>JAUJYZ010000762.1:0-70000 GCA_033675265.1 Actinostola sp. cb2023
TGGGCTGATACACTCCTCCCGCCGCAGGCTGGCCCACATGGATTTGGGCTGACGCACCCCCGTCGCAGGCTGGCCCACATGGATTTGGGCTGACGCACCCCCGTCGCAGGCTGGCCCACATGGATTTTGGGCTGACGCACCCCCGCCGCAGGCTGGCCCACATGGATTTGGGCTGACGCACCCCCGCCGCAGGCTGGCCCACATGGATTTGGGCTGACGACACCCCCCGCAGGCTGGCCCACATGGATTTGGGCCCACATGCCCACATGGATTTGGGCTGACGCACCCCCGCCGCAGGCTGGCCCACATTTTTTGGGCTGACGCACCCCCGCCGCAGGCTGGCCCACATGATTTTGGGCTGACGCACCCCCGCCGCAGGCTGGCCCACATGGATTTGGGCTGACGCACGCACCCCCGCCGCAGGCTGGCCCACATGGATTTGGGCTGACGCACCCCCGCCGCAGGCTGGCCCACATGGATTTGGGCTGACGCACCCCCGTCGCAGGCTGGCCCACATGGATTTGGGCTGACGCACCCCCGCCGCAGGCTGGCCCACATGGATTTGGGCTGACGCACCCCCGCCGCAGGCTGGCCCACATGGATTTGGGCTGACGCACCCCCGCCGCAGGCTGGCCCACATGGATTTGGGCTGACACACCCCCGCCGCAGGCTGGCCCACATGGATTTGGGCTGACGCACCCCCGCCGCCTGGCCCACATGGATTTTGGGCTGACGCACCCCCGCCGCAGGCTGGCCCACATGGATTTGGGCTGACGCACCCCCGCCGCAGGCTGGCCCACATGGATTTGGGCTGACGCACCCCCGCCGCAGGCTGGCCCACATGGATTTGGGCTGACGCACACCCCCGCCGCAGGCTGGCCCACATGGATTTTGGGCTGACGCACCCCCGCCGCAGGCTGGCCCACATGGATTTGGGCTGACGCACCCCCGCCGCAGGCTGGCCCACATGGATTTGGGCTGACGCACCCCCGCCGCAGGCTGGCCCACATGGATTTGGGCTGACGCACCCCCGCCGCAGGCTGGCCCACATGGATTTGGGCTGACGCACCCCCGCCGCAGGCTGGCCCACATGGATTTTGGGCTGACGCACCCCCGCCGCAGGCTGGCCCACATGGATTTGGGCTGACGCACCCCCGCCGCAGGCTGGCCCACATGGATTTGGGGGCTGACGCACCCCCGCCGCAGGCTGGCCCACATGGATTTGGGCTGACGCACCCCCGCCGCAGGCTGGCCCACATGGATTTGGGCTGACACACCCCCGCCGCAGGCTGGCCCACATGGATTTGGGCTGACGCACCCCCGCCGCAGGCTGGCCCACATGGATTTGGGCTGACGCACCCCCGTCGCAGGCTGGCCCACATGATTTTGGGCTGACACACCCCCGCCGCAGGCTGGCCCACATGGATTTGGGCTGACGCACCCCCCCGCCGCAGGCTGGCCCACATGGATTTGGGCTGACGCACCCCCGCCGCAGGCTGGCCCACATGGATTTGGGCTGACGCACCCCCGCCGCAGGCTGGCCCACATGGATTTGGGCTGACGCACCCCCGCCGCAGGCTGGCCCACATGGATTTGGGCTGACGCACACCCCCGCCGCAGGCTGGCCCACATGGATTTGGGCTGACGCACCCCCGCCGCAGGCTGGCCCACATGGATTTGGGCTGACGCACCCCCGCCGCAGGCTGGCCCACATGATTTTTGGGCTGACACCCCCGTCGCAGGCTGGCCCACATGGATTTGGGCTGACGCACCCCCGCCGCAGGCTGGCCCACATGGATTTGGGCTGACGCACCCCCCCCGCCGCAGGCTGGCCCACATGGATTTGGGCTGACGCACCCCCGCCGCAGGCTGGCCCACATGGATTTGGGCTGACGCACCCCCCCGCCGCAGGCTGGCCCACATGATTTTTGGGCTGACGCACACCCCCGCCGCAGGCTGGCCCACATGGATTTGGGCTGACGCACCCCCCCCGCCGCAGGCTGGCCCACATGGATTTGGGCTGACGCACCCCCGTCGCAGGCTGGCCCACATGATTTTGGGCTGACACACCCCCGCCGCAGGCTGGCCCACATGGATTTGGGCTGACGCACCCCCGCCGCAGGCTGGCCCACATGGATTTGGGCTGACGCCCCCCCGCCGCAGGCTGGCCCACATGGATTTTGGGCTGGGCTGACACACCCCCGCCGCAGGCTGGCCCACATGGATTTGGGCTGACGCACCCCCGCCGCAGGCTGGCCCACATGGATTTGGGCTGACGCACACCCCCGCCGCAGGCTGGCCCACATGGATTTGGGCTGACGCACCCCCCCCGCCGCAGGCTGGCCCACATGGATTTGGGCTGACGCACCCCCGCCGCAGGCTGGCCCACATGGATTTGGGCTGACGCACCCCCCCGCCGCAGGCTGGCCCACATGGATTTGGGCTGACGCACCCCCGCCGCAGGCTGGCCCACATGGATTTGGGCTGACGCACCCCCGCCGCAGGCTGGCCCACATGGATTTGGGCTGACGCACCCCCCCGCCGCAGGCTGGCCCACATGGATTTGGGCTGACGCACCCCCCCCGCCGCAGGCTGGCCCACATGGATTTGGGCTGACGCACCCCCGCCGCAGGCTGGCCCACATGGATTTGGGCTGACGCACCCCCGCCGCAGGCTGGCCCACATGGATTTGGGCTGACGCACCCCCGCCGCAGGCTGGCCCACATGGATTTGGGCTGACGCACCCCCCCCGCCGCAGGCTGGCCCACATGGATTTGGGCTGACGCCCCCCCGCCGCAGGCTGGCCCACATGATTTGGGCTGGCTGACACACCCCGCCGCAGGCTGGCCCACATGGATTTGGGCTGACGCACCCCCGCCGCAGGCTGGCCCACATGGAGGCTTTTGGGCTGACGCACCCCCGCCGCAGGCTGGCCCACATGGATTTGGGCTGACGCCCCCCCCCGCCGCAGGCTGGCCCACATGGATTTGGGCTGACGCACCCCCCGCCGCAGGCTGGCCCACATGGATTTGGGCTGACACCCCCGCCGCAGGCTGGCCCACATGGATTTTGGGCTGACGCACCCCCGCCGCAGGCTGGCCCACATGGATTTGGGCTGACGCACCCCCGCCGCAGGCTGGCCCACATGGATTTTGGGCTGACGCACCCCCCCGCCGCAGGCTGGCCCACATGATTTTGGGCTGACGCACCCCCGCCGCAGGCTGGCCCACATGGATTTGGGCTGACGCACCCCCGCCGCAGGCTGGCCCACATGGATTTGGGCTGACGCACCCCCCCGCCGCAGGCTGGCCCACATGGATTTGGGCTGACGCACCCCCGCCGCAGGCTGGCCCACATGGATTTGGGGGCTGACGCACCCCCGCCGCAGGCTGGCCCACATGGATTTGGGCTGACGCACCCCCGCGCAGGCTGGCCCACATGATTTTTTGGGCTGACGCCCCCCCCGCCGCAGGCTGGCCCACATGATTTTTTGGGACGCACCCCCGCCGCAGGCTGGCCCACATGGATTTGGGCTGACGCACCCCCGCCGCAGGCTGGCCCACATGGATTTTGGGCTGACACACCCCCGCCGCAGGCTGGCCCACATGGATTTGGGCTGACGCACCCCCGCCGCAGGCTGGCCCACATGGATTTGGGCTGACGCACCCCCCGCCGCAGGCTGGCCCACATGGATTTGGGCTGACGCACCCCCGCCGCAGGCTGGCCCACATGGATTTGGGCTGACGCACCCCCGCCGCAGGCTGGCCCACATGGATTTTGGGCTGACGCACCCCCGCCGCAGGCTGGCCCACATGGATTTGGGCTGACGCACCCCCGCCGCAGGCTGGCCCACATGGATTTGGGGGCTGACGCAGGCTGGCCCCCGCCGCAGGCTGGCCCACATGGATTTGGGCTGACGCACCCCCGCCGCAGGCTGGCCCACATGGATTTGGGCTGACGCACCCCCGTCGCTGGCAGGCTGGCCCACATGGATTTGGGCTGCCACACATGATTTGGGCTGAGCGCCCCGCAGGCTGGCCCACATGGATTTGGGCTGACGCACCCCCGCCGCAGGCTGCCCCACATGATTTTTTGGGCTGACGCACCCCCCGCCGCAGGCTGCCCCACATGGATTTGGGCTGACACACCCCCGCCGCAGGCTGGCCCCACATTTTTTGGGCTGACCCCCCCCCGCCGCAGGCTGGCCCACATGGATTTGGGCTGACACCCCCCCCGCCGCAGGCTGGCCCACATGGATTTGGGCTGACGCACCCCCCGCCGCAGGCTGGCCCACATGGATTTGGGCTGACGCACCCACCCCCGCCGCAGGCTGGCCCACATGGATTTTGGGCTGACGCACCCCCGCCGCAGGCTGGCCCACATGGATTTGGGCTGACACACCCCCGCCGCAGGCTGGCCCACATGGATTTGGGCTGACGCACCCCCCGCCGCAGGCTGGCCCACATGGATTTGGGCTGACGCACCCCCCCCGCAGGCTGCCGCAGGCATGGGATGGATTTGGGCTGACTGACACCCCCCGCAGGCTGGCCCCACATGGATTTGGGCTGACGCACCCCCGCCGCAGGCTGGCCCACATGGATTTGGGCTGACGCACCCCCGCCGCAGGCTGGCCCACATGATTTTGGGCTGACGCACCCCCGCCGCAGGCTGCCCCCACATGGATTTGGGCTGACGCACCCCCGCCGCAGGCTGGCCCACATGGATTTGGGCTGATTTGGGCTGACGCACCCCCGCCGCAGGCTGGCCCACATGATTTTGGGCTGACGCACCCCCCCGCCGCAGGCTGGCCCACATGGATTTGGGCTGACGCACCCCCGTCGCAGGCTGGCCCACATGATTTTGGGCTGACACCCCCGCCGCAGGCTGGCCCACATGGATTTTGGGCTGACGCCCCCCCGCCGCAGGCTGGCCCACATGGATTTTGGGCTGCTGACACCCCCCGCCGCAGGCTGGCCCACATGGATTTGGGCTGACGCACCCCGCCGCAGGCTGGCCCACATGGATGGATGGATTTGGGCTGCTGACGCACCCCCGCCGCAGGCTGGCCCACATGGATTTGGGCTGACGCACGCACCCCCGCCGCAGGCTGGCCCACATGGATTTGGGCTGACGCCCCCCCCGCCGCAGGCTGGCCCACATGATTTTTGGCTGCTGACGCACCCCCGCGCGCAGGCTGGCCCACATGATTTTGGGCTGACGCACCCCCGCCGCAGGCTGGCCCACATGATTTTGGGCTGACGCACCCCCGCCGCAGGCTGGCCCACATGGATTTTGGGCTGACGCACCCCCGCCGCAGGCTGGCCCACATGGATTTGGGCTGACGCACCCCCGCCGCAGGCTGGCCCACATGGCCCACATTTGGGCTGGGCCGCCGCAGGCTGGCCCACATGGATTTGGGCTGACGCCCCCGTCGCAGGCTGGCCCACATGGATTTGGGCTGACGCACCCCCGCCGCAGGCTGGCCCACATGATTTTTGGGCTGACGCACCCCCGCCGCAGGCTGGCCCACATGGATTTGGGCTGACGCACCCCCCGCAGGGGCAGGCTGGCCCACATGGATTTTTGGGCTGACGCCCCCCCGCAGGCCGGGGCTGCCCCATGGATTTGGGCTGACTGACCCCCGCCGCAGGCTGGCCCACATGGATTTGGGCTGACGCCCCCCCGCCGCAGGCTGGCCCACATGGATTTGGGCTGACGCCCCCCCGCCGCAGGCTGGCCCACATGGATTTGGGCTGACACCCCCGCAGCCTGGCCCAGGCACCCCCCCGCCGCAGGCTGGCCCACATGGATTTGGGCTGACGCACCCCCGCCGCAGGCTGGCCCACATGGATTTGGGCTGACGCACCCCCGCCGCAGGCTGGCCCACATGGATTTGGGCTGACGCACCCCCGCCGCAGGCTGGCCCACATGGATTTGGGCTGACGCACCCCCGTCGCAGGCTGGCCCACATGATTTTTGGGCTGACACACCCCCGCCGCAGGCTGGCCCACATGGATTTGGGCTGACGCACGCACCCCCGCCGCAGGCTGGCCCACATGGATTTGGGCTGACGCCCCCCGCCGCAGGCTGGCCCACATGGATTTGGGCTGACCACCCCCCCGTCGCAGGCTGGCCCACATGGATTTTGGGCTGACGCACCCCCGCCGCAGGCTGGCCCACATGGATTTGGGCTGACGCACGCCCGCCCCCCGCGCGGCTGGCCCACATGGATTTGGGCTGACGCCCCCCGCCGCAGGCTGGCCCACATGATTTTGGGCTGACGCACCCCCGCCGCAGGCTGGCCCACATGGATTTGGGCTGACGCACCCCCGCCGCAGGCTGGCCCACATGGATTTGGGACGACCCCCCCCGCCGCAGGCTGGCCCACATGGATTTGGGCTGACGCACCCCCGCCGCAGGCTGGCCCACATGGATTTGGGCTGACGCACCCCCGCCGCAGGCTGGCCCACATGGATTTGGGCTGACGCACCCCCGCCGCAGGCTGGCCCACATGGATTTGGGCTGACGCACCCCCGCCGCAGGCTGGCCCACATGGATTTGGGCTGACGCACCCCCGCCGCAGGCTGGCCCACATGGATTTGGGCTGACACCCCCCGCCGCAGGCTGGCCCACATGGATTTGGGCTGCTGACCCCCGCCGCAGGCTGCCCACATGGATTTGGGCTGACGCACCCCCGCCGCAGGCTGGCCCACATGGATTTTTGGGCTGACGCACCCCCGCCGCAGGCTGGCCCACATGGATTTGGGCTGACGCACCCCCGCCGCAGGCTGGCCCACATGGATTTGGGCTGACGCACCCCCGCCGCAGGCTGGCCCACATGGATTTGGGCTGACGCGCCCCCCCCGCCGCAGGCTGGCCCACATGGATTTGGGCTGACTGATTTTGGGCCCCCGCCGCAGGCTGGCCCACATGGATTTGGGCTGACGCACCCCCGCCGCAGGCTGGCCCACATGGATTTGGGCTGACGCACCCCCGCCGCAGGCTGGCCCACATGGATTTGGGCTGACGCCCCCCGCCGCAGGCTGGCCCACATGGATTTGGGCTGACACACCCCCCGCAGGCCGCCCACATGGCTGGCCCACTGGATTTGGGCTGACGCCCCCCCGCGCAGGCGCAGGCCCCCACATGGGATTTGGCTGTCGCAGGCTGGCCCCATGCCGGAGGCTGGCCCACATGATTTTGGATTTGCTGCACACACCCCGCCGCAGGCTGGCCCACATGGATTTGGGCTGACGCACCCCCCCCGCAGGCTGGCCCACATGGATTTTGGGCTGACACCCCCGCCGCAGGCTGGCCCACATGGATTTTGGGCTGACACACCCCCGCCGCAGGCTGGCCCACATGGATTTGGGCTGACGCACCCCCGCCGCAGGCTGGCCCACATGGATTTGGGCTGACGCACCCCCGCCGCAGGCTGGCCCACATGGATTTGGGCTGACGCACCCCCGCCGCAGGCTGGCCCCCACATGATTTTGGGCTGACACCCCCGCCGCAGGCTGGCCCACATGGATTTGGGCTGACGCACCCCCGCCGCAGGCTGGCCCACATGGATTTGGGCTGACGCACCCCCGCCGCAGGCTGGCCCACATGGATTTGGGCTGACGCACCCCCGCCGCAGGCTGGCCCACATGGATTTGGGCTGACGCCCCCCCCCGCAGGCGCAGGCTGGCCCACATGGATTGGGCTGACCCCCCCCCGCCGCAGGCTGGCCCACATGGATTTGGGCTGACGCACCCCCGCCGCAGGCTGGCCCACATGGATTTGGGCTGACTGCCCCCCCCGGCGCAGGCTGGCCCACATGGATTTGGGCTGACACCCCCCCGCCGCAGGCTGGCCCATGATTTTTGGGCTGACGCACCCCCGCCGCAGGCTGGCCCACATGGATTTTTGGGCTGACGCACCCCCGCCGCAGGCTGGCCCACATGGATTTGGGCTGACGCACCCCCGCCGCAGGCTGGCCCACATGATTTTTTGGGCTGACGCACCCCCGCCGCAGGCTGGCCCACATGGATTTGGGCTGACGCACCCCCGCCGCAGGCTGGCCCACATGGATTTGGGCTGACGCACCCCCGCCGCAGGCTGGCCCACATGGATTTGGGCTGACGCACCCCCGCCGCAGGCTGGCCCACATGGATTTGGGCTGACGCACCCCCGCCGCAGGCTGGCCCACATGGATTTGGGCTGGGCTGACGCCCCCGTCGCAGGCTGGCCCACATGGATTTGGGCTGACGCACCCCCGCCGCAGGCTGGCCCACATGGATTTGGGCTGACGCACCCCCGCCGCAGGCTGGCCCACATGATTTTTGGGCTGACGCACCCCCGCCGCAGGCTGGCCCACATGATTTTGGGCTGACGCACCCCCGCCGCAGGCTGGCCCACATGGATTTGGGCTGACGCACCCCCCCGCCGCAGGCTGGCCCACATGATTTGGGCTGCTGACACCCCCGTCGCAGCTGGCCCACATGGATTTGGGCTGACGCACCCCCGCCGCAGGCTGGCCCACATGGATTTTGGGCTGACGCACCCCCCGCCGCAGGCTGGCCCACATGGATTTGGGCTGACGCACCCCCGCCGCAGGCTGGCCCACATGGATTTGGGCTGACGCACCCCCGCCGCAGGCTGGCCCACATGGATTTGGGCTGACCCCCCCCGCCGCAGGCTGGCCCACATGGATTTGGGCTGACGCCCCCCCGCCGCAGGCTGCCCCACATGGATTTGGGCTGACGCACCCCCGCCGCAGGCTGGCCCACATGGATTTGGGCTGACGCACACCCCCGCCGCAGGCTGGCCCACATGGATTTGGGCTGACGCACCCCCGCCGCAGGCTGGCCCACATGGATTTTGGGCTGACACACACCCCCCGCCGCAGGCTGGCCCACATGGATTTGGGCTGACGCACCCCCCCCCGCCGCAGGCTGGCCCACATGGATTTGGGGGCTGCACCCCCGCCGCAGGCTGGCCCACATGGATTTGGGCTGACGCACCCCCGCCGCAGGCTGGCCCACATGATTTGGGGGCTGACGCACCCCCGCCGCAGGCTGGCCCACATGGATTTGGGCTGACGCCACCCCCGCCGCAGGCTGGCCCACATGGATTTTGGGCTGACGCCCCCCCGCAGGCTGGCCCACATGGATTTGGGCTGACGCACCCCCGCCGCAGGCTGGCCCACATGGATTTGGGCTGACGCCCACCCCCCGCCGCAGGCTGGCCCACATGGATTTGGGCTGACGCACCCCCGCCGCAGGCTGGCCCACATGGATTTGGGCTGACGCACCCCCAGGCGCAGGCTGGCCCACATGGATTTGGGCTGACGCACCCCCGCCGCAGGCTGGCCCACATGGATTTGGGCTGACGCACCCCCGCCGCAGGCTGGCCCACATGGATTTGGGCTGACGCCCCCCCGTCGCAGGCTGCCCACATGATTTTTGGGCTGACACACCCCCGCCGCAGGCTGGCCCACATGGATTTGGGCTGACGCACCCCCGCCGCAGGCTGGCCCACATGGATTTGGGCTGACGCACCCCCGCCGCAGGCTGGCCCACATGGATTTGGCTGGCTGACACCCCCGCAGGCTGGCCCACATGGATTTGGGCTGACGCACCCCCCCGCCGCAGGCTGGCCCACATGGATTTGGGCTGACGCACCCCCCCGCCGCAGGCTGGCCCACATGGATTTGGGCTGACGCCCCCCGCCGCAGGCTGGCCCACATGGATTTGGGCTGACGCCCCCCCGCCGCAGGCTGGCCCACATGATTTTGGGCTGACGCACCCCCGCCGCAGGCTGGCCCACATGGATTTGGGCTGACTGACGCCCCCCGCCGCAGGCTGGCCCACATGGATTTGGGCTGACGCCCCCCCGCCGCAGGCTGGCCCACATGGATTTGGGCTGACGCACCCCCGCCGCAGGCTGGCCCACATGGATTTTGGGCTGACGCCCCCCCCCGCCGCAGGCTGGCCCACATGGATTTGGGCTGACGCCCCCCCGCCGCAGGCTGGCCCACATGATTTTTGGGCTGACGCACCCCCGCCGCAGGCTGGCCCACATGGATTTGGGCTGACGCCCCCCCGCCGCAGGCTGGCCCACATGGATTTGGGGCTGCCGCAGGCTGGCCCCCATGGATTTGGGCAGGCCCCCCCGCAGGCTGGCCCCACATGATTTGGGCTGACACACCCCCGCCGCAGGCTGGCCCACATGGATTTGGGCTGACGCACCCCCGCCCAGGCTGGCCCACATGATTTTTGGGCTGACGCACCCCCGCCGCAGGCTGGCCCACATGGATTTTGGGCTGACGCACCCCCGCCGCAGGCTGGCCCACATGGATTTGGGCTGACGCACCCCGCCGCCCGCAGGCCACATGGATTTGGGGACCACACCCCCGTCGCAGGCTGGCCCACATGGATTTGGGCTGCTGCACACCCCCGCCGCAGGCTGGCCCACATGGATTTGGGCTGACGCACCCCCGCCGCAGGCTGGCCCACATGGATTTGGGCTGACGCCCCCCGCCGCAGGCTGGCCCACATGGATTTGGGGGCTGACGCCCCCCGTCGCAGGCTGGCCCACATGGATTTTGGGCTGACGCCCCCCCGCCGCAGGCTGGCCCACATGGATTTGGGCTGACGCACCCCCGCCGCAGGCTGGCCCACATGGATTTGGGCTGCTGACGCACCCCCGTCGCAGGCTGGCCCACATGGATTTTGGGCTGACACACCCCCGCCGCAGGCTGGCCCACATGGATTTGGGCTGACGCACCCCCGCCGCAGGCTGGCCCACATGGATTTGGGCTGACGCCCCCCCCCGCCGCAGGCTGGCCCACATGATTTTTGGGCTGACGCACCCCCGCCGCAGGCTGGCCCACATGGATTTGGGCTGACGACACCCCCCCGCCGCAGGCTGGCCCACATGATTTTGGGCTGACGCCCCCCCGCCGCAGGCTGGCCCACATGGATTTGGGCTGACGCGCCCCCCCGCCGCAGGCTGGCCCACATGGATTTGGGCTGACACCCCCCCCCGCCGCAGGCTGGCCCACATGGATTTTTGGGCTGACACCCCCCCCCGCAGGCTGGCCCACATGGATTTGGGCTGACGCCCCCCCCGCCGCAGGCTGGCCCACATGGATTTTGGGGCTGACACACCCCCGCCGCAGGCCGCCCACATGGATTTGGGCTGGCACCCCCCCCACATGGATTTGGGCTGACGCGCCCCCCGCCGCAGGCTGGCCCACATGGATTTGGGCTGACGCACCCCCGCCGCAGGCTGGCCCACATGGATTTTTTGGGCTGACGCACCCCCGCCGCAGGCTGGCCCACATGGATTTGGGCTGACGCACCCCCGCCGCAGGCTGGCCCACATGGATTTGGGCTGACGCACCCCCGCCGCAGGCTGGCCCACATGGATTTGGGCTGCTGACCCCCCCCGCCGCAGGCTGGCCCACATGGATTTGGGCTGACGCACCCCCGCCGCAGGCTGGCCCACATGGATTTGGGCTGCCGACGCACCCCCGCCGCAGGCTGGCCCACATGGATTTGGGCTGACGCACCCCCGCCGCAGGCTGGCCCACATGGATTTGGGCTGACCCCCCCCGCCGCAGGCTGGCCCACATGGATTTTGGGCTGACGCACCCCCGCCGCAGGCTGGCCCACATGGATTTGGGCTGACCCCCCCCGCCGCAGGCTGGCCCACATGGATTTTTGGGCTGACGCACCCCCGCCGCAGGCTGGCCCACATGGATTTTGGGCTGACGCCCCCCCCGCCGCAGGCTGGCCCACATGGATTTGGGCTGACGCACCCCCGCCGCAGGCTGGCCCACATGATTTTTGGGCTGACGCCCCCCCTGGCCCACCGATTTGGGCTGGCCCACATGGATTTGGGCTGACACCCCCGTCGCAGGCTGGCCCACATGGATTTGGGCTGACGCATCCCCCGCCGCAGGCTGGCCCACATGGATTTGGGCTGACTGACGCACCCCCGCCGCAGGCTGGCCCACATGGATTTGGGCTGACGCTGACCCCCGCAGGCTGGCCCACAGGCTGGCCCACATGGATTTGGGCTGCCGCGACGCTGGCCCCGCGCAGGCTGGCCCACATGGATTTTGGGCTGACGCCCCCCCGCCGCAGGCTGGCCCACATGGGCTTTGGGCTGACGCCCCCCGCCGCAGGCTGGCCCACATGATTTGGGCTGACCCGCCGCCCCTGCCGCAGGCTGGCCCACATGGATTTTTTGGGCTGCCCACGCACCCCCGCCGCAGGCTGGCCCACATGGATTTGGGGGCTGACGCACCCCCGCCGCAGGCTGGCCCACATGGATTTGGGCTGACGCCCCCCCCCGCCGCAGGCTGGCCCACATGGATTTGGGCTGACGCACCCCCGCCGCAGGCTGGCCCACATGGATTTGGGCTGACGACGCACCCCCGCCGCAGGCTGGCCCCCACATGGATTTGGGCTGACACCCCCGCCGCAGGCTGGCCCACATGGATTTTGGGCTGACGCACCCCCGCCGCAGGCTGGCCCACATGGATTTGGGCTGACGCACGCCCCCCCCGCCGCAGGCTGGCCCACATGGATTTGGCTGCTGACCCCCCCCGCCGCAGGCTGGCCCACATGGATTTGGGCTGACGCCCCCCCGCCGCAGGCTGGCCCACATGATTTTGGGCTGACGCACCCCCGCCGCAGGCTGGCCCACATGGATTTGGGCTGCTGACGCCCCCCCGCCGCAGGCTGGCCCACATGGATTTGGGCTGACACCCCCGCCGCAGGCTGGCCCACATGATTTGGGCTGACACACCCCCGCCGCAGGCTGGCCCACATGGATTTGGGCTGACCCCCAGGCTGGCCCCGCCGCAGGCTGGCCCACATGGATTTGGGCTGACGCACCCCCGCCGCAGGCTGGCCCACATGGATTTGGGCTGACGCACCCCCGCCGCAGGCTGGCCCACATGGATTTGGGCTGCTGACGCACCCCCGTCGCAGGCTGGCCCACATGATTTTGGGCTGACGCCCCCCCGCCGCAGGCTGGCCCACATGATTTTTGGGCTGACGCACCCCCCGCCGCAGGCTGGCCCACATGATTTTTGGGCTGACGCACCCCCGCCGCAGGCTGGCCCACATGGATTTGGGCTGACGCACCCCCGCCGCAGGCTGGCCCACATGGATTTGGGGCTGACGCACCCCCGCCGCAGGCTGGCCCACATGATTTTTTGGGCTGACCGCAGGCTGGCCCCCATGGATTTGGGCAGGCTGGCCCACATGGATTTGGGCTGACGCACCCCCCCGCCGCAGGCTGGCCCACATTTTTTTTGGGCTGACGCACCCCCCGCCGCAGGCTGGCCCACATGGATTTGGGCTGACGCACCCCCGCCGCAGGCTGGCCCACATGGATTTTTGGGCTGACGCACCCCCGCCGCAGGCTGGCCCACATTTTTGGGCTGACACACCCCCCCGCCGCAGGCTGGCCCACATGGATTTGGGCTGACGCACCCCCGCCGCAGGCTGGCCCACATGGATTTTTGGGCTGACGCACCCCCGCCGCAGGCTGGCCCACATGATTTTTTTGGCTGACACCCCCCGCCGCAGGCTGGCCCACATGGATTTGGGCTGACGCACCCCCGCCGCAGGCTGGCCCACATGGATTTGGGCTGACGCGCACCCCCCCCGCCGCAGGCTGGCCCACATGGATTTGGGCTGACGCCCCCCCCCGCCGCAGGCTGGCCCACATGGATTTGGGCTGACGCACCCCCGCCGCAGGCTGGCCCACATGGATTTTGGGCTGACGCACCCCCGCCGCAGGCTGGCCCACATGGATTTGGGCTGACGCACCCCCGCCGCAGGCTGGCCCACATGGATTTGGGCTGACGCCCCCCCGCCGCAGGCCACATGCCCACATGGGATTTTGGGCTGACGCACCCCCGCCGCAGGCTGGCCCACATGGATTTGGGCTGACGCACCCCCGCCGCAGGCTGGCCCACATGGATTTGGGGCTGACGCACCCCCGCCGCAGCTGGCCCACATGGATTTGGGCTGACCACGCACCCCCGCCGCAGGCTGGCCCACATGGATTTGGGCTGACGCACCCCCCCCGCCGCAGGCTGGCCCACATGGATTTGGGCTGACTGACACCCCCGCCGCAGGCTGGCCCACATGGATTTTTGGGCTGCTGACACCCCCCCGCCGCAGGCTGGCCCACATGGATTTGGGCTGACGCACCCCCCCGCCGCAGGCTGGCCCACATGGATTTGGGCTGACGCCCCCCCGCCGCAGGCTGGCCCACATGGATTTGGGCTGACGCACCCCCGCCGCAGGCTGGCCCACATGATTTTTGGGCTGACACCCCCGCCGCAGGCTGGCCCACATGGATTTGGGCTGACCCGCCGCAGGCTGGCCCACATGGATTTGGGCTGACGCACGCAGGCTGGCCCCCCGCCGCAGGCTGGCCCACATGGATTTGGGCTGACGCCCCCCGCCGCAGGCTGGCCCACATGGATTTGGGCTGACGCACCCCCGCCGCAGGCTGGCCCACATGGATTGGGGGCTGACACACCCCCGCCGCAGGCTGGCCCACATGGATTTTGGGCTGACGCCCCCCCCCCGCCGCAGGCTGGCCCACATGGATTTGGGCTGACGCACCCCCGCCGCAGGCTGGCCCACATGGATTTGGGCTGACGCACCCCCGCCGCAGGCTGGCCCACATGATTTTTGGGCTGACGCACCCCCGCCGCAGGCTGGCCCACATGATTTGGGGACTGACGCACCCCCGCCGCAGGCTGCCCCACATGGATTTGGGCTGACGCACCCCCGCCGCAGGCTGGCCCACATGATTTTTTGGGCTGACGCCCCCCGCCGCAGGCCCCCACATGGATTTGGGCTGACGCCCCCCCCCGCCGCAGGCTGGCCCACATGGATTTGGGCTGCTGACGCACCCCCGCCGCAGGCTGGCCCACATGATTTTTGGGCTGACGCACCCCCCGCCGCAGGCTGGCCCACATGGATTTGGGCTGACGCACCCCCGCCGCAGGCTGGGCCCCCACATGGATTTTTTTTGGGCTGACGCACCCCCGCCGCAGGCTGGCCCACATGGATTTGGGGGCTGACGCCCCCCCGCCGCAGGCTGGCCCACATGGATTTGGGGCTGACCCCCCCCCGCCGCAGGCCCCCACATGACGCACACCCCCCGCGGCTGCCCACATGGATTTGGGCGCCCCCCCGGCTGGCCCACATGGATTTTGGGCTGACACCCCCCCGCCGCAGGCTGGCCCACATGGATTTTGGGCTGACGCACCCCCGCCGCAGGCTGGCCCACATGGATTTTGGGCTGACGCACCCCCGCCGCAGGCTGGCCCACATGGATTTGGGCTGACGCACCCCCCCGCCGCAGGCTGGCCCACATGGATTTGGGCTGACGCACCCCCGCCGCAGGCTGGCCCACATGGATTTGGGCTGACCCCCCCCCGGGCTGGCCCACATGGATTTGGGCTGACGCCCCCCCGCCGCAGGCTGGCCCACATGGATTTGGGCTGACGCACCCCCGCCGCAGGCTGGCCCACATGGATTTGGGCTGACGCACCCCCCCCGCCGCAGGCTGGCCCACATGATTTGGGGGCTGACGCACCCCCCCCGCCGCAGGCTGGCCCATTTGATTTTTGGGACACACCCCCCCCGCAGGCTGGCCCACATGGATTTGGGCTGCACCCCCCCCGCAGGCTGGCCCACATGGATTTGGGCTGACGCACCCCCGCCGCAGGCTGGCCCACATGGATTTGGGCTGACGCACCCCCGCCGCAGGCTGGCCCACATGGATTTGGGCTGACTGACGCACCCCCATGCCGCAGGCTGGCCCACATGGATTTGGGCTGGCCCCCCCGCCGCAGGCTGGCCCACATGGATTTTGGGCTGACGCACCCCCGCCGCAGGCTGGCCCACATGGATTTGGGCTGACGCACCCCCCCCGCCGCAGGCTGGCCCACATGGATTTGGGCTGACGCCCCCCCGCCGCAGGCTGGCCCCATGGATTTGGGCTGACGCACCCCCCCCCGCCGCAGGCTGGCCCACATGGATTTGGGCTGACGCACCCCCCCCCGCCGCCAGGCTGGCCCACATGGATTTGGGCTGACGCCGCCCCCCCGCCGCAGGCTGGCCCACATGGATTTTGGGCTGACGCACCCCCGCCGCAGGCTGGCCCACATGATTTTGGGCTGATACACCCCCCGCCGCAGGCTGGCCCACATGGATTTTGGGCTGACGCACCCCCGCCGCAGGCTGGCCCACATGGATTTGGGCTGACGCACCCCCGTCGCAGGCTGGCCCACATGATTTTGGGCTTTTGGGCTGCAGCTGGCCCACCCCGGCGCAGGCTGGCCCACATGGATTTGGGCTGACGCACCCCCCCCGCCGCAGGCTGGCCCACATGGATTTTTGGGCTGACACCCCCGCCGCAGGCTGGCCCACATGGATTTGGGCTGACGCACCCCCGCCGCAGGCTGGCCCACATGGATTTTGGGCTGACGCACCCCCGCCGCAGGCTGGCCCACATGGATTTGGGCTGACGCACCCCCGCCGCAGGCTGGCCCACATGGATTTGGGCTGACGCACCCCCGCGCACAGGCTGGCCCACATGGATTTGGGCTGACGCACCCCCGCCGCAGGCTGGCCCACATGGATTTGGGCTGACGCACCCCCCCCAGGCTGGCCCACATGGATTTGGGCTGACGCACCCCCCCGCCGCAGGCTGGCCCACATGATTTTTGGGCTGCGCACCCACCCCCGCCGCAGGCTGGCCCACATGGATTTTTGGGCTGACGCACCCCCGCCGCAGGCTGGCCCACATGGATTTGGGCTGACGCACCCCCGCCGCAGGCTGGCCCACATGATTTTGGGCTGACGCACCCCCGCCGCAGGCTGGCCCACATGGATTTGGGCTGACGCACCCCCCGCCGCAGGCTGGCCCACATGGATTTGGGCTGACGACCCCCCCCGCCGCAGGCTGGCCCACATGGATTTGGGCTGACGCACCCCCGCCGCAGGCTGGCCCACATGATTTTTGGGCTGACGCACCCCCGCCGCAGGCTGGCCCACATGGATTTGGGCTGACGCACCCCCGCCGCAGGCTGGCCCACATGGATTTTGGGCTGACGCACCCCCCGCCGCAGGCTGGCCCACATGGATTTGGGCTGACCCCCCCCGCCGCAGGCTGGCCCACATGATTTGGGGCTGACCCCCCCCCGCCGCAGGCTGGCCCACATGGATTTGGGCTGACGCACCCCCGCCGCAGGCTGGCCCACATGGATTTGGGGGCTGACACCCCCCCGCAGCTGGCCCACATGGATTTTGGGCTGACGCACCCCCGCCGCAGGCTGGCCCACATGGATTTGGGCTGACGCCCCCCCGCCGCAGGCTGGCCCACATGGATTTGGGGCTGACGCCCCCCCGCCGCAGGCTGGCCCACATGATTTTTGGGCTGACGCACCCCCGCCGCAGGCTGGCCCACATGGATTTGGGCTGACGCACCCCCGCCGCAGGCTGGCCCACATGGATTTTTGGGCTGACTGCCCCCCCGCCGCAGGCTGGCCCACATGGATTTGGGCTGACGCACCCCCGTCGCAGGCTGGCCCACATGGATTTTGGGCTGACACACCCCCGCCGCAGGCTGGCCCACATGGATTTGGGCTGACGCCCCCCCCCGCCGCAGGCTGGCCCACATGGATTTGGGCTGACGCGCCCCCCCCGCCGCAGGCTGGCCCACATGGATTTGGGCTGGCCCCCGCCGCAGGCCCCCGCCCCCGCCGCAGGCTGGCCCACATGATTTTTGGGCTGACACACCCCCGCCGCAGGCTGGCCCACATGGATTTGGGCTGACGCACCCCCGCCGCAGGCTGGCCCACATGGATTTTGGGCTGACACCCCCGTCGCAGGCTGGCCCACATGGATTTGGGCTGACGCACCCCCCCCCGCAGGCAGGCTGGCCCACATGGATTTGGGCGCACCCCCGCCGCAGGCTGGCCCACATGGATTTGGGCCCGCCGCAGGCTGGCCCACATGGATTTGGGGGCTGACACACCCCCGCCGCAGGCTGGCCCACATGGATTTGGGCTGACGCACCCCCCCGCAGGCTGGCCCACATGGATTTGGGGGCTGACACCCCCGCCGCAGGCTGGCCCACATGGATTTTGGGCTGACGCACCCCCGCCGCAGGCTGGCCCACATGGATTTGGGCTGACGCACCCCGCCGCGCAGGCTGGCCCACATGGATTTGGGGGCTGACCCCCCGCCGCAGGCTGGCCCACCACATGGATTTGGGCTGACGCACCCCCGCCGCAGGGCCCACATGGATTTGGGCTGACGACACACCCCCGCCGCAGGCTGGCCCACATGGATTTGGGCTGACGCCCCCCGCCGCAGGCTGGCCCACATGGATTTTTTGGGCTGACGCCCCCCCGCCGCAGGCTGGCCCACATGGATTTGGGCTGACGCACCCCCGCCGCAGGCTGGCCCACATGATTTTTGGGCTGACGCACCCCCGCCGCAGGCTGGCCCACATGGATTTGGGCTGACGCACCCCCCGCCGCAGGCTGGCCCACATGGATTTTTGGGCTGACGCCCCCCCGCCGCAGGCTGCCCCCACATGGATTGGGGGACGCACCCCCCGCCGCAGGCTGGCCCACATGGATTTTGGGCTGACGCACCCCCCCCCCGCCCGCGAGGCTGGCCCACATGGATTTTTTGGGCTGACGCACCCCCGCCGCAGGCTGCCCACCCACATGGATTTGGGCTGACGCACCCCCCGCCGCAGGCTGGCCCACATGGATTTGGGCTGACGCACCCCCGCCGCAGGCTGGCCCACATGGATTTGGGCTGACGCACCCCCGCCGCAGGCTGGCCCACATGGATTTTGGGCTGACGCCCCCCCCGCCGCAGGCTGGCCCACATGGATTTGGGCTGACGCACCCCCGCCGCAGGCTGGCCCACATGGATTTGGGCTGACGCACCCCCGCCGCAGGCTGGCCCACATGGATTTGGGCTGACGCCCCCCCGCCGCAGGCTGGCCCACATGGATTTGGGCTGACGCTGACGCCCCCCGCCGCAGGCTGGCCCACATGGATTTGGGCTGACACCCCCCCCCGTCGCAGGCTGGCCCACATGGATTTTGGGGCTGACACACCCCCGCCGCAGGCTGGCCCACATGGATTTGGGCTGACCACACCCCCCGCCGCAGGCTGGCCCACACATGATTTGGCTGGGCTGACACCCCCGCCGCAGGCTGGCCCACATGGATTTTGGGCTGACGCACCCCCGCCGCAGGCTGGCCCACCACATGATTTTTGGGCTGACACCCCCCCCCCCCGCCGCAGGCTGGCCCACATGGATTTTTGGGCTGACTGACGCCCGCAGGCGCCGCAGGCTGGCCCACATGATTTTTGGGCTGACGCCCCCCCGCCGCAGGCTGGCCCACATGGATTTGGGCTGACGCACCCCCGCCGCAGGCTGGCCCACATGATTTTTGGGCTGACGCACCCCCGCCGCAGGCTGGCCCACATGGATTTGGGGCTGACACCCCCCGCCGCAGGCTGGCCCACATGGCCGCCCCCCGCCGGCTGGCCCACATGGATTTGGGCTGACACCCCCCCGCCGCAGGCTGGCCCACATGGATTTGGGCTGACACCCCCGCCGCAGGCTGGCCCACATGGATTTGGGCTGACGCACCCCCGCCGCAGGCTGGCCCCCCACATGGATTTGGGCTGACGCACCCCCGCCGCAGGCTGGCCCACATGGATTTGGGCTGACACGCACCCCCGTCCGCAGGCTGGCCCACATGATTTTTTGGGCTGACACACCCCCGCCGCAGGCTGGCCCACATGATTTTGGGCTGACGCACACCCCCGCCGCAGGCTGGCCCACATGGATTTGGGCTGACGACACCCCCCCCGCCGCAGGCTGGCCCACATGGATTTTGGGCTGGCTGACGCCCCCCCCGCCGCAGGCTGGCCCACATGGATTTGGGCTGACGCCCCCCCGCCGCAGGCTGGCCCACATGGATTTGGGCTGACGCCCCCCCCCGCCGCAGGCTGGCCCACATGATTTGGGGGCTGATGATTTTTGGCCCCCGCCGCAGGCTGGCCCACATGGATTTGGGCTGGCTGACACCCCCCCGCCGCAGGCTGGCCCACATGATTTTGGGCTGACACACCCCCGCCGCAGGCTGGCCCACATGGATTTGGGCTGACGCACCCCCGCCGCAGGCTGGCCCACATGGATTTGGGCTGACGCCCCCCCCCGCCGCAGGCTGGCCCACATGGATTTTGGGCTGACGCACCCCCGCCGCAGGCTGGCCCACATGGATTTGGGCTGCTGACACACCCCCGCCGCAGGCTGGCCACATGGATTTGGGCTTGGGCGACACCCCCGCCGCAGGCTGCCCACATGGATTTGGGATTTTTGGGACGCACCCCCGCCGCAGGCTGGCCCACATGGATTTGGGCTGACGCACCCCCGCCGCAGGCTGGCCCACATGGATTTGGGCTGACGCACCCCCGCCGCAGGCTGGCCCACATGGATTTGGGCTGACGCCCCCCCGCCGCAGGCTGGCCCCACATGGATTTGGGCTGACGCACCCCCGCCGCAGGCTGGCCCACATGGATTTGGGCTGACTGCACGCCCGCCGCCGCCCGCCGCATGCTGGCCCACATGGATTTGGGCTGACGCTGGCCCCCCGCCGCAGGCTGGCCCACATGGATTTTGGGCTGACGCACCCCCGCCGCAGGCTGGCCCACATGGATTTGGGCTGACGCCCCCCCGCCGCAGGCTGGCCCACATGGATTTGGGCTGACGCCCCCCCCGTCGCAGGCTGGCCCACATGATTTTTTGGGCTGACACCCCCCGCCGCAGGCTGGCCCACATGGATTTGGGCTGACGCACCCCCCGCCGCAGGCTGGCCCACATGGATTTGGGCTGACGCACCCCCGCCGGGCTGGCCCACATGGATTTGGGCTGACGCCCCCCCGCCGCAGGCTGGCCCACATGATTTGATTTGGGCTGACGCACCCCCGCCGCAGGCTGGCCCACATGGATTTGGGCTGACGCACCCCCGCCGCAGGCTGGCCCACATGGATTTGGGCTGACGCCCCCCCCGCCGCAGGCTGGCCCACATGGATTTGGGCTGACGCACCCCCGCCGCAGGCTGGCCCACATGGATTTGGGGGCTGACGCCCCCCCCGCCGCAGGCTGGCCCACATGGATTTGGGCTGACGCACCCCCGCCGCAGGCTGGCCCACATGGATTTGGGCTGACGCACCCCCGCCGCAGGCTGGCCCACATGGATTTGGGCTGACGCACCCCCGCCGCAGGCTGGCCCACATGGATTTGGGCTGACCCCCCGCCGCAGGCTGGCCCACATGGATTTGGGCCCCCCCCCGCAGGCTGGCCCACATGGATTTTGGGCTGACGCACCCCCCCGCCGCCGCAGGCTGGCCCACATGGATTTGGGCTGACACACCCCCCGCCGCAGGCTGGCCCACATGGATTTGGGCTGACGCACCCCCGCCGCAGGCTGGCCCACATGGATTTGGGCTGACGCACCCCCCCCCCCCCGCCGCAGGCTGGCCCACATGGATTTGGGCTGACGCACCCCCGCCGCAGGCTGGCCCACATGGATTTGGGCTGGCCCCCCCGCAGGCTGGCCCACATGGATTTGGGCTGACGCACCCCCCCCCGCCGCAGGCTGGCCCACATGGATTTTTGGGCTGACGCACCCCCGCCGCAGGCTGGCCCACATGGATTTGGGCTGACGCACCCCCGCCGCAGGCTGGCCCACATGGATTTGGGCTGGCTGACGCACCCCCGCCGCAGGCTGGCCCACATGATTTTTGGGCTGACACACCCCCGCCGCAGGCTGGCCCACATGGATTTGGGCTGACGCCCCCCCCGCCGCAGGCTGGCCCACATGGATTTGGGCTGACGCACCCCCGCCGCAGGCTGGCCCACATGATTTTGGGCTGGGCTGACGCACCCCCGCCGCAGGCTGGCCCACATGATTTTTTGGGCTGACGCACCCCCGCCGCAGGCTGGCCCACATGGATTTGGGCTGACGCACCCCCGCCGCAGGCTGGCACATGGATTTGGGCTGACGCACACCCCGCCGCAGGCTGGCCCACATGGATTTGGGCTGACGCACCCCCGCCGCAGGCTGGCCCACATGGATTTTGGGCTGACGCCCCCCCCCCGTCGCAGGCTGGCCCACATGGATTTGGGCTGACGCACCCCCCGCCGCAGGCTGGCCCACATGGATTTGGGCTGACGCACCCCCGCCGCAGGCTGGCCCACATGGATTTTGGGCTGACGCACCCCCGCCGCAGGCTGGCCCACATGGATTTTGGGCTGCACCCCCCCCGCCGCAGGCTGGCCCACATGGATTTGGGCTGACGCACCCCCGCCGCAGGCTGGCCCACATGGATTTGGGCTGACGCCCCCCCCGCCGCAGGCTGGCCCACATGGATTTTGGGGCTGACACACCCCCGCCGCAGGCTGGCCCACATGGATTTGGGCTGACGCACCCCCGCCGCAGGCTGGCCCACATGGATTTGGGCTGACGCACCCCCGCCGCAGGCTGGCCCACATGGATTTTTGGGCTGACGCACCCCCGCCGCAGGCTGGCCCACATGGATTTGGGCTGACGCACCCCCGCCGCAGGCTGGCCCACATGGATTTTTTGGGCTGACGCACCCCCGTCGCAGGCTGGCCCACATGGATTTGGGCTGACGCACACCCCCGCCGCAGGCTGGCCCACATGGATTTGGGCTGACACATCCCCGCCGCAGGCCCACATGGATTTGGGCCCGTCGCAGGCTGGCCCACATGGATTTGGGCTGACGCACCCCCGCCGCAGGCTGGCCCACATGGATTTGGGCTGACGCACCCCCCCCCGCCGCAGGCTGGCCCACATGGATTTTGGGCTGACGCACCCCCGCCGCAGGCTGGCCCACATGGATTTGGGCTGACGCACCCCCGCCGCAGGCTGGCCCCCACATGATTTTGGGCTGACCCCCCCCGCCGCAGGCTGGCCCACATGGATTTGGGCTGACGCACCCCCGCCGCCCAGGCTGGCCCACATGGATTTTGGGCTGACACACCCCCGCCGCAGGCTGGCCCACATGATTTTTGGGCTGACGCACCCCCGCCGCAGGCTGGCCCACATGGATTTGGGCTGACGCACCCCCCGCCGCAGGCTGGCCCACATGGATTTTTGGGCTGACACACCCCCGCCGCAGGCTGGCCCACATGATTTTGGGCTGACACGCCCCCCGCCGCAGGCTGGCCCACATGGATTTTTGGGCTGACGCACCCCCGCCGCAGGCTGGCCCACATGGATTTGGGCTGACGCACCCCCCGCCGCAGGCTGGCCCACATGGATTTGGGCTGCTGACGCACCCCCGCCGCAGGCTGGCCCACATGGATTTGGGCTGACGCCCCCCGTCGCAGGCTGGCCCACATGGATTTGGGCTGACGCACCCCGCCGCAGGCTGGCCCACATGGATTTGGGCTGACGCACCCCCGCCGCAGGCTGGCCCACATGGATTTTTTGGGCTGACGCCCCCCGCCGCTGCTGCCCACATGGATTTGGGCTGACACCCCCGCCGCAGGCTGGCCCACATGGATTTTGGGCTGACGCACCCCCGCCGCAGGCTGGCCCACATGGATTTGGGCTGACGCACCCCCGCCGCAGGCTGGCCCACATGGATTTGGGCTGACGCACCCGCCCCCCGCCGCAGGCTGGCCCACATGGATTTGGGCTGACGCACCCCCGCCGCAGGCTGGCCCACATGATTTGGGGGACACACTCCACCCCCCCCGCAGGCTGGCCCACATGGATTTGGGCTGCGCTGACGCACCCCCGCCGCAGGCTGGCCCACATGGATTTGGGCTGACGCACCCCCGTCGCAGGCTGGCCCACATGATTTTGGGCTGACGCACCCCCGCCGCAGGCTGGCCCACATGGATTTGGGCTGACGCACCCCCGCCGCAGGCTGGCCCACATGGATTTGGGCTGACGCACCCCCGTCGCAGGCTGGCCCACATGATTTTGGGCTGACGCACACCCCCGCCGCAGGCTGGCCCACATGGATTTGGGCTGACGCACCCCCCCCGCCGGCTGGCCCACATGGATTTGGGCTGACGCACCCCCGTCGCAGGCTGGCCCACATGGATTTGGGCTGACGCACCCCCGCCGCAGGCTGGCCCACATGGATTTGGGCTGACGACGCACCCCCGCCGCAGGCTGGCCCACATGGATTTGGGCTTTGGGCTGACCCACCCCCGCCGCAGGCCCCCCCACATGGATTTTGGGCTGACGCACCCCCGCCGCAGGCTGGCCCACATGGATTTGGGCTGACGCACCCCCGCCGCAGGCTGGCCCACATGGATTTTGGGCTGACGCGCCCCCGCCGCAGGCTGGCCCACATGGATTGGGCTGCTGACACCCCCCGCAGGCTGCCCCCCCCCACCCCCGCAGGCTGCCCCATGGATTTGGGGCTGACGCACCCCCGCCGCAGGCTGGCCCACATGGATTTGGGCTGACGCACCCCCGTCGCAGGCTGGCCCACATGATTTTTGGGCTGACGCACCCCCGCCGCAGGCTGGCCCACATGGATTTGGGCTGACGCACCCCCGCCGCAGGCTGGCCCACATGGATTTGGGCTGACACGCCCCCCGTCGCAGGCTGGCCCACATGATTTTGGGCTGACGCACCCCCGCCGCAGGCTGGCCCACATGGATTTTGGGCTGACGCCCCCCGCCGCAGGCTGGCCCACATGGATTTGGGCTGACGCACCCCCCGCCGCAGGCTGGCCCACATGGATTTGGGCTGACGCACCCCCGCCGCAGGCTGGCCCACATGGATTTTTTGGGCTGAGGCTGGCCCACATGGATTTGGGCCCCGCCGCAGGCTGGCCCACATGGATTTTTGGGCTGACACCCCCCCGCCGCAGGCTGGCCCACATGGATTTGGGCTGACGCACCCCCGTCGCAGGCTGGCCCACATGGATTTTGGGCTGACGCACCCCCGCCGCAGGCTGGCCCACATGGATTTGGGCTGACGCACCCCCGCCGCAGCAGGCTGGCCCACATGGATTTGGGCTGACGCCCCCCCGCCGCAGGCTGGCCCACATGGATTTGGGCTGACGCACCCCCGCCGCAGGCTGGCCCACATGGATTTGGGCTGACGCACCCCCGCCGCAGGCTGGCCCACATGGATTTGGGCTGCACCCCCGCCCGCAGGCTGGCTGGCCCACATGGATTTGGGCTGACACCCCCACCCCCGCCGCAGGCTGGCCCACATGGATTTTGGGCTGACGCACCCCCCGTCGCAGGCTGGCCCACATGGATTTGGGCTGCCCCCCCACATGGATGGATTTGGGCTGACGCACCCCCGCCGCAGGCTGGCCCACATGGATTTTTGGGCTGACGCACCCCCGCCGCAGCTGGCCCACATGGATTTGGGCTGACGCACCCCCGCCGCAGGCTGGCCCACATGGATTTGGGCTGACGCCCCCCCGCCGCAGGCTGGCCCACATGGATTTTGGGCTGACGCCCCCCCCGCCGCAGGCTGGCCCACATGGATTTGGGCTGACGCACCCCCGCCGCAGGCTGGCCCACATGATTTTGGGCTGACGCACCCCCGTCGCAGGCCCACATGGATTTTGGGCTGACGCACCCCCGCCGCAGGCTGGCCCACATGGATTTGGGCTGACGCACCCCCGCCGCAGGCTGGCCCACATGGATTTTTGGGCTGACGCACCCCCGCCGCAGGCTGGCCCACATGGATTTTGGGCTGACGCACCCCCGCCGCAGGCTGGCCCACATGGATTTTGGGCTGACGCCCCCCCCGCCGCAGGCTGGCCCACATGGATTTGGGCTGACGCCCCCCCCCGCAGGCGCCCACCGGATTTGGCCGCCGGCTGGCCCACATGGATTTGGGCTGACGCACCCCCGCCGCAGGCTGGCCCACATGGATTTGGGCTGACGCACCCCCGCCGCAGGCTGGCCCACATGGATTTTTGGGCTGACGCACCCCCGCCGCAGGCTGGCCCACATGATTTGGGGCTGACGCCCCCCCGCCGCAGGCTGGCCCACATGGATTTGGGCTGACGCACCCCCGCCGCAGGCTGGCCCACATGGATTTGGGCTGACGCACCCCCCCCCAGGCTGGCCCACCGGATTTTGGGCTGGCCCACATGGATTTTTGGGCTGACGCACCCCCGCCGCAGGCTGGCCCACATGGATTTGGGCTGACGCACCCCCGCCGCAGGCTGGCCCACATGGATTTGGGCTGACGCACCCCCGTCGCAGGCTGGCCCACATGGATTTTTGGGCTGACGCACCCCCGCCGCAGGCTGGCCCACATGGATTTGGGGGCTGACGCCCCCCGCCGCAGGCTGGCCCACATGGATTTGGGCTGACGCACCCCCGCCGCAGGCTGGCCCACATGGATTTGGGCTGACTGCACCCCCGCCGCAGGCTGGCCCACATGGATTTGGGCTGACGCACCCCCGCCGCAGGCTGGCCCACATGGATTTGGGCTGCTGACGCACCCCCGCCGCAGGCTGGCCCACATGGATTTGGGCTGACACACCCCCGCCGCAGGCTGGCCCACATGGATTTTGGGCTGACGCCCCCCGCCGGCTGGCCCACATGGATTTGGGCTGACGCACCCCCGCCGCAGGCTGGCCCACATGGATTTTTGGGCTGACGCACCCCCGCCGCAGGCTGGCCCACATGGATTTGGGCTGACACACCCCCGCCGCAGGCTGGCCCACATGGATTTGGGCTGACGCACCCACCCCCGCCGCAGGCTGGCCCACATGGATTTTTGGGCTGCACCCCCGCCGCAGGCTGGCCCACATGGATTTTGGGCTGACGCACCCCCGCCGCAGGCTGGCCCACATGGATTTTTGGGCTGACGCACCCCCGCCGCAGGCTGGCCCACATGGATTTGGGCTGACGCACCCCCGCCGCAGGCTGGCCCACATGGATTTTGGGCTGACACACCCCCGCCGCAGGCTGGCCCACATGGATTTTGGGCTGACGCACCCCCGCCGCAGGCTGGCCCACATGGATTTGGGCTGACGCACCCCCGCCGCAGGCTGGCCCACATGGATTTGGGCTGACGCACCCCCGCGCTGGCAGCCACATGGCCCACATGGATTTGGGCTGACGCACCCCCCCCCCGCAGGCTGGCCCACATGGATTTGGGCTGACGCACCCCCGCCGCAGGCTGGCCCACATGGATTTGGGCTGACGCACCCCCGCCGCAGGCTGGCCCACATGGATTTGGGCTGACGCACACCCCCGCCGCAGGCTGGCCCACATGGATTTGGGCTGACGCACCCCCCCGCCGCAGGCTGGCCCACATGGATTTGGGCTGACGCACCCCCGCCGCAGGCTGGCCCACATGGATTTGGGCTGACGCACCCCCGCCGCAGGCTGGCCCACATGGATTTGGGCTGACGCACCCCCGCCGCAGGCTGGCCCACATGGATTTGGGCTGACGCACCCCCGCCGCAGGCTGGCCCACATGGATTTGGGCTGACGCACCCCCGCCGCAGGCTGGCCCACATGGATTTGGGCTGACGCATCCCCGTCGCAGGCTGGCCCACATGGATTTGGGCTGACGCACCCCCGCCGCAGGCTGGCCCACATGGATTTGGGCTGACGCACCCCCGCCGCAGGCTGGCCCACATGGATTTGGGCTGACGCACCCCCCCCCGGCAGGCTGGCCCACATGCAGGCTGGCCCACATGGATTTGGGCTGCCCACATGGATTTGGCCGCACCCCTGGCCGCAGGCTGGATTTGGGCTGACGCACCCCCGCCGCAGGCTGGCCCACATGGATTTGGGCTGACGCACCCCCGCCGCAGGCTGGCCCACATGGATTTGGGCTGACGCACCCCCGCCGCAGGCTGGCCCACATGGATTTTGGGCTGACGCACCCCCGCCGCAGGCTGGCCCACATGGATTTGGGCTGACGCACCCCCGCCGCAGGCTGGCCCACATGGATTTGGGCTGACGCACCCCCGCCGCAGGCTGGCCCACATGGATTTGGGCTGACGCACCCCCGCCGCAGGCTGGCCCACATGGATTTTGGGCTGACGCACACCCCCGCCGCAGGCTGGCCCACATGGATTTGGGCTGACGCACCCCCGCCGCAGGCTGGCCCACATGGATTTGGGCTGACGCACCCCCGCCGCAGGCTGGCCCACATGGATTTGGGCTGACGCACCCCCGCCGCCGCCGCAGGCTGGCCCACATGGATTTGGGCTGACGCACCCCTGCCAGGCTGGCCCACATGGATTTGGGCTGACAGGCTGGCCCACATGGATTTGGGCTGACGCACCCCCGCCGCAGGCTGGCCCACATGGATTTGGGCTGACGCACACCCCCGCCGCAGGCTGGCCCACATGGATTTGGGCTGACGCACCCCCGCCGCAGGCTGGCCCACATGGATTTGGGCTGACGCACCCCCGCCGCAGGCTGGCCCACATGGATTTGGGCTGACGCACCCCCCCGCCGCAGGCTGGCCCACATGGATTTGGGCTGACGCACCCCCGCCGCAGGCTGGCCCACATGGATTTGGGCCCACCCCCGCCGCAGGCTGGCCCACATGGATTTTTGGGCTGACGCACCCCCGCCGCAGGCTGGCCCACATGATTTGGCTGACTGACGCACCCCCGCCGCAGGCTGGCCCACATGGATTTGGGCTGACGCACCCCCGTCGCAGGCTGGCCCACATGGATTTGGGCTGACGCACCCCCGCCGCAGGCTGGCCCACATGGATTTGGGCTGACGCACCCCCGCCGCAGGCTGGCCCACATGGATTTGGGCTGGCTGGCTGCACCCCCGCCGCAGGCTGGCCCACATGGATTTGGGCTGACGCACCCCCGCCGCAGGCTGGCCCACATGGATTTTGGGCTGACGCACCCCCCGCCGCAGGCTGGCCCACATGGATTTGGGCCAGCCTGCGGCGGGGGTGCGTTAGCCCAAATCCATGTGGGCCAGCCTGCGGCGGGAGTGTATCAGCCCAAAATCATGTGGGCCAGCCTCCGACAGGGATTTGTCAGCCCAAAATCATGTGAAATTTCTTGTATCACCCCAAACTTAGCTTGACTGTCAATAAGCCACATAGCTAAATCAGCGTAGCTGCACGCATTTTTTGGTCCCATAGCTGTACCATGCTTTTGTACAAAATGATTATTATTAAATTGACTATTGTTAGAGATATGAGACAAATTTTAACTGCCTCAACAATACAATCAGTCGACGGGACTTCGTTACTCCTAGTTTCTAAGCCCAAGATCATTATCAGTGTTTGGAAGCATGGCGACAACGTCCCATAAAACTAAAAAAGTATATACTGTGAGCATGGGACGCCCAGGGACCTAATACGGTTGGTGGCCGCCAAGCCAATGCTGTGGTAGATAACGGCACTAGCTTTCCAGCCAAACGGTAGAGAGGTGTCAGTAAAATACCACCCTTGCCACTCAAGGCCAAAGAAGGTTGAGCTGCTGGGATGTAGACGGACATGGTCATAACCACTGTTGTCATCAAATGAGGTTTGAAAATGATTGGGGCCTACGTAGCGTATGAGGTCAGTGAGATAGTCAAGGGAAAAATGGCAGTCTTTTATCCAACAATTAAGGAAACGCTCGTCATGGCACATTCGGGGTTTGCATGGTTCGATGGTAAAAGAGCCTTTGAATAGACCCTATGCAAAAAGGTGTGGCAAAGGAGATACCTTAGTTCATCACTTATAGAAGACATCATTACTATCATTTGAAAGAGCGTACCCAAGCTAGTGATCGTGCCAATTCTTAGCGTTGTAAGATAAAAAGCTAAAAAGCTACAGCTATTTGAAATTAGAAAGATTTGTATGGAAAAGAGACCCAAGGCCTGGCCAGCCTCGTTTTCATGTTTATGGTACATTTCAAATGCTTATAACTCTGCACTAATACAACATGCAACTTAATAAATGTACCAAGTTACTTATTTAGAGATGGTCTTTCTTGTATTGGAAATATTTTTTTGAAATCATTTATATTTCGTGGTGCTCGTTGCCAGTCTTCACTCGTTTTGCATAGGGTGTATGGAGTGAAGAAGTGGAAGACATTAACACCGTCGGTGATGTACGAGAGAATCTCTTCCTTTTTCGGGAATTTTTCTAACACCGAACGCCACTGTTTCCGGCAACGAACGAATATCTGGCCGGGTCGCGAAACCTGAGCATGCGAGGGGGGCGAATGCGCGACCGTCCGATACCATCTCGACAGCGGGTAGTGGCCCGATCCAGCCAGTGGGCTTTCCTTCCCAATTATTGCACCAATCAAACTTGATATGTTGCGAGCTTTGGTAATGAGCGCAAAATTCGTTAAAATTCGACGCAGAGATCTGGACAAGGAAATCAAATGGGAGAAAAGTGAGGAGAACTACCAAAACTTCGCGGAGTTCAGGGAAGGGACCCACTAGCCGAACCGGACCAGGAACCCGCCCGAAGGCAGGTTATAGGGTGTTTGTTTAGTGTTACCCTTCTGGTCGCGGCAAGGCAAGGACAGGAGGAAAGGCGCACCCAGGGGACCTAAAAGCGGGGACTAAAGAGCTACACATGTAGGTCAAGATCGCACTTTATTGGAGATCAAATGACTCGTACACAGAGGATTATTCTAATAATTATCATGAATAGTTATGAGTTGTAACCACGTCCCGAGCGGCCTCGCCCCCTTCTGGCGAAGCAATCCTTCATGATGTGGCCCCTGCGGCCACAGAAGTAACAAGTGGTTGCCCCACTGGCGCGTGTCGTTGGCGTACTGGCCCGGGACATGACGCAACTCTGGGCGCCGCGGAGCTGCGGTCACAGCCTTGAGTGCCTTCTGGATCTCTTTTGATATCGCTACCTCTTGAAATCCATTATTTCGTTTGTGTTTTTTTCCGGGGAAGCTTATATTTAAATTAGTTTATCTTCCTTTTCATTTCTGTATTTTTTTCGATAGAGTTTCGAGTATTTTAAAAACCCTGAGTTTTTTTCGAACGCACGGCCAGGATGTATTATGTGTAATCACGGAACTACTCATGCGCGGCATGCAGCATTTCTCGTTTTATGTAGTTTAGTTTAAAGTCTTTTGCCACCCCAACCTACGGGCAAAATATTGCACCGGTTGCATTCTTTACAAGTCGAAAGTGGCCAAAACTGCCTTAGTAGGTCCTGGAATGCACCACAGAAAGGCCAGAAACGCAATCAGTCACTCCTGAATTGATGCCAAAAATGAACCCAAAATCGACCCAAACAGTAGGATATAAGCCATGGGAAATGTCCAAAATTAGTCCAAAATCGACCAATAATTATTATTTTTAATATCTTTTCTTTAAACTGACGCAAAATTTACAAATGTTAATCTGGACATTCTTCAAAGATAGAAAAGACAAGAAAAAAAAAGGTAAAATAAAAATGTTGGTTTCCACGGAGAGTCGATCCCGGGTCGCTGGCATCGAGGTCCAGCGTATTTCCAGAGGGCTACGTTAGTCAATAAATTTCCATAACAATAAGCGTTACACGATAGACTACTAAATTTACTCTCGAAATCAATCGGAAGTACAGATAGCTTGAAGTGGTACGGGGCAGTCATTTAGGACTAGGATACGACTGTTCCCTCCCTCTTTGACTACTTCGCTGATTGTGTACTACCCGATAGCGCGGATGAGGTTGAAATCTTCGTCCTATACGTAACATACGGTGACTCAGCAATTTAAGTCTGGGTGTATGGTCGATTTTTAGTGTTTTGCATAAAATGCAGCTAATTATCGCTGGTTCAAGTCACAGTGCCATGGAATTTTTTTAGTTTCTCTTTTTTTCCAGCTAAAATTGATTTAGAAATTAATTTTAATTTCCTTTCTGTTGCTCTGCCGTTTTTTTCGATAGATACTATTTGTAATTATTATTATTTTCGTTTTTTGTAGTTTCTTATTTTTTGTAAATTTTATTTTGAAATTATTATTTTGAAATATTTACTTTCTGTGTCTGGAGGTTTGTTTTCGATAGATATTATTTGTAATTATTATTATTTTCGGTTTTTTAGTTTCTTTCTTTTTTGTATTTTTTTTTGAAATTCATTTTTGTAAATTGACATTCTGTTGGTGTGCTTTTCATCGATAGATATTATTTTTAATCATAATGTTTTCTTTCTTTTTTTATAGTTTCTTTTTTTTTGTAAATTTTATTTTGAAATCCATTTTTTTGTTTGTGTTTTTTTCCGGGGAAGCTTATATTTAAATTAGTTGATCTTCCTTTTTATTTCTGTATTTTTTTCGATAGAGTTTGGAGTATTTTAAAAACCCTGTTTTTTTTCTCGAACGCACGGCCAGGATGTATTATGTGTAATCACGGAACTACTCATGCGCGGCATGCAGCATTTCTCGTTTTATGTAGTTTAGTTTAAAGTCTTTTGCCACCCCAACCTACGGGCAAAATATTGCACCGGTTGCATTCTTTACAAGTCGAAAGTGGCCAAAACTGCCTTAGTAGGTCCTGGAATCCACCACAGAAAGGCCAGAAACGCAATCAGTCACTCCTGAATTGATGCCAAAAATGAACCCAAAATCGACCCAAACCGTAGGATATAAGCCATGGGAAATGTCCAAAATTAGTCCAAAATCGACCAATAATTATTATTTTTAATATGTTTTCTTTGAACTGACGCAAAATTTACAAATGTCCAAAATTAGTCCAAAATCGACCAATAATTATTATTTTTAATATCTTTTCTTTAAACTGACGCAAAATTTACAAATGTTAATCTGGACATTCTTCAAAGATAGAAAAGACAAGAAAAAAAAAGGTAAAATAAAAATGTTGGTTTCCACGGAGAGTCGATCCCGGGTCGCTGGCATCGAGGTCCAGCGTATTTCCAGAGGGCTACGTTAGTCAATAAATTTCCATAACAATACTGAAGCGTTACACGATAGACTACTAAATTTACTCTCGAAATCAATCGGAAGTACAGATAGCTTGAAGTGGTACGGGGCAGTCATTTAGGACTAGGATACGACTGTTCCCTCCCTCTTTGACTACTTCGCTGATTGTGTACTACCCGATAGCGCGGATGAGGTTGAAATCTTCGTCCTATACGTAACGTACGGTGACTCAGCAATTTAAGTCTGGGTGTATGGTCGATTTTTAGTGTTTTGCATAAAATGCAGCTAATTATCGCTGGTTCAAGTCACAGTGCCATCGAATTTTTTTAGTTTCTCTTTTTTTCCAGCTAAAATTGATTTAGAAATTAATTTTAATTTCCTTTCTGTTGCTCTGCCGTTTTTTTCGATAGATACTATTTGTAATTATTATTATTTTCGGTTTTTTAGTTTCTTTCTTTTTTGTATTTTTTTTTGAAATTCATTTTTGTAAATTGACATTCTGTTGGTGTGCTTTTCATCGATAGATATTATTTTTAATCATAATGTTTTCTTTCTTTTTTTATAGTTTCTTTTTTTTTGTAAATTTTATTTTGAAATCCATTTTTTTGTTTGTGTTTTTTTCCGGGGAAGCTTATATTTAAATTAGTTGATCTTCCTTTTTATTTCTGTATTTTTTTCGATAGAGTTTGGAGTATTTTAAAAACCCTGTTTTTTTTCTCGAACGCACGGCCAGGATGTATTATGTGTAATCACGGACTACTCATGCGCGGCATGCAGCATTTCTCGTTTTATGTAGTTTAGTTTAAAGTCTTTTGCCACCCCAACCTACGGGCAAAATATTGCACCGGTTGCATTCTTTACAAGTCGAAAGTGGCCAAAACTGCCTTAGTAGGTCCTGGAATCCACCACAGAAAGGCCAGAAACGCAATCAGTCACTCCTGAATTGATGCCAAAAATGAACCCAAAATCGACCCAAACCGTAGGATATAAGCCATGGGAAATGTCCAAAATTAGTCCAAAATCGACCAATAATTATTATTTTTAATATCTTTTCTTTGAACTGACGCAAAATTTACAAATGTCCAAAATTAGTCCAAAATCGACCAATAATTATTATTTTTAATATCTTTTCTTTAAACTGACGCAAAATTTACAAATGTTAATCTGGACATTCTTCAAAGATAGAAAAGACAAGAAAAAAAAAGGTAAAATAAAAATGTTGGTTTCCACGGAGAGTCGATCCCGGGTCGCTGGCATCGAGGTCCAGCGTATTTCCAGAGGGCTACGTTAGTCAATAAATTTCCATAACAATACTGAAGCGTTACACGATAGACTACTAAATTTACTCTCGAAATCAATCGGAAGTACAGATAGCTTGAAGTGGTACGGGGTAGTCATTTAGGACTAGGATACGACTGTTCCCTCCCTCTTTGACTACTTCGCTGATTGTGTACTACCCGATAGCGCGGATGAGGTTGAAATCTTCGTCCTATACGTAACGTACGGTGACTCAGCAATTTAAGTCTGGGTGTATGGTCGATTTTTAGTGTTTTGCATAAAATGCAGCTAATTATCGCTGGTTCAAGTCACAGTGCCATCGAATTTTTTTAGTTTCTCTTTTTTTCCAGCTAAAATTGATTTAGAAATTAATTTTAATTTCCTTTCTGTTGCTCTGCCGTTTTTTTTTCGATAGATACTATTTGTAATTATTATTATTTTCGTTTTTTGTAGTTTCTTATTTTTTGTAAATTTTATTTTGAAATTATTATTTTGAAATATTTACTTTCTGTGTCTGGGGGTTTGTTTTCGATAGATATTATTTGTAATTATTATTATATTCGGTTTTTTAGTTTCTTTCTTTTTTTTGTATTTTTTTTTGAAATTCATTTTTGTAAATTGACATTCTGTTGGTGTGCTTTTCATCGATAGATATTATTTTTAATCATAATGTTTTCTTTCTTTTTTTATAGTTTCTTTTTTTTTGTAAATTTTATTTTGAAATCCATTTTTTCGTTTGTGTTTTTTTCCGGGGAAGCTTATATTTAAATTAGTTTATCTTCCTTTTTATTTCTGTATTTTTTTCGATAGAGTTTGGAGTATTTTAAAAACCCTGTTTTTTTTTCGAACGCACGGCCAGGATGTATTATGTGTAATCACGGAACTACTCATGCGCGGCATGCAGCATTTCTCGTTTTATGTAGTTTAGTTTAAAGTCTTTTGCCACCCCAACCTACGGGCAAAATATTGCACCGGTTGCATTCTTTACAAGTCGAAAGTGGCCAAAACTGCCTTAGTAGGTCCTGGAATCCACCACAGAAAGGCCAGAAACGCAATCAGTCACTCCTGAATTGATGCCAAAAATGAACCCAAAATCGACCCAAACCGTAGGATATAAGCCATGGGAAATGTCCAAAATTAGTCCAAAATCGACCAATAATTATTATTTTTAATATCTTTTCTTTAAACTGACGCAAAATTTACAAATGTCCAAAATTAGTCCAAAATCGACCAATAATTATTATTTTTAATATCTTTTCTTTAAAAACTGACGCAAAATTTACAAATGTTAATCTGGACATTCTTCAAAGACAGAAAAGACAAGAAAAAAAAAGGAAAAATAAAAATGTTGGTTTCCACGGAGAGTCGATCCCGGGTCGCTGGCATCGAGGTCCAGCGTATTTCCAGAGGGCTACGTTAGTCAATAAATTTCCATAACAATAAGCGTTACACGATAGACTACTAAATTTACTCTCGAAATCAATCGGAAGTACAGATAGCTGAAGTGGTACGGGGCAGTCATTTAGGACTAGGATACGACTGTTCCCTCCCTCTTTGACTACTTCGCTGATTGTGTACTACCCGATAGCGCGGATGAGGTTGAAATCTTCGTCCTATACGTAACATACGGTGACTCAGCAATTTAAGTCTGGGTGTATGGTCGATTTTTAGTGTTTTGCATAAAATGCAGCTAATTATCGCTGGTTCAAGTCACAGTGCCATGGAATTTTTTTAGTTTCTCTTTTTTTTCCAGCTAAAATTTATTTAGAAAATTAATTTTAATTTCCTTTCTGTTGCTCTGCCGTTTTTTTCGATAGATATTATTTGTAATATTATTATTATATACGGTTTTTTAGTTTCTTTTTTTTTGTATTTTATTTTGAAATTCATTTTTGTAAATTGACTTTCTGTGTCTGGGCTTTTGTTTCGATAGGCCGAGTATCGCATGTTTTCCTCTTTTTTTATAGTTTTTCTTTTTTTAGGGGGAAATTTGGGGTACAAGTGATGATGTTTGTGTCACCATAGTAACACTTATATCCAACATGGCGGATGGCGCGAAGTTGATTTTTTGGAAGAGTTGAATTTTCATTTGCTGTTGAATATGGCTGAACGCACTCCAGGATTTACATCTATAAAGACTTTTCATGTACGGCATCATTATCGTTCGTTTAATGTGGCTATGGAAAAGCTGTCTACGATAAAAGATACTCACAACAAGTCCATCACTGCTGTGTCGTATAATCGAAATGAAACATGAAATTGTGATTGGATTTGAAGGTATTTTTGTGATGGTATGATAGCAAGCTTACTTTATTGTCTGTTTAGAAGTTTTGTAGTCTTAATGCCGTCAACAAATGAAGTATTTAGTGGGCAAAATCGACCAAAAATGGTGATGTCAGTCTGGGAGACTCAGAGTATAACTTCACGTCTTCAGTATGAATCGATATAAGCTTAAGCTTAATAGCTATGTAATGTGGCCAAAATTTTTAAAAACGTTAATATTATTTTTAATATTTTTCTTTAAATGACGAAAATTTAAAGTTTGGGATCTGGACTCTACTTCAAAGATAGAAAAACAGAAAAAAAAACTGCACATAAAAATGATGGCTGTTTCCACGGAGAGTCTTTCGGGTTTTGGTATCGAGGTAGCTAGTATTTCCAAGGGCACGTTTGTCAATAAAATTATAACAATCTGAAGCTTACACGATAGACTACTAAACACTACTCGAATCAATCGGAAATACAGATAGCTTGAAGTGGTACGGGGTTGCATTTGTTACTTGAGGGAAAGTTAATGCAGGCTACTGACTCCATTACTGGCATTATCATGTCATGTTAAGGACTTCCTTTGTACCTTTGTGATGTTCTGGTGTGTCTTATTCATGTTTTACTGAACCCCCAGCCATATTGTAGTATTGTTTGACATTTTAGTGTACTCTTTATAAACTGCAGCCAAATTACTATTTTCAAGTCACAAACCATCGGTTTTTTTAGTTTCTCTTTTTTTCTGGAAAATTGATTTAGAAATAATTTTAATTTCCTTTAAGTTGCTCTGCCGTTTTTTTGATAGATACTATTTTGCACTAATTATTTTCGTTTTTTGTAGTTTCTTATTTTTTGTAAATTTATTTTGAAATTATTAGTAAAAATATTTAGTTTCTGTGCATGGGGTTTGTTTTCGATAGATATTACATATATTATTATATTCGGTTTTTTATTTCTTTCTTTTTTGTATTTTTTTTTGAAATTCATTTTGTAAATTGACTTTCCATTGGTGTGCTTTTTCGATAGATATTATTTTTAATCAAAATGTTTTCTTTTTTTTTTATAGTTTCTTTTTTCTTTTTGCCTAAAACCCAGTCGCTTATATTTTCGGAGGGGGAGGGGAAGGGGATTTTTTTCGATAGAGTTTGGAGTATTTAAAAAAACCCTGCAGATGTACCGAGGGAGACGAGAAAGCGAAAAGAACTGGGGAGCAAAGCACCATGGGAAGGGATTAGAGGGGATCGCAAAGGAGTTTAGCTTAAAGTTTTTCGCCACCCCTCCCTACTCCCCTTATTGCACCGGTTGAATTCTTTACACTGTCGTAAGTGGCCATTTCTGCCTTAGTAGAGTCCTAGGAATCCACTTTGCAAAGGCCAAAATTTGCAATCAGCTCTTTTCCTTTCTTGAGCCAATTTTGACACCACTGTTCGATTTAAGGGGGTTGGATATCAGCCTGATGGGAAGTGTCCAAAATAGTAAAAATCACCATAATTATTATTTTTAATATCTTTTACTTGTAAATATGACGCAAAATTTACAAATGTCCAAAATTAGTCCAAAATCGACCAATATTTATGCTTTTTAATATCTTTTCTTTAAACTGACGCAAAATTTACAAAAGTTAATCTGGACCTCTTCTAAGACAGAAAAGACAGAAAAAATCTTGCTGTACTTACACTGAGTTTCACCGTTGGAAGATATGGCTTAGATCTTAGCATGAAAAGACAAGAAAAAAAAGGAAAAATAAAAATGTTGGTTTCCACGGAGAGTCGATCCCGGGTCGCTGGCATCGAGGTCCAGCGTATTTCCAGAGGGCTACGTTAGTCAATAAATTTCCATAACAATAAGCGTTACACGATAGACTACTAAATTTACTCTCGAAATCAATCGGAAGTACAGATAGCTGAAGTGGTACGGGGCAGTCATTTAGGACTAGGATACGACTGTTCCCTCCCTCTTTGACTACTTCGCTGATTGTGTACTACCCGATAGCGCGGATGAGGTTGAAATCTTCGTCCTATACGTAACATACGGTGACTCAGCAATTTAAGTCTGGGTGTATGGTCGATTTTTAGTGTTTTGCATAAAATGCAGCTAATTATCGCTGGTTCAAGTCACAGTGCCATGGAATTTTTTTAGTTTCTCTTTTTTTTCCAGCTAAAATTTATTTAGAAATTTTAATTTCCTTTCTGTTGCTCTGGGTTTTTTTCGATAGATATTATTTGTAATTATTATTATATACGGGTTTTTTAGTTTCTTTTTTTTGTACATTTTATTTTGAAATTCATTTTTTTTAATTTACTTTCTGTGTCTGGGGGTTTGTTTCGATGGCCGAGTATCGCATCTTCCTCAAGGGCCCAAATAAAATAGGGGGAGGGGTGGGGTACAAGTGATGATGACTCATCACCATAGTAACACTTCAATCCAACATGGCGGATGGCGCGAAGTTGAAACTGGAAGAGTTGAATGTTCATTTGCTTGAATATGGCTGAAACTCCTTTACATCTATAAAGATTTTTCAGTACTTTATCATTATCGTTACGTTAAAATGGCTATGGAAAAGCTGTCTACGATAAAAGATACTCACAACAAGTCCATCACTGCTGTGTCGTATAATCCCATGAAACATGAAATTGTGATTGGATTTGAAGGTATTTTTGTGATGGTTATGATAGCAAGCTTACTTTATTGTCTGTTTAGAAGTTTTGTAGTCTTAATGCCGTTAACAAATGAAGTATTTAGTGGGCGTTCTCCAAAAATGGTGCTGTCAGTCTGTCAGACTCAGAGTATAACTTCACGTCTTCAGTATGAATCGATATAAGCTTAAGCTTAATAGCTATGTAATGTGGCCTTTTTAAAAACGTTAATATTAATTTGTTCTTTAGATGGAGTCATTAAAGTTTGGGACTACTCTACTGGGGAGTCAGGCAAACTGTTAAGGACTGCACATGAACATGATGGCTGGGTGACAAGCTTTCTGTTTTGGTATGTAAGGTAGCTAGTACAATGCAGCTTGTAAACTAATTATAAGCAATCCTTACTTTTAACTAGACATACCGAATACTTAATCAAAGCTCCAACTGGCCTTCATTGCTGGTGTTACTTGAGGGAAAGTAATGCAGGCTACTGACTCCATTACTGGCATTATCATGTCATGTTAAGGACTTCCTTTGTACCTTTGTGATGTTCTGGTGTGTCTTCTTCATGTTTTACTGAACCCCCTGCCATATTGTAGTATTTTTGACATTTCTTAAATACTCTTTAGGACTGAGCCAAAGCTACTATTTTCTGCTGCAAACGATGGTACTATTATTGCCTGGGGTTCTGGAGGAGCGGTTCATGATAGAATTCCAGTAAGTTCTTGTGAATAGGCGACTTGCACTAAGAGGTCACGTGACCCCAACCCCCTTAAATCTAGCAGCAGTATTAGTAAAAGGGCGGAGTTTCAGCGCATAATGTCTGACACAGGAGAAATGACATATAAAATAAAATCGCAATTTTATTAGGATTCGTATAGAAAAATGTGCTGGATTGCAAACTCTTGCCATCCAATGCATTTTCCAAACAAAATCTTAGAAAACGTTCGATTTTATTTTTAATGTGATTTCTCCCTGCCTCGAACCCAGTCGCTTCTTCGGAGGGGGAGGGGAAGGGGAGGGGGAGGGAGACGAGAAAGCGAAAAGAACTGGGGAGCAAAGCACCATGGGAAGGGATTAGAGGGGATCGCAAAGGAGCAGCGCTTCACTTTCTCGCCCCCCTCCCCCCTCCCCTTCCCCTTGCCCTCCGAAGAAGCGACTGGGTACGAGGCAGGATTTCTCCTGTGTCAGAGATTATAGGCTGACACTTTGCAGTTTTACTAATTTGGAGCTGCTCTTTTCATTTCTGGAGTTCATTTTGACACTACTGTTCGATTTAAGGGGGTTGGGGTCACCTGACCTCCTAGTGTAAGTGGCCTATAATGTACACCACACCTTGGACCAACCTTTACATACGTGTACATATAACTTACTACATTACTCCGATGTTGGAGTAACATCAGTGTATTTAGTGCTTTTTACACAGTGTTCAAGTAGTTTATCTGTTAGAACCTATCTAGTACATGAACATGCATAATCTTGCTGTACTTACACTGAGTCACCGTTGGAAGATATGGCTTAGATTTGAGCATTGGTATAGATTGCAAGCAGTCCCTACTACATATATTTATAAGTAATACCATGGCACTGAGGGATATTAGTGATTAAATGTCCCCGAAGCCGAGGGAAGTTTAGTGGAAGTCCCGAGCCTCCGGGCGAGGGACTTTTACTAAACTTCCCGAGGCTGAGGGACATTTAATCACTAATATCCCGAAGAAGCCATGGTATTAGTTTGTAATACCATGATCACCGAGGAAATGGACAAAAATACAGGCTTGAGTTAACCGGCGCAAAGGAGAATATATTATAGTGTTTTGTGAAAGACTTCTTGATTAGACTGTACTCTGGGGAATGCTTCATGCATGTTGCACATCTTTGTTTCATTTAGTAACACAATAAAAGAGTATAAATTAGTTATAGTAAGGAGTACCTGAAGGTAAACAGATTAGAAATGGCAGAAGGTCGGTTTACTTTTGTGAGAGATGACGAAGTGGAGCAAGTAAGGGAGAATACGGTTCCTCAAAACACTAAAAAGCACATACAGAAAAAGAGGAAAGTGCCAACTAATATAATATTTCATTGTGTGAACAAATAACAGAAATAGCTATAATAAAATATCCTTTGAATTCGACTTTTGTGCATTTCCTTCTATTGCGCATGCGTTAACGATGTTGTGGATATCAAAATACCACTGTATTTTGAGCTTCACACATCCCACACGTCTTGAATGCTCGAGTCGTCATAAGTAGAGGAGCGATTAAGTACTATTCGGTTTGCTCTTGGGTCCCAATGATTGTGTGTACACCTGGTGTATATGAGGGACTGACTTGCATCCTCATGCATAGTAATGAGGGATATTTAGTCTAAATGTCCCTCATGAATATAATCATGAGGGACATTTAGTCTAAATTTCCCTCATGATTGTATTCATGAGGGAGATTTAGTCTAAATTTCCCTCATTACTATGCATGAGCGATGCTTGACTTAGAGCTTTCGCGAGGGATGTTCGATGTTAAATGTCCCTCGTGGAACAATGAAAACCGAGGTGATCATGGTATTATTATAATAAATCTGACGTAACCAAGCATGGAGTTCTAAGCACCAGAAATGTCAAAACTTTGCACTCTGTCAAACCACTTTTATCAGAGAATATTTCCCAAGTAGAATGGTTGGTTAATGACAAAAGTAAATAATTTTGGACAACAAACCAAGGAAAGCTCTATTAATAGTATTGTTACTGTACTGTATAATAGATTGGATCCCCTGTATATTGCATGGCTTGGAATACACGACGCAACCAAATAGTTGCTGCTGTTGGCTCAACTGTACAAGTATTCAATATGAGAGATCCAGGTCAGGTGAAATTTTGCAAAAGGAAAACATATATTTAGATGAAAACATAATAATTGAATATATCAGACATCATTATCTTGACAACGGATTGCATTCCATCCATGAACAATGTACATTATTTATTAATGATCTTTATTTCACACAGGGAGAGAAGTTGGTCATGTTATCGATCCTAAAGGTGATTCTAACTTTGTGTGTATGTTGTAGTTCAAAATGATCTTTGGTTCAATTTGAATTGAACTGGTTTGAACTGGTTTAATTTAAATTGAACTGGTTTAATTTAAATTGAACCGGTTCAAGTTTTAATAGGGTTAGTATTAGGGAAGACTTTATAGTAATCAAGTACCTTGGGGTTAGGTTTAGGGTTAGTATTAGGGAAGACTTTATAGTAATCAAGTACCTTGGGGTTAGGTTTAGGGTTAGTATTAGGGAAGACTTTATAGTAATCAAGTACCTTGGGGTTAGGTTTAGGGTTAGTACATGTATTAGGGAAGACTTTATAGTAATCAAGTACCTTGGGGTTAGGTTTAGGGTTAGTATTAGGGAAGACTTTATAGTAATCAAGTACCTTGTGGTTAGGTTTAGGGTTAGTATTAGGGAAGACTATATAGTAATGAAGTACCTTGGGGTTAGGTTTAGGGTTAGTATTAGGGAAGACTTTATAGTAATCAAGTACCTTGGGGTTAGGTTTAGGGTTAGTATTAGGGAAGACTATATAGTAATGAAGTACCTTGGGGTTAGGTTTAGGGATAGTATTAGGGAAGACTTTATAGTAATCAAGTACCTTGGGGTTAGGTTTAGGGTTAGTACATGTATTAGGGAAGACTTTATAGTAATCAAGTACCTTGGGGTTAGGTTTAGGGTTAGTATTAGGGAAGACTTTATAGTAATCAAGTACCTTGGGGTTAGGTTTAGGGTTAGTATTAGGGAAGACTTATACAGTAATGAAGTACCTTGGGGTTAGGTTTAGGGTTAGTATTGGGGAAGACTATATAGTAATCAAGTACCTTGGGGTTAGGTTTAGGGTTAGCCTGCCTAGCAAGCGTTTTTTAAGCCACGCGGAAGAGTTTTCGTTTTTTGGCCTCGCGAAATGCATTACTACCAACGAAATCTTGGATGGTCAAGTGGTTAAGGTTTTGGGATAGCAAGGCAAAGGTAAGAGGTTCAAGTACCAGTCAGGTAGGATATTTATATTTAAAAAAATGCTAATTAGATATTAGTTGTAGATATAGACAGACAGACAGACAGTTAGGTAGATGAGAGGGGAGAAGATAGAGAGAGAGAAGGGAGGGAGGTCGAAATTATTTAGTTCTTTTTGAGGACCCCCCCCCCCCCCTAAAATTCCAAATTAAACCAGTTCAATTAAAATTAAACCAGTTCAATTAAAATTAAACCAGTTCAATTAAAATTAAACCAGTTCAATTAATTTAAATTGAACTGGTTTAATTTAAATTGAACCAAGGAATCATTTTAAACTACAACATGTACACTATCAAATCAATCAATCAATCAACCTCTCAATCAACCTCTCAATCAATCAATCAACCTCTCAATCAATCAATCAACCTCTCAATCAACCTCTCAATCAATCAACTACTCAATCAATCAATCAACTACTCAATCAATCAATCAACCTCTCAATCAATCAATCAACCTCTCAATCAATCAACCACTCAATCAATCAATCAACCACCCAATCAACCTCTCAATCAATCAACCTCTCAATCAATCAACCTCTCAATCAATCAACCACTCAATCAATCAACCACGTACTCAATCAATCAATCAACCTCTCAATCAATCAATCAATCAACCATTCAATCAATCAATCAACCACTCAATCAACCACTCAATCAATCACCCAACCACTCAATCAACCTCTCAATCAATCAATCAATCAACATCTCAATCAATCAATCAACCACTCAATCAACCTCTCAATCAATCAATCAACCTCTCAACCACTCAATCAACCACTCAATCAACCACGTACTCAATCAATCAATCAATCAACCTCTCAATCAATCAAATCAACCACTCAATCAATCAACCACTCAACCAACTACTCAATCAATCAATCAACCACTCAACTTTGTATATTGAAACTTATCATGTAGGTATGATTGATGATTGATTGATTGTGATTATAAGCAGCAAAGATTGACATTATTTTTTACAAACCAGGCTACGTCTCCAATGAACATACAGATCTTGTTAAATGTGTCGTCTGTCATGAATCAAGAGTGTATAGTGCTGGGTACGTATAACACTGCATGCAACATATCATACATTAATGAACATACAGATCTTGTTAAATGTATCGTATGTCATGAATCAAGAGTGTATAGTGCTGGGTACGTATATCACTGCATGCAACATTATACAAAACTTAACGCTGGGCATAAATGCTATGTCAAATGTTAGAATTAAAGTGATTTTGACTGCGTTGATTGTCTGACCCAGCAAAAGTTTACACTCCTGTAGACACATCATGCATGTTTGTGTTAGTAACATACTGATTTATTGCAGTATTATTATTATTATTTATTAATAGTTTTCATTGTCATTCTTCAGATTTGATCAAATGCTTATTATCTATGATGCTGCATTTTCTTATCATTCAAAAAACAGCTTGTCTGTTGTCACAAAGTAAGTTCATATTTAAAGTAAATGATGTCATAAGACAACAAGAAAAATGGTATACAGTCATGTATTCTTTGTTTGCACATATGTTCCTTCGTCATCCTTCTTCTCGAATCTATGTCATCAAAAAGCTAAAATCTAAAATATTCATCATACAAAACTGTTTGTTTGATATTTTGTTTATATCCATGAGAAAAGTCTTCACAAAAAAATATGTGTACTTTCGATGTTTGGTTTTTGATTTATTGAGAGTCAATTTCTGTCACGCAACACTGTCACGTGTATTCTAAAGCCAGAGAAATAGGGAGATTTGCTTCAAATGATACGTTTTTTACTTCGTAAATGATATGTAAGTTTGATTTGATTAATATTTCTATTGAGTAACTGAGTTGTTTGTAATATTAACGTGATTTTGATCCTCGGTGTTTTGGCCGCCTTGTTGGTGTACTACGGTAATTGTACACCAAGATGGTGGCTCCATACATTCACACTAAACAATGCGCATATTTGATCGCTCATATCTCGGCATTGAAAGCTTCTTATAACTCAAAATTTGGTTGAGTTACATGATTTGGACTGCTCTTTCGGTTGTGAGACCTTTTGTTGAATTATACTCGATATAAAGCACAGTAGCGTGGTGAGTGCGTAGCCACTGGCTCTGGGGCAGAAGGCTGTAGATTGATACATTGTGTTTTTTTCCAGGATTCTCAAGGCCCATGATGCTGGCATCATCTGTATGTGTCTTGCACGTGACACTGACAATAACACTTGGTATGTAACCTGTTTGTTTTACCAGGCGGCATTAAGGTGCGGACACATGGTGCAACATTTCGTTCAACTTTCCCTGCAACATGTATTGTTGCAGCACATGTCCTCCTCTGCAACATGTTGCACGCAATGTTGCAGAAGTAAAATCGAGTCCTACTTCTGCAACATTGCAAGCAACAAATTACGTCCTATTAGCATGCGCTAGTCAATTGCGAGCAATCAGTTTCATGGGTGGACACACGCTGCACCAAAATTGCACGCAATGTTGCACCGTGTGTCCGCACCTTTAAATTATCAAGACAAAAAAACTTATGGCTGGCTGGTTCTAATAATTCATGACTTTTAAAAAGCCAGCTACAAATATGGTTCAAGCATCCTTGGATGTCCCATTCTGTTGCTCGTTTCTCATTCCCAGAAGAAATACTCCTGGGAATGAAGTCTATTGGAACTTGTTTCAGAAGTTAAAATTCATCTCGTTGTCGACCAATCAGTATCAAGTATATTCTGGTTTGTTGGACAGCCGCCATTTTGAATTTTGACTTCTGGAACAAGTTCCAACAGACTTTGTTCCCAGTGGTATTTCTTCTGGAAGCGAGAAATGAGCAACAGAATATATCCCTGGGTTCCCGAGGATGTCAGTCATATATGTGTGTCAGATCTTCTACGATCTCTAATTGAGAGCAAACCTGTTAAGACAAACATGTATACATTTGTACAATACTAATTGAATGATACTAATTTTGTCTGTTTTACTCAATGTTTTCTAAGGATTCTGACAGGTGGCTTTGACAAAGTAGTTAAGGTCTGGTCACAAGATGGCCAAGCTATGCATAAATTTGATGGATTCTGGTAAATTAATGTCTTATTCTAGTCTATGATGGCATCTTACACTGTATAAGTATTTAGATGATATGAATGTCAGTTCATAGATCACATTCTTTGCTTTGTCTTCAACATGAGGTCTAGATGGCTCTAGTACTGACTAAGTACTGTTATAGAGTCATTATACAGTACAAGTCGTTTTCGTATGAGTGGGAAGTAGTTACGGTACGGCTCGTGCCATGCAGTGACCGTATCGCACCATCATCGTGCGGTATCCAAGCATTGTGATTGGTTGTGAAATGATTTCGCGTGCTGTGATTGGTTGAATACAATGTGTTCGATTCCGTACCGTGACCATAACTCTGTACCGTAGGTTTCCCACTCATACGAAAACGACTCTATTGTCTTTAGTTCTGCCATTACAGCTGTATGTTATGTGCGTCCCCTGAAGACAATATGGATTGCGGGAGGCTCGGTGCAAGCTGCCATGTATGATCCAAAGTCTGGTGACAATGTGAGTGGATTGTTGCAGTTATTTCTTGAAAGATTGTCATACAAAAAAACACATTAATAATATTGTTCTTTTCTTTCTTTTTTATCATGTTATTAACAGGTGTCTGACTTTATTGGTACATTCCAAAATGAGGATACAAGTGGGTAAGCATACTATTACGTACACAACATAGTCTTATGCTGCCGTATTATGTAGCTCCCTTTTCCTTGCCTTCCATTTTCTTTCCTCTTTTTCCTTTTTAATTCCCTTTTCTTTTATTCCCATTTCTTATTTCTTTCCCTTCTTTTCCTTATTATTATGATGGTTTCATTTTTTTTTATTTCCTATTTCCTTTTCTATTTTGCCTTTTCCATAATCTCACTCCCCTCCTTTTCTCTTGCATTTCTCTTTTCTCTATTCATTTCTTTCGTTCGGGAAGAGTGGGGGAGGGGAAGGCTAGAGAGACTCGAGGAAGGGGAGGAAGGGGAGGAAGGGGAGGAAGGGGAGGAAGAGGAGGAAGAGGGAAGGGGAGGGGTCCAGTTTCCCCTTCCTCCCTCTAGCATCCCCTTCCCTCTCCCCCTGCGGCAGCTACACAGGTATGTTCCATTAAGATAAATAAGTCTTTGTATGTCAGGTATCCGCTGGTTTCTCTGAATTATTTGTCAGATCTTGGGCACGTAATAGGTAAGCAAGCAGTTTTACTTTCTATTTCCTTTGATTTTCTCCATTTCACAACTCATTGGTCATGTTACTATCATTTGGTTTGTTGACAGGAACCAACACAAGACGTCACTTGATATTCTGGAAGTACAATTCAGCAGGATGTCTGACTACACTAAAGAATAAATGTGCTGTAGAAACCTTGATTTACAGTAAGCAACCACTGACAGTACATTACTGATGCACAATGTTTTCAAGAATACAATAAAATAATAATAATAAATAATAATAATTAATAATCAGTATGACTGGTCATAGTGGTCAAGTTAGGACCTCCCTGAAAATCATATTCTAATTTTATTAAATTCAAACGATTCTTCATAAAAAGTAATTTGTAATTTAGAATGAAAGAGTTGTATTTTAGGCATCAAAATTATTCTTATTATTGCAACTTACCACCTACATGTAAATATAACGAGTGTATTTGAAAAGATTTCAAAATGAATATGATTAATAGGTAATTGAACTTCGTGTCGTGCAATTTTGGTCTGAAATCATACTCGTGATAACAAATTGCACTCCCGCTACGCGGTCGTGCAATTTTGTAATCACTCGTATGATTTCAGACCAAATTGCACTCCACTCAGTTCTATTACCATTACTTATTATTATTATTATTATTATTATTATTATTATTATTATTATTATTATTATTATTATTATTATTATTATTATTATTATTATTAGTGGCCATTATTTCTGCTGCTACTACCACTAAGCTGTCTATTTATAGATACTATATATGTGTATCTTGATATTATTGTTTCTTTGCAGCTCGTAAGGTGCCCATCTTGATATTCAGTGGAGGGAGCGACGGCAATGTTACCAAGTGGGAGAGACTTCAATCTAATAACTTCATGTACAGGTAAGTACTAGATTGTACAACAATAGTAATAGTTACTGCCATCGATTAATAGATGTTTATCTTTAGTAAAGAGCTGCTGCTGCAGAGCGAAGCAAAAGCCAGGTTAGCAGCTCAGTTAGCTGAAAAATACGACATCAGAGGATCAAGCAAACCCGGTGCCAGAGATGTTACTGCTAGTTATAGATGTAAACCTTCGTTTGTTAATACTATTAACCGGGTAAGAAGGGATGTAGCATGCCTGTATGACATGATGGATATATCTATTTGTGACTATCTTTAATATTGTATCGATACATGCTTTGTATATATCTATTTATACATCTGTCTCCTATCCATCCATCCATCTCTATCCCACCCATCCATCTATCCACCCATCCATACATTGACCCATCTCTATCCACCCAGTCATCCATCCATCTGCCATCCATCTGTTTCTAATAATATGGGTGTTTCTTCGTGTTACAGTCTGCATTGTATTCTTGGTTAGGTTTCTTTGTATGCAGGGTATTGTTTTGGTTCAAGTTCATTCTTCTCGTTCTTTGTGTTCATTGTCTAACGTCATCTGGTGTTCTGCAACACCAAGAAACCTCCAATAATATGTACTATATACAATATTCACGGCCGATCTGTATGGGATTTACAAACTCGAGCCATAGGCGAGAGTTTGTACATCCATACAGATCGGACGCGAATATTGTATATTACTTATCGAATCCAACAATGTATAAGTGGATGTTTTACTATAATTTTGATGATAGGAAATAGTTTGGCCGAGAAAATCCAAGTTAAAGTTGAATGCAAATGAGGACAAATCTCTTGCCGATTTACAGATGTCTGCTACGCTTATGATTTCTATTGTATTTCCCTCATTAATTATTCATGAATTCGATAATGTGTAATTGTAATATCCATTCCATCCTTTCATTCAACCATCCATTTGTTCGTTCATTCATTCAACCATCCATTCATTCATTCAACCACTAATCCATCTGTCCGTTCGTTCGTTCATTAATTCAACCATTCATTCACTCATTAATTCAACCATCCATTCATTCATTCAGCCATCCATTCATTTTTTATTTAATCATTCATTCATTCATTCATTTCATTCATTCGTCCATCCATTCATTCATCCACCCATGCATGCATTCATTCATTCATCCACCCATGCATTCATTCATTCATTCAACCATTCGTCCATGGATGTCTCTGTGTAGTTTTGTCTAACTGGTTTTGTATACTAAATAAGTAACTAAATAAGTGCTAAATAAAGAACTCGAACTATGCTTTGTGTTCGCAGATCTCGTCGTCTTCCGAGCATACCTGTAATGTTGCTTTGTTACGTTCAGTTTTCGTTGAAAACCTGGACCTCCTAGTCGTAGCATCTGAAGACCATAATATTTGTGAGTATCTGCTTACACAGTTTACCATAGTGGACTATTGTTGTCGGCAGACTAGTGGTCAGGCTGGGCTACTGTGGTTGCTATGGAGACAAGTGGTCAGACTGGGCTACTGTGGTTGCTATGGAGACTAGTGGTCAGGCTGGGCTATTGTGGTTGCTATGGAGACTAGTGGTCAGGCTGGGCTACTGTGGTTGCTATGGAGACTAGTGGTCAGGCTGGGCTATTGTGGTTGCTATGGAGACTAGTGGTCAGGCTGGGCTACTGTGGTTGCTATGGAGACTAGTGGTCAGGCTGGGCTACTGTGGTTGCTATGGAGACTAGTGGTCAGGCTGGGCTACTGTGGGATTGCTATGGAGACTAGGGGTCAGACTGGGCTACTGTGGTTGCTATGGAGACTAGTGGTCAGGACTGGGCTATTGTGGTTGCTATGGAGACTAGTGGTCAGACTGGGCTACTGTGGTTGCTATGGAGACTAGTGGTCAGACTGGGCTACTGTGGTTGCTATGGAGACTAGTGGTCAGGCTGGGCTACTGTGGTTGCTATGGAGACTAGTGTCGTAACCGTGTCGAGACTGTGTCGTGATCGTGTTGTGGCCGTGTCGTGAGCTAGTCGTGAACGTGTCATGAGCTAGTCGTGACCGTGTCATGAGCTAGTCGTGGTCGTGTCGTGTGCCGTACTTTTTCACAGTGATTTGAAATCTGCTCTATGTGGTTCCGTGCGGCAGTGCGGTAATCGTTTGTTGAACAAACCCAAGCTTATCGTACCTTCATGTTAATCATTTATGATTTCTTTTATAGATGTGTGGGGTTTTGACGAGAATGCAGTATCTGTTTTACAAAACATGCGTCCTGCAGATGAAAGCCTGATCTATAAATATGCCATTCTATTGGAAGACAAAAACTTCACCAAGAAAACGGACGACGAGGTATTCATGACATAATCTTGTTTTTTATGCAAGATACATTATTTAAAGGACAAATGTCACCCGGTGTAACAATGCGAGCGATTTTGCCGGCAATATGATTGCAGCATGTGTCCACCAACATCTTGACGTACAATGTCATCCTACATCTGCAATATTGCATGCAACAAATTACAGAGGTAGACACACGCTGGCAATATTGCATGCAATGTTGCATTGTGTGTCTGTACCTTAATGATGTCTTCATTTTACAGAATCCTAAAGATCAAGATTCTGTCACGAATCGCGTTGCTGGTTTTATTTGTAAACATGTGTTTACTGATCATACGAACTGTGTGACCGGGCTCGCTGTGGTGGGGAAAGAGGCTGGTTTTGGAACAACGTATTTGGTAAGACAACATTTACTGATAATAGATATTTCCAGACACTATGCTGCTCATATGCCGCTCAATCTACTAGTATATGTTCGTTCATTTGCTAGTGTATCGTTTTGATTTGTTTGGTTGTTTTGTCAGTGCAAAGGTTTGTATTTCTGTTTTGTTTTTTTTTCACATTCTACTTTCTTTCATCCTAGTTTTCTTTCCTTTCTCTTTTCCTTTGCCCTTCTTTACCTCTGCTGCTTTGTGTCTGATTGAATAGTTCTCTTTCCATTAGATTAGTGCTGGTTGGGACAGGCGGATACTTCTATGGGATCTCGAAAAAGCAAGGTAAAGTTTCCAAACCTTTTATTGTGATATTCACTGCTTAAATAACGACGACTCTTTGTACTCAGGTTCCATGACGCATTCCGCAACGCAGACCGTAAATCATCTGAGAACGAAGAACTAGCATCAGATGGAATCATTATGGATTTGACGTACAGCTGTGAAAGGTACTGTATGCTTGCGTGCTCGCCTGCCCTGCTTGCTTGCTTGCTGCCTTGCCTGCCTGCTTGCTGCTTGCCTGCTTGCTTGTGCTGTATCTTTTTAACGTTGACTGTCGTTTGAAGGAATGAATTTGCGTACGCCTCCTCTGACAAGCTCGTCTACATTCGTAAATTCTCAAACAAAGGAAATGAAATGACGCTCTCAGCGGTTTTACAGGGACACGAAGCAGAAGTTACCCAGGTATTGGAACATCTATCGTACTACTTCTCCAACCCAAAGGGAGAAAAGCCAGTGGTTTTATGTTTCTTAATGATTATGTCTTCAAAGGTTAAATGGAGCTCTGTTTGTAATAAATGGGTGACTGGGTCTGAGGATGGAACCATCCGTGTTTGGGTAAGCAACGCATGATTTTTTTTTTTATACAATCACTTTATATTATATTATATTATATTATATTCTTGTAACTGAAAAGCCCATATTGAGAGTTACATTAAACCATGTATGTATGTATGTACGCATGATGATGGCACACTGATAATATGATTGCAGCGTCTGCTACATTTTTACCTCTGAAATTGCAGCGGCCAAACGTATTGAAGTACAATGCGATCCTACTTCTGTAATATTGCACGCAACAAGTTGCAGAGGTGGACACACGCTGAAATCCTGGAAATCCAGGAATATTGTGCGCAATGTTGCACCGTTTGTCTTCACCTTTAGTAAAGACACTATAGACGACTTGCATGATGGCCATATACTACAAGTACCACAGGGAGCCCAAGCTCATTATCTGTGAAGACCGTTTTATTTGCATATTTACAGTAAATGTATGTGGCTTTAAATCATCCCTCCGTATTTCAAGATTTTTCGTAAATAATAAAACTTTTTTTCACTAATGTAGTAAGAAAAACACATTAGTGAAAACAAGTTTTATTATTTACGAAAAATCTTGAAATACAGAGGGATGATTTAAAGCCACATACATTTACTGTAAATATTGCAAATAAAACGGTCTTCACAGATAATGAGCTTGGGCTCCCTGTGCAAGTACCAGAATGCTTTGCACATTTTCTTTTGTTCGATGATTAGCACACCAATTGAATAAAAATTCCCAAAGCATTCCGGTAGTTGTAGTAAAACAACGCCATCATGCAAGTCGCCTATTGCATTCGAGAATCTGTGCATGCAAATCCATGTGTGCTGCAAGCGACGTTATAACAACGAAAGCATCACAACAGTGTTTCTGCGTCATTGCGCAGCAATTTTTCCTGGAGATATCGACAGCAGATTGTCGCTATTAAAATAAATACATACTTTGTTTACCCACGTGTCACCCAGTAGCTACAATACAATACATTAGCTCGGCTCCATTACACTGCATTCGAATGTTCTAAACACCCTCATCGTCCATATTCGATAGCGGGCGGAAAACTAGAGTGCTTTGAGAAAAAAATCTTCGAAGCAAGGGAGGGGATCTACTCGTTTTTATTTTTTTTTTACTTTTTGTTGCGTATATTAAATGTTTGTAAAAAAATACTACATGTAAACATATACAAAAATAGCACTATTACCAGTAGTGTATAATTATTGTTATAGTCTGTTATTGTTATATATAATTGTTTATAGGTACAAATTGTAATTATCTTATAATATAATAAAATCATTAAAGTATTTTTTTAAATCTACTTGTCAGCACCTGTCCACCACAGCTTCCCCTATCAACAACAATAATAATAATAATAATAATAATAAATAATAATAATAATAATAATAATAATAATAATAATAATAATAATAATAATAATAATAATAATAATAATAATAATAATAATAATAATAATAATAATAATAATAATAATAATAATAATAATAATAATAATAATAATAATAATAATAATAATAATAATAATAATAATAATAATAATAATAATAATAATAATAATAATAATAATAATAATAATAATAATAATAATAATAATAATAATAATAATAATAATAATAATAATAATAATAATAATAAATAATAATAATAATAATAATAATAATAATAATAATAATAATAATAATATATAATAATAATAATAATAATAATAATAATAATAATAATAATAATAATAATAATAATAATAATATAATAATAATAATAATAGTAATAGTAATAGTAATAGTAATAATAATAATAATAATAATAATAATAATAATAATAATAATAATAATAATGGTTTATTGGACAATATATTATCCACAGAGTGATAGATAGATAGATATAGACCACTAATCTAAACTAATCTAAACTATCTATCTATCAATACATAATTATCTGGGTATAAAGTTAAGTCTATTTGTTTTACTATGCAGAGTGCTGATGGGATGTCATGTGAACTAGTGCTCAGCGCCCTTGGTGCTGTATCAGCACTTTGTATAGATCAGACCAATGGTTGTATAGTGGCTGGAGTACAGGAAGTTATCAGGTACTCAGTATTGGAATATACCATATATATCTAGCTGTGTAACTAGTATGTTGTTCTGCTTGTAGAGTGTATGATACAGATGCTCGTAAAATCGTACAGAAGAACGTCGGTCACACTGACAGTGTACGGTGCATCATTCACATTCCTGAAAGAAGCCAAGTAAGTTTCGTGCCTTCTTTTTTCTCCTCTTCCCCCTCCTCCACTTTCTCCTTTTTCCTCCTCCTTTTCCTCTCCTCTACCTCCTCCTCTAATTTTTACTGTAATTTTTACTCTTTTAAACTCTGACAGCTTTCCTGAAAAGCAATTACTTGTAATTGATGAAATTCCGAGTCAAATAAAGTTAATTCATTCATTCGTTCCTCTTTCCCCTCCTCTTCCTCCTCCTCTTTCTCCTTTTCCTCTTCTTCCTCCTCTTTTTCCTCCTCTTTTTCCTCCTCTTTTTCCTCCTCTTTCTCCTTTTCCTCCTCTTTTTCCTCCTCTTTCTCCTCCCTTTTTCCTCCTCTTTTTCCTCCTCTTTCTCTTTTTCCTCTTTTCCTCTTTTTCCTCCTCTTTTCCTCCTCTTTTTCCTCCTCTTTTTCCTCCTCTTTCTCCTTTTCCTCTTTTTCCTCCTCTTTTTCCTCCTCTTTTTCCTCCTCTTTTTCCTCCTCTTTTTCCTCCTCTTTTTCCTCCTCTTTTTCCTCCTCTTTTTCCTCCTCTTTTTCCTCCTCTTTTTCCTCCTCTTCTACTTAATTTAATAAACAGTTTAGATGTCATTTTAAAGTGGATTTTTCATTGTGTATCTAGTATATATCAGCCTCATGGGATAATACTATCAGGATATGGAATGCCTTCAAGAAAAGTAAGCTGATCAACCTTGATGCAAACATTACATAAACATGCACATTGTTTGGTAGCAAAAATTATGTTTGTCGACTGAGTTATTTGATTTTTTTTAGCTGGTAGAAAGCGAACAAACAAAGACCACATCGGCATATCTGAGGAGACTGAAGATTAGGCAGACCTATATGTACTTACAGACCAGATATAATGCTTTCTGATGCTCAAGCGTCTACTACCTTTACAATTTGAGTATTTTTTTCAAAATTCTTCTGCACTTGAAGAAGCATTTTCTCCAAAATAATCAGTATTTGGCCATTTTGGTTTAGTTGTGAAGGTCCAACAAGTTGCTATTTCATTGGTTCTGAGGAATGATTATAAGTGCTCTATATTATATCTATGTTATAGTTGGCTATGACCTTGTAGTTTTGTAATTCAAAATGAAATTAATTATGTTGCAAAAACATTACCTTTGATACAAAAAATATGTACATAGTTTTGAATATTTTATTGTTATTTTACAAATAAACTTCCTGTAACATAACATGTTCTCTACTGACTGGTTTATCGTATCAAGGGAATTCGGCTTCTCAGCTATGCAATTTCAGTGTGTTGCTATGGGAGACAAGCAAAATGGAGGGATTGTCACTCCCTGTCTAGCACAAGAGAGTTCAAAAAGAACAGAGTTAGTAAACTCCAATATCAATGCTCTTCTAGTCAAATGTAATAATAATAATAATAATAATAATAAACTCTTTTTTTAAAGAGGGTAACACTAAATAGCCAGAGGACTAAGAAACTTGTGGCCCTCGAAAAATGTAAGTTTCAAATTTCATTATTTTCCTAAGAATGCTAATATGTATCATCATTTCTTGTTCCAGTTATCGATTAATACTTTTGTCAGTCCATTCATTGTACTAGAATGATTCTTCACAAACTTTTTTGAACTTTTCTTTTCTTCTTTGGGATTCTTCCATATTTCTATACCTTCTCTCCTTTGACTGCAAGAGAAAATGCATATTTTCTAGTACTGTTTTTGTTGTGCTTTACATTTCATGTCCAATTAACCAACTAGAGTATGTACTTTAACCCTGAGTGGGGAATGTACTCTCATCAGTAGCAGGGAACTGGCTACAATGGGTGTATCAGATAATCAAAGGAAAAATATTAAGTTAGAAGGCATTGTTGAGTTTATTTTTACAGATTTAATGCAAATATAAACAGATAGATAGATAGATGCCTTCTGTTATAAGCACAAGGAGCATTTGTTGCTTATCATTATGCTTGCTGGCAATAATGATACAACGAGTGTCAAGTATTGTTGTGGCTATTTAGTTTATTAAAGTACATTGCAAGTCCAGTTCTACGACATGCAACAATTGAAATACAGAAACAAAGACACAGTGGCCATGTTGGTGCAAACAAGAGATGCTTATGAAGAATGTGTTGTTATCGGGCATCAACATGGCCACCATGACATCACGTGTGAACCACAGACAACCCAATCTCTACTATTAGTATATATACAGTATCAGTATGATAAATAGAGTCAAATTTCAAGTGATCTACATGTTTAGATGTCTCAAAACTCAATATCATCTGCTATATTTCTTCTATACCGTCACTTACTTACTTTTTTTGTACCCCTGAAAATAAGCCTTTCCCTCAACAAATCACAAAGTGACAGTAGAAGAAATATAACACATCATATTGTCTTTATGTGAATAAATGAGACTCTGAGACCAAGTTTTGAGACATTTATTGAACACATAGATCGCTTCCTGTGATGTGAACCACCAAATACTAACCTCGGCTTTCAGACACTGTTGCAATTTTCTTTCGATTCCATTGCACTTCCCAAGAAACTTTCCAAAACTATGCTACGAATAGGAGAGAATACATGACACAAACTAACATGTATCAGATATACAAAAGTATTTCTGTTAGACTCATATGATGCAAAGACGAGGGTAAACATTCAAGATTCAATGTTTGCAAGGATGAATTATTGGGTTTACCTTGGTGTAATAACCTCACAACTGATGTAATGTGATTTTTCTCTTCACTGCGTGTATCAATCACTTTGTTCTAAGTTCTATAAAAGATCTCTAAACCCTTTGCAGTACTAGTATTAACTGGATTGATAAATCCATATCTCTATGAATTATTGTGGTTATTTTGAAAATTAGCAATTCTAGTCTTACAGTGTTTGTAGGTTCTTACACCAAGGTCATGCCGAATTCTTATATTCTAACGATATCAATCGTTTTTACTGTCTTTGATGTCTAAAGATATCATTAATAATCGATAATAATAACGGATTCGCTTCACTGTTTTTTTTAACTAAATGTCTAGTAAGAAATAAGTATACATTTAACAAGACTTAAGCTTAAGCTTAAATAAAATCTAATAACCTAAAAAATCTAACTTAAATACAGCTCTGATGAGTATAAAGGTTATGAAGCAAATTACCTCTTCGTGACACTTATGCAGCATTTCAATCAGTTCTAAACAATTATTATGAAGATGTGGAGCCAATAAAGGATGCATTTATATAACGATACAAACCCAACTATAAAACAAGATCAGAAAATGTCCGCCATTATTAGCCTGGTAACCAGGCCACAGGTAGCCCAAATATGAACAATTTTACGTAATTTATACTTTTTCATCAGTAGACAGTTTTGTTTTTTGGTGTTCGTTTTTGACATGAAATGATAATTTGCACGAGTGCATTTTTCAAACGGGCGAGTGCAATTTGAGCTCTTTGAAAAACACGAGTGCAAATTTATATTCCAAATTGAACGAGAAATCGTATGATTACCATTTTAATAATATTCATGAAAAAAATTGCAGTGCAAATTACCTTTCAACTGCACTGCTCTTAGCCAATCACAATCGATATTTTTTCATGAATATTATTATGATAACAATAATAATAATAATAATATTAACAATATTATTATTATTACTATTATTATTGAAAAAGTTTCCGATCAGTGCTATTGTAAATTCAGTTTCATGACGAACTTAGTGGTCTGCTGAATTCGTGGCACCCTGCTGATGTTCGTGTTTGAAAGGTTCTGTCAGCAAGTAGAAATATATAACTCGAAAAGAGAGTTTGTGATAAAAACAGTGTATTCGATGTCCAGGACACCAAGCAATTCCAGGTCGTGCGAGTTCGAAAGCCGCCGGCTGAATTAGATGAATTAGATTCCCAAGGAAGCACCTGAAACGGTAATACTCACAGAGATACAGCTCTTGCGGGCCAAGTTTCTCTCTGCTGCTTCCACTGAGGACGCCAATTTAAGCAATTCCACTGATTCCAGGTCGTGCGAGTTTGAATGTTCGAAAGCCGGCTGAATTAGATTCCCAAGGAAGCACCTGGAGATCACAGTAAACTGTAATACTCACAGAGATACAGCTCTTGCGGGCCAAGTTTCTCTGCTGCTTCCAGGACGCCAATTTAAGCAATTCCAGGTCGTGCGAGTTCGAATATTCGAAAGCCGGCTGAATTAGATTCCCAAGGAAGCATCTGGAGATCACAGTAAACTGTAATACTCACAGAGATACAGCTCTTGCGGGCCAAGTTTCTCTGCTGCTTCCAGGACGCCAATTAGACACGTATAGTCAAGTCCGATTTGAAGTGTTGTTCCCGCCAAAATAATTATTTGCCGTTTTCGAGTTAAATACGATTTCAAGTCACAATGAGCAGCGAGAAAAGGTAGCCTGAGCAAAATATATTTCCATTTGAACAAAATAGACCAAATAAAATAGAAAAATGACGGTAAAATGACCGATTTTACAGAGCCGATGTGTTATCGTGTGGAGAAAGCCCGCGAATATGATTTACAAAGGCTCATGACCTTGGAAATCGTGTTCCGGTATGTCTCATGTTCCCACCGTGTTTTAACAAGTATTAAAAGTATTAAAAGCGGCTGTTTAACGTTGTCAACACTGTACAGATTAAGACAGTGTTGAAATGAAATACATTTTATTTCTATAAGTACTGAGAACCTGCTGAGCAATTCAAAGTCGCACTAAGTTCCTCATCGGGGCTTCATCACTCAGTAGAGTGCAAACCATATGTCTGTGAAATAGTACTATTACTAATTAGTAGAATTACACAGGTGATTATAGAAAATCAAGCGCGCTGATTGGTCGAGAACTTCGGACTATTTCTCGATAGTTACCTACAGCATTTTGACAAAATGGTTGCCAGCTTTTGAAATATGAAATATAAATTTATTTTCTTTAAAATGCTTATTTTTTTATTTTTTTTCAATTAATCACCTGTGTAATTCTACTAAAACAATTAGTCACCTCAGGCTCAGTGAATAGCAGTGATAATAACCTCGACTTCGTCTCGGTTATTATTCACCGATATTCACCTCGCCTTTGGTGATTAATTGTTAAATAGCACTAAATAGTGTTATCTCTATTGTTTCATCAGTGCTATTTAGTACTAATTAGTTAGTACTGTTTCACGGACATATGGTTTGTACTCTATACAGCGATTTGCAAAAATTCTGTAAAAATAAAATATATCAATATATCAATATATCGGGTGCATTGTGGGTAATTTTCATTATAAAATTGATGAATAAGCCCTCTAAAGTTCCATTTTTTCAATTGTTTCTTCACATACATCCTACAAAGGTTACTTGGGTTTAGATTCAGGCTTAATAATAGCTAAAATCAAAGAATTAGGATTATGCAAATTACTATATATCGATATATCGATATATTAGGATTTTACAGAATATTTGCAAATCGCTGTAGTCAAATGAAAACAAAAGAACACAATTATGGCGTACTAATCAATCAATCTACTAGAGTGATTTTCATAAACCCGTGAAACAAAGTGTAATTTTTTTTAGAACACTATGGAATTAGAGTGTATTAGTGCCAAATACTGATACGCTAACAGTGTATTTTTGAAAATTGCTCTATTTCACGGGTTTATGAAAACAAACTACTGTAATCTACAGTAGCCTATCCAAACCACCATTGTCCCACGGATCGATGATTAAGAGTGGGGAATAATTAAGATCCAGTTGTTCCAGCGGTTGGAACAATGGGAATGGAGCCGAAGGGACCGAGGCTGCCGAGAAGAAGAAAGAAAACACCAAACACAACCAAAACATTTACGAAAGGGTAAGACTGTGGTCCAAAGTCATGTCCACCTAGTCCTACCTCCTAGTACTTGCCTGGCTGAAAACAACTGCTGTGCTCACCCCACCCGCCCCCTGTCAGGCTCGGTGTTCGTCACGCTGGTTTGGGCAACTAGTGAATCTCCTTATATAATCTTGCATATCAGTAAATCATCTCCCGTGGGACTATTAAATGGAGTGGTTTGAATAGCACAATTAAGGCACACTCTTTCAATGCTCATTATCACCTATGATTTGTTTAACATATTGCGTGCATGTGCTAGATAACATTCAGGTGCCGACTCGACCAAGTTATCGCAAGACGAGAATGGGTTTGCACCGTATTTTGTACATAATAAAAACAACTTTTTGCCTCATCGTTGGTTTGTATTTCGAGTGGTTTGTATTGTGTGTAATAGTCAAAGGAAAACAACACAATTAGAGTGAATATTGTACTAATATAATGTATAAACTCTCTAAAGTGAGTAATAATATTGCATGCATCTGATAACATTCAGGTGCCATTCTCGTCTTGCGATAACTTGGTCGAGTCGATCGGGTTTGCACTTTTTGTACAAAATAAAAACAACTTTTTGCCTCATCGTTTCACGGATATAGAGTGGTTTGTATTGTGTGTAATAGTCAAAGGAAAACAGCACAATTACTCAAGGTACTTAAGGCCTGGTTCAAAAAGGCAACTTGGAAAATCACATTTCTTGTAATAACTCGCTGCTCTAATTTACTTAGGCACTCATATTTAGGCATAAGGTTATATAAAAGATTTTAGACAATTTGGATCTAACAATTGTGACGTCATGTGGTCACGTGACCTTATGGAGGAAAATATAGTTTTTCTTAAATGCGGTCGCGAATTCAATTCACAATGAAATACCTTTTACGTAATAGCGTTAAGGATAACCAGTTAAACAAGATAGCGTTTAGAAAACCTCGAAATTATATATAGTTTAAGAAAAAACTACAGAAATATAATCTGATGAAATGGTCACGTGACCTCTTTTCCGAAATATTCTCCTTGCAAAAAGCGGAAGACAGGTTTTCTAAACGAGGGTTAATAGATGATCATAAACGTGATTATACACAACTATTTGCTTTCACTTTCCTCTTAAACTGGCGACCGCATTTTATTTTTTGTTTTCAAAATTCTTTGTCACGTGGTTAACCACGTGATACGCTGTTTTGGATTTCATTCACTTAAACGAGTAGAGGATATAAAACTCTCAAGCTGTGCCAAATTTTGTGATGTTTAGTCAAAATGATTAGACATTATAATTTTTTTCGTTTTTCTGCTATTTAAGGCTTGAACCAGGCCTTAAGTACCTTGAGTAGAGTGAATATTGTACTAATATAATGTATAAACTCTCTAAAGTGAGTATAATTAATGCTGTCAAAAAAATTAGAATACGAATCTTATAGTCAAACGTCGAACTAACAATGAGCTTAATTCAGTCTAGCCTCCTTTGCAGGCGTCCTTAGGGGCGGTCCTCACCTAACTCGGAACGCCTGCAAAGGCGAACCTATTAAATGTAATTTTGAAATAGGTTCGACTGATTCATGGTTAGCCGATCGACCATTGTATCATAAGTTGAAAAGGCGTTTGTTCGTTGTGGCAATGTCGCTCCAGAGTCGTAATTTCCCAAATTAATAGGTATTCAGTCAAAATTAGTCTAATAGGTTCGACTGAATTAAGTTCATCGGGTAATAATAGTTCCGAGTCGACGTTTGCCCAAGGCCTAAAGTTTTTGTTCTGTGCTGCCTTTATGTTGTCAAAACTGAATTTCATCCTTAGCTTTGTCCGAAATTGAACTGAAGAGGTTCAGTATATGATAGAAAAGGTATTCAAGACAATTAATCTTTTATCTCTATTAATTATGCCCCATTCACACCAAGGCTTAACCATGGTTTAAGGTGGTTTAACTAAACAGGTTTAGAAAATTATCTACAGACGCCATGCAACTTTTGGCACAAAACTGCTGGTAAACTGTCCTTTGTGTTGCATAGTATAAATTCCAGATAGTTTGATTATTGTGAAATTAAATGCCCTCGAATTAGAGAAGCGAGAATAAACCTAGTTTAACTAAACAAGGTTTGGTGTGAATGGGGTATAAGTCTAGTACGGCTCGCTATTAATGGGTCTGATAGTGTGGCGTAATTGCCTCGATTCTCGGCGGTAATTGACCTTAAGTACCACAACCTTAATGGCCAAGCAGCACGAAATATAATATCAACAGTATTTATACGTTACTTGTGTTGAGTACTGAGAAAATAAAAATAGCAATCTTCTACTCAGTTGATAGTCTAAACATTGTCAGCAACAATTGAACTTTGTAGTGAAGATCTATGGGAGGTTTTACGTGTGACGTAGTGGCCGTCAAAACTCTACAAAATGTTCGAACCTAACTTTCAAAGTTGTTTAGTTTTTCTTGGCAAGCAACTAGATGACATTTGTTTGTTTGTTTATAAGTAACTTATATTTGGTATATTTGACAGATATTTAGACTTCACCGATCTAAAATTGAAGTTTTGAGCAAGTAAAATGACGGTTTGACGGCCACTCGCGACAGATTTTGACGTCAGAAAAAGATTCCATAAAACCTCCCATTGTCCTGTAATACACCTGCTTGCTCAAGTTGAACAGATATTGATTTTGTAAACGTAAAGTTATTCCCCGATTGATTTTGTCTTTTTTATATTAAAACATTACCGATTTCCGAAAGCGTTGCTGAAATCAATTGCTCAGAATAAGGCGCGGCTAGATATCGTATCCTGTCCACTGATCATATTATGCATAATATACATATGAGAACTGTTCGTTTACAAAAAGGTTTTTTTAGCCTTATCAACTTGTGATGATAAACAGATATATTGAATTCATACGATACCTAGCTGGAAGAATCAAAACCAGTACAGCAAATGGGTCTAATGACTTTAGACTCCTTTTATTGAAACACGTCTCATATGTATTTCATATACACCCATTTTCAGAAACGTTGTCCTAATTAATTTGAAAGAGTAAAAACTAAAATGTAAAAAAGGAATAATAATAAAATTGGCAAATCAATTCCTGTTGCCTTCTGCATAGCTGCTAGCTCTCTTTGTCGATTGCGTCTCATCCATGAGTAGAGTGACGACAAATGGTCTTGGCAGGTTTTTTCCATTCAGCGGTCTTGAGAGGCTGTCCTCAGTTCTTGGTTCCTGCTATTAACTGATTAAATTCTAGCTAGTGACAGTGGGAGGCGCACTTTAGCTTTTGCGTACAATGGGTCACTTCCAGACCTGCCAACCCCCCGAGGCCTCAAATCTTGAGACTGGGAAAAATAGGCTAAATTGGGCATGGCGTTCTTTAATGCCAAAAACAAAATGGCGGACAACCCTGAACATTTCCCCCAACCTCCCCCCCCCCCCCCCCCCCCTCTAAAAAAAAAAAGGAGATTTGTATCGCCTGATCAACGAATGAACGAGCGTTTCCGAGCGTTTCACATAAAAAGACGCATATTCTGATATTGAAAAAGATCGTTACGTTATATTACGCAATTTCACCGTAAATCGTGGTCGTGACGTGTTTAGCCGGGAGATTTTGTCTTCAAACCGGGAGATCGCCGGGAGTTGAGGTCCAAAATCTGGAGACTCCCGGCTAAGCCGGGAGAGTTGGCAGGTCTGCACTTCTCTGTGGAACAGTCTGTCTCTGCCCTTCGAATATCACTCTTCCGTTCTAATCTTATTGAAACTCACCTTACTCTCAATCCAATATCGATTCCTTTGTCACCAAGCGTCAATTTTGAGTCTCGATCGCTTCCCCCACCTTTAAGTACAATTCCCTTTACAGTATAACACTAGTATAACAGTATTAATAACAGTATAACAGTTTATTTGCCATCATTTATATTTTCATGCATTTCATTTACATCATTTACATATTCTAGTACGGCATTGTCGAGGATGTCAGATATAAAGCCATGGGGTATGTTAACAAAACAAAACCTCCTCCATATCTATTAAATACAGTTTTAGTTATCGTGATGCATGACGACATTTGTACCCTTTCATACTTCATAGCTAACGATTTCATTATTTATTATTTATGAAGTTTAATTTCGTCTTTGTAAAATTATTTAATCATTTGTTATTATTAATGAGGGTTTATCATGTAATTTCAAAACTCATAGGACAAAAAATGATTATCATAGCTGGAAAGAGCTCGTTGAAATTAGTACAAAATGTGAAGTTTGGAAAAGATCGCTTCACAAATTGCGAAGATATGAATTTTCAAATTTGAAAATTCATATCTTCGCAATTTGTGAAGCGATCTTTTCCAAACTTCACATTTTGTACTAATTTCAACGAGCTCTTTCCAGCTATGATAATCATTTTTTGTCCTATGAGTTTTGAAATTACGTGATAAACCCTCATTGTGGGCCAAATTGGAAACCAGTTTGGTTATATTTACTGAAATTGTAAACCCACCGTAAAATAAAGTTTGCATGTATATGTATACAAGAAAAATTGGCGATGTTTTTGTCATCGCAAGTTTTTCCTTGACAAGGAAAAATTGGCGATGTTTTTGTCATCTACACGAGAAGCAAGTAATAGTAGAATCTTTTAAGCCGCATCTACACGAACAAATTTTCCTTGACAAGTTTTCCTTGACAAGGAAAAATTGACAATGTTTTTGTCATCTACACGAGCAAGTTTTCCTTGACAAGGAAAAATTGGCGATGTTTTTGTCATCTACACGAGCAAGTTTTCCTTGACAAGGAAAAATTGGCGATGTTTTTTTGTCGTCTACACGAGCAAGTTTTCCTTGACAAGAAAAAATGTTTTTGGCGATGTTTTTGTCATCTACACGAGCAAGTTTTCCTTGACAAGGAAAAATTGGCGATGTTTTTGTCGTCTACACGAGCAAGTTTTCCTTGACAAGGAAAAATTGGCGATGTTTTTGTCGTCTACACGAGCAAGTTTTCCTTGACAAGGAAAAATTGGCGATGTTTTTGTCGTCTACACGAGCAAGTTTTCCTTGTCAAGGGAAAATTGTCAAGGAAAACTTGCTCGTGTAGACGCGGCTTTATTCACAGGTAGCCCAAAGCTGATTATCTGTATGGGAGAATATATATGAAAACTACGAATGATCACTGAAAATCTCTTTATTCTAATAAAATGCTTCAAAAACCTTCATTTACCTTTGTTGTGATTACTTTAATGTATGTAATGATTTTGGGAGCATTTAGATTTTTTTTGGGGTGGTTTTTGCTTTCTTGAATTCACTCTCTAAAACAAGTCTAAATGCTCCCAAAATCATTACAGACATTAAAGTAATCACAACAAAGGTAAATGAAGGTTTTTGAAGCATTTTATCAGAATAAAGAGATTTTCAGTGATCATTCGTAGTTTTCATATGTATTCTCCCATACAGATAATCAGCTTGGGCTACCTGTGGTGCGGTATGCGGTAATAAATAATAGAAATAAATTCAGGAAAAGGTATTGACACGTCAGTGACTGAACTAGAAAAACAATGATACAAGGACAATCCAACTAAATAACATGAAAAGAAGTGATAAGTTACCAAAAGCTCGAAAATAAATATTTTAGATCCAGAGACTGAAAACAGGTCTGAAACTGACCGTAAAAGTAGCTCGTAATGCCGAGTATATACTGACATCAATAGAGGTGCACGTAATATATTGTCCAGGCACCTGTTATTGCCGATAAATCTACGGTTATGTAAATCAGCCGTCACTCCGATGCTAGAAACAATTAATTAAACTCTAGTATCCCAAACAACAACTATAAATACAGTCAACAACTAAAGCTGAGTCATTAGTTTGAGAAAGGTGAATAGGTCATCATGAAGAACTCTACGGAACACGAAGAATGTCGCTGGGAGAATAACTTTTTTATTTCTCGTGATATTCTGATCGCGCTGACATGTTTTGCAATAGTCATTGGACTATTTGCAGCTTTAGGCAATGGTCTAGTTTTACTGACTATTGCTAGAAAATCCTCAGTACGATCGACTCATATTTTTTTCATCGGTTCACTCGCAATGGCTGATTTTTCTGTTGGGTTTATAACGATACCATTCTACAGTACCAGCTCACTGACGTGGCCTTTGCTTCTCAAAAACGACTACTTTGAGATGGTCTTCGACTTCCTGATATTTCAATGCCTCGCTGCCTCGACATACAGTCTTTTAGCTGTTAGCTACGATAGATTTGTAGCTATTACTTCCCCACTAACGTACGCTGTGACAATGACGGATAAAAGATGTTACCGTTACATCAGCCTCGTCTGGTTCATCTCAATGCTGCTCGGATCAAGCAGTTTCATGGTGAATGATTACAACTATCGTCCTTCTATATACCTGGTGGTCATTTGCAGTGCGTTTATCATCCCATTTTGCCTGATTGCCTACTTCTACGCAATAATCTTCAAAATCGCAAGACAACAAGCTCGGCAAATAGCACTTGAATCCATTTCCATGGAAACTATGGAAGATCCAAAAGTAGAACAGCGGCAAAGAGCGAAACGTGAACGCAAAGCTGCAATGACAGTCGCAATGGTTATCGGCACTTTTGCAGTTTGCTGGCTTCCCAACTTAGTGATTGGTGTTGTTCATTTTGCCGTGTCAACATTCAGTGAATGTGAAGCCGAAAAGACTGAACAATTTTGGCTTGCAACTCTACCTTTTGCTTTCTTAAACTCGGCTATCAACCCAGTCATATACACTGTTCGACAAGAAGACCTTCGAGAACCCTTGAAAGAGATGGTGAAAAGTTGGCTGGGAATTGAGTGACTAGCTAGAGGACTGCTATTTTAAAAAGTGAGCGATAAACCGCTTTATTTCAATAATTAAGCCCTGCAACAGTTCTCATTGAAGAAACTTTTAACATTGACCTTCAGCTAGTGATGGAAGAAATTCAGTAGAAAATAAATTTCACAACTAAAAAAACGTATCTTAGGTGAACCATATATTACTGCGATTCTCAGTATTATCACAGGTAGCCCAAGCTATTAATGAGAGGCTTGTATCGAGCTATATATAAGAGTTTGTATGGGACCTTAGGCTCTGGTCGATAATTCCGTAAATAATAGGGCAAATAAACTCTAACCTTCCAGTAGTGTTGTTTGTGTCCTTATTGATCTCTGGTAGCGATTTCAGGGAAATCCCGCGATTTTTAGCCGAGCTCTCCCCCTACTACTAAGTAGTATCCCTTGGGCTACCTGTGGTATTATGCGAACTCAGACATTCAAGCAGTCGACTGGAACTTGGTTTTTCGCTGCCGTCAATCAACATAAAAAATCAGTAAACTTAAAAATAAAAGTCAGAAGACCCACCAAATGGAAACCAAATATGATTTTGAGCTAAATTATGGATCATTTGGTCGAAGAATGTATTTAGTTTTGAATTTGTTTGAGTTTTGAATTTGATTGACGGTAGCGAAAAACCAGTTTCAGCCGACTGTTTGAATGTCTGAGTTCGCATAATACTGAGAACCGCAGTAAGTAGTGTGCCGCTTCGTATATGCAAATACGAAACTGTTTTGACAGTATTGTAAATTATAAAAGACACGCTAAAACAGCTGATACAGACTTAAATGATACTCGATTGTCAACTATCCAATTTGCACAGCGATCTACGTGCGTTTTTGCAATTGATTAAATGTTGTCAAACACCGGAAATTGCGGTAGAACCAAAGTACCGAGTGTATGTAGTGAACTTGCGCCCCCCAAGTACCATTACAGCTGAAAGATATAGGGTGTGTGTGGCGTAGCCAGTCATTTATAGCTTCTCCAGCTGTGGAGAAGAAGTGTAAGCGGAGTGTCTCTCGGCGGGAGTAGAAACTTGGAAAGAGTCACTTGTCCACTTGCTGGCTTTTCACATGACACTCAAGTCCCGATACTTGTGGTGTATGGTGATAGCTTCCGATTCCATTGTTACTTCTTAGTTAAACAGTATATTATTTTGTGAGACTCGATCTCGCCAACGCACAAATTATCTCTTTCAAATTATTGAATAATTTGTAGTTATAGTTATAGTTCTGTGGCCTTTCTCCTGTCACATTGTGACGAATTAATTAAATAAAATTAAAAAATAAAAAAATAAAATAATTTCTGATGATGAAATGACCTCGGTCGAAAACGTTAATTTAATTGATATTTTGTCGTAAGACCTTTTAGCCTATATTTAGTAAATAAACCCTTTCTGGCGGCTGGTATATAGGCTGATAATGTCCGCGGCTGAGAGATGGTCCGAAAAATGAAGGACATTATCAGCCGATATACCAGTAAGCCAGAAAGGGGTTTATTTATTTTATAACCCTTCGAGAAATTTTTTACGTCGACTTCAATGTTGAAGAAACCGAAACAAAATGACGGATGAAGAAAACAAGTTTCATCGAGTTCAAATATTCGTTCCGTTTGAGATCTTTTCATGTGTAAACTTCTAAAAACGTATTCGAAAATAAAAGATTGATAGTTTTTGAAGCTTTTTGAGTGGTTTTCTTGATATTTTGGGTTTTATTTGAGTGACTTTTTGGGCGCCGATTTTGACGTTTGTTAATTATAAAAATACATCAAGTACCTGTCATATCGACGTTAAAATCCCCCAAATGGGAAAAAGTATACCACATGTATGTTATACAAGCTAATTTACCTTCTAAATATACATTACAGTCTTAAAAAAGTTCAGATAATTTCATTTTTCTCCAAAGTGGGGGTATCATCTCAAAACTGGGGGATATTATAGGTAAATTCATTGGATGACGAGGGAATTCCACGTTGAATTCACGAGAAAAGGCGATCCCATAGCGTTCTCTTTGTTTTAGAAAAATATAGTTTTTAGACAATTTTGAGTCGCTATTTATCGCGCGTCGCAAAGAAAGCCAGTGCAGTGTTCAGTCTTTCGCTACGCTAGCCAATAGGAATCAAGCAAAATTGAATACTAAAATCAGTTTATTTGAAGGACAAAAGTTGTTTTCTTCAGTCGTTTTAACGTCTACTTTTACGGAGAATCTACAACAGAAACACAGCCATAGATCTAGATATTTATAACCAGTTCATAGTTAACGAAAACTTACAACCAGAAAGACTAACAGCAACGACAAGCTGACTGAGAAGTTCTCAACTGAGTTTCACAATCACTGAATCAGTCTTGACAAACTTGTAAGTATACTTTTCTGATAATTTTCTGTTTAACAAAGAAGTTAATCGGAAAGATATAAAACTACTGACTTATTCTATCCTCATAAAACTTTAATAAATCGTTCAAATTTTCTCAACTGACGTTCGGTTCTTGTTGTCTTTCTACCGCTTGCATGAGATTGAGAAGCTGAACTTCAACTTTTCACAGGATGTCGACATTGATGGATTTGACTACGTTCCTTGAATGCTAATGATTCTCAGGCAAAATATTTCAGACAAAGACATATTTATCGATAAACAGAGCCAGAGGTGATCGCTCTGATTCAGTAATTGTGAAGCTACATCCAGTACATGTACAACTACAACAACTGAACGATGCAAGTCAAAGCCGGGGATAATTTGCAGTTTTGTATGATTTTGGCCATATTACAGGTACAGATTTTGCTATATTAAATTCGACTATTGTTGTTGTTTATCTATTGGCTTCTATTAGATTGTAGTTGTTGCTGGAGCCGGTTCAGTTGATTTAAGCTTACGGCAGTGACTGCCATTTATGACTTCTACTTCGTGGTCTCTTTCTCAAACTTATAGTGAAAGTTTTGTAAATAAATAAATTCTTATCTCGCTGAGAAATTTCAATAATTATCAGTGCATCGATCTGGAGTATCATTCATTCAGAAGAGTATTAATTTAAGCTTGCAAGGTATATGTATTACGATTGTTTTGTTTTCAATGTTGTTGTTTTGCGAAAAGCCAACAACATCAAAAGTACGGGCTTCCTGTTTTTTCATTGAATTCAGCTTTTCAATTGTCTTGATTTTAATCTCATTTGCAAAACAAAAATTCATTATTTCTGTCTGTAAATGTTTTTGTTTGTTCCTTTTGTAAGCAATCTCAATGTTTATTTGTTCTCT
>JAUJYZ010000762.1:75000-112500 GCA_033675265.1 Actinostola sp. cb2023
AAGGGCCATTAAAAACTTCAACTCTACCGAGTAGAGCGGTCATTGTCGACTTTCATAGTGTTTTCAAACAAATATATCTTAGCCACTTTATTGCACATCAAATATCCCCACTACTAGTCGCTCTTTATATATAATCGGGCAATTTTGGTTCGATTCGGCGAAATATCAGGGCGAGTTAGGTCGAGCCATGGTTCGTATTTTGGCGAGACGTACAACCCATGGCAAGACCTAACGAGTCCTGATATTTCGCGGAATTATTTATTAATTATTTATTTATCATCCCACTCTTTTCGCCGAAATGAAAGAATTTCACTAAAAACATCGAGGACGATCTTTTCAAAATACAAACTTATTAGCATATTGTCGGCACGCGTCCGTGAGTTTGAGAAGTGGCGGGAAAAGTTCAATCGTTCGCAGTTTTGTTCAAAACGTTTATTTATCTTTTGAATGAAACATATTTTCCCTTAAAATGACCAGAAGTAATATAAAAATACAATGGTTTCTTATTTTAGAACCACATTTTAACCAACTGTCCGTGATATATAGAGTGTCCTGATACCGTAGAATATCAGGACAGTAGAGTGTCTTGATACGGGAGAATTCTCGATTGTGATTGGTTGAAACAAATATTGGGATGATAAATTAAAATATCACTTTTAAAGGGGGACTAGTACGTAAGTCTTTCAAAGTTTGATTTAGCTGAAACTTCACTGAAATAATGTCAAAGACCCATACATTTTTATGAATCCTTAGATGTGTCAGTGACGTCACTTACTCAACCCAAACAATCATCACGGCTTCGCTCCATACATTTCTTCATGTTTAATGTCTTGAATTATTTTATTTCTACGAAGCTAAACGTTTGTGTGAAGGAGTTTTCCTACCTTATATGTGCTTAGGATTGATTGTTTGACTAGTTTTCTTCAGTGCAGAGCCGTTATCTGAACAAACCGTTCAGATATTTTGATCACAAAATACAAAGAAATGTATGGAGCTGAGTTTGGGTTGAGTAAGTGACGTCACTGACACATCTAAGGATTCATAAAAATGTATTACTTCCCATTGGAATTTTTGAGAAAAAAAATAACCAGTGATTGTATGGGTCTTTGAGATTATTTCAGCCAAGTCTCAGCTAAATCAAATTTTGAACGATTTACGTGCTAGTCCCCCTTTAAGGAATTTTAATGACAAGCCGCAAGGCCGATGCAAACTAAATCTCTATGACTCAAAGGCAAAACATCGTACGTGTTGAGGTGTAATCACTAAAACACGATTTATTAAATACAATATTGTGGATTTTGACATATTTTTCATGTCACGTGAATTTGTATTTCAAACGGGAGAATTCGGCCTTGTGTAATAATAGTAGTAAAAACAATTCAAGAGATTGCAGTTCATGTGGCACTGTACCTCGAGGTCCAAACCCTTATCCTTTTATATACCATTTGAATCCCATTCAAAATGGTCAAAAATCTCTATGAATTATTGTGGTTATTTTGAAAACAAGACGACATAACCCTCCTCCAACAAGGTTTGTGAAGAGTGCGATGTCTCATGTTGATAAACCATGCATGTTGTTAGAGCTTTCGGTGATTATCTTAGCGGCCGGCACAGAGCGCATGCGCTGTAGAACCCAGTTGGCGATTTGAGGTCAACGACGACCGGCCTGCATTTTTAGAGTCGGGCCTTCCACAGAAAGCCCGACTAATAACAGTTCTCATGTAGCCTCAGAAGCAATGGTTAATTGGGCTGCCTGTGGCCATGTGAAAACCCACGGCACTGATTCGTTCGAACTCTTAAAACATCAGTCACAGCTCCCAGGGGCGGATCCAAGGGGGGGGAGGCATGGGGGGGGGGCCGGTGCCCCCCCCCCCCCCCCCCCCCCCTTGAGTTGGGCCCGATACATATTCGCCCACGTTTCCCCACCATTTGATGCCCAGATAGGATGGAAATTGAATTTTCGAGCTTCTAGATTTCAAAATTTTCTGGGGGGGCATGCCCCCCCACACCCCCTAGAATAAGGGGCCTTATGGTCCCTTAGTGGTGCACCCCCCTTTCAAAATCTCTAGATCCACCCCTGGCTCCGAAGCGTAAGTTTCTCACAATCATACGAAATATGCACTTGTTACCATAGTCAAATACCCGTAAAACGGAGCACTGATGGAGAGGGAAGTAAAGTGCGCACCGTCGGCCTCAAGTAGTTAGTAGAGTCGTTTTCGTATGAGTGGGAAACCTACGGTACGGAGTTACGGTCACGGTACGGAATCGAACACATTGTATTCAACCAATCACAGTGCGCAAAATCATTGCTCAACCAATCAGAATGCTTGGATACCGCACGATGATGGCGCGATACCGTCGCAGCACGGCACGAACCGTACCGTAACTACTTCCCACTCATACGAAAACGACTCTATATGATTACTATTACGAGCTACCGACGTTAAATAAGGTCTCTTTAATTGACTTTAGTCCGCACCGTAGACTTACCACTCGGTACAAATTGCAAGGCCGTACACAGCACAGGGGCAGGGGGGCCAGTTGCCCCCCCCCCCCCCTACCAGGGCGCGAAAAAGATACCAAAAAGTACTGAGAACTGTACTATTTTTATTTATTTGTTGCTGTTATATACGTTCTGCCCCCCCCTGGATTTTGGGTTATTTATGAATGTCCCTGTTGAAAAACGGCTCTAAAGCCACACCAACAGTTATTTTATTCTAGTGTTCGTTTGTTTCTCTATTTTTAGCGATTGCCATTAGTATATCAGTGCCAATTATATTGTAATTTTAGATATTAGAGTGCAAACACTAAACTGACCATGAAACAGTACAAACTATTTAGTGCTAAATAGCACCAATGAAACAATAGAAAACAGTGCTAATTAAAGTTAGCTCTATTTCATGGTTTTAGTATTTGCACTCTAGTTGAGGGCCACAAGTCTAGTGAAATAAAGAGTTTATTTACTTACTTATTTTAAAAGTGAACACTTTGGACACCATGGAATTTTTTTTCCTAAAATGTAATAAATTACTACAAATGTGTAGTTTTAAAACACGTCTTTACAAATGGTTTCATAAATACAAGGGCCTCTGTATATAACATATATACGTCAATACTCTATTATCAAATACCTAAACGACTATTTACATGATGTACTAATTAACTTTAACAGTATTAGTAGTGTCTGCTTGACTGGGTGTTCGCAATGCTCTCAGTTTTCCTCGGTAGGATTCCTTTGTCTTTTGTAATCTGAGGGGGAGTGGAATCTTGTCCAAACGAGAATACTTTGGTAATCGCAATGCATTCTGGGTGCGATCTAACACAATACTGTAAACAGAACGAAGCAATGGTGGGTTAAGAGTCGGTCGACGCATGGAGAGGCGGATTAGACAAGGTGTGTGTATGGATACTTACTTAATAAACTGCTTGACTTCAGCCAAGTGAATCTCGTAATCGTCACGGTCGAGAGGAGGTCTGGTACTACGAACAACCTAAAATATCAATGTTACACTGTCAGTCTCACGAAGAACCTCCAACCCCACCCCCATTGAAAAATTTGCAAAACACAGTCAGGGGTTGGGGTCCATACATTCGAGTTACCGGGGAAGTCGAGTTACCGGGGAAGTCGAGATACCGGAGAATTCGAGATATCGGTGAATTCGAGATACCGGGGAAATCGAGATACCGAAGAAATCGATATACCGGGGAAATGGAAGTACCGGGGAATTCGAGATACCGGTGAATTTGAGATACCGGGGAATTCGAGATACCGGAGAAATCGAGATACCGGTGAAATCGAGGTACCGGGGAATTCGAGATACCGGGGAATTCGAGATACCGGGGAATTTGAGATACCGGGGAATTCGAGATACCGGGGAAATCGAGATAAATGGCCGAGGTCGAGGAAGCGCAATTTCGTCACCAGAGCTCCTCGGTTTGTTCGCTCGCCAAAGTGTGGTGGATGATGGGTGAGTTCTTCGTACCTTTAATTTCGATCCAACGTTAAACTTGGCTGTGTACTTTCCATGGTTGTACGTTAATATGATTTTATCCTGAGAAAGAGTAATTCATCAGTCAACAACAACAACAACTTTATTTGTACCTCTCTCTCAGTCAACAACAAAAGGAGTTGCAATGTCGTTGGTCAATAGAGTACTAAAGTGTGACGTCACGAAACAATTAATTTTGCTTTTATAAATTTTTGATTTCCAGTTCAGATAGAATATCATGAAAGAAGTTCACACACCAATTTTTATGACAATCGGTTTAATAGCGGTCGAGATATGGCCAGTTGAATATATAATTTGCCTTAACAAATCATGCACTGTATTTTCGGCTCCGTTCTTAACTTTTCTTAACTTTATTCTATCTGAACTGGAAATCAAACATTTATAAAAGCAAAAAAAATTTTTATGACGTCATGACTTTAGTACTCTATAGTCCCTTTTCGCGTTCACAGATCCCGTTGTAAAACCGCTGTACTTATTGACAACAGACGCATTTGTACAGGCTTAGCCTCGAGTCAGTGTAAATTATTCACAAATACCAACAAGAACACGAAAAAATGTTGACATGAAACAACAGAAACATTTTTGAATTGCATGGACTGTTTTCTGAATTGAGGCTAAGCCTGTACAAATGCGTCTTTTGTCAAGGACAGCGGTCATCTCTAAACAACGCGAAACTGGAGTATTACACTGTAATCAGCTTTTTCAACCGATGCACACATTTACATCCTTTATATCCTTTCTTCTCACTCGTCAAGGTGTGGCACCCATGACCCCACCCTGTGAATGCTTCATAAGGGAGCTTGCATAGTATTTACAGTTAGATTTGTGTTTGTCACCAGTGCATCCTAGCCATATCAGCGCACTTTAAGTTAGCTCGGGATAACTTGATTTGCCGTAATACTTATAGCGATAGTTGACAAGGTAATGTGTTGGGCTACCTGTGTGAGACATCGTACTGATAACTGTTTGGTCATACTAAACGTGATTGGCTGAAAGGGAGTTGATTTGCCGTAATACTTATAGCGATAGTTGACAAGGTGTTGGGCTACCTGTGTGAGACATCGTACTGATAACTGTTTGGTCATACTAAACGTGATTGGCTGAAAGGGAGTTGATTTGCCGTAATACTTATAGCGATAGTTGACAAGGTGTTGGGCTACCTGTGTGAGACATCGTACTGATAACTGTTTGGTCATACTAAACGTGATTGCTGCTGAAAGGGAGTTGATTTGCCGTAATACTTCTAGCGATAGTTGACAATACAAGGTGTTGGGCTACCTGTGTGAGACATCGTACTGATAACTGTTTGGTCATACTAAACGTGATTGGCTGAAAGGGAGTTGATTTGCCGTAATACTTCTAGCGATAGTTGACAATACAAGGTGTTGGGCTACCTGTGTGAGACATCGTACTGATAACTGTTTGGTCATACTAAACGTGATTGGCTGAAAGGGAGTTGATTTGCCGTAATACTTATAGCGATAGTTGACAAGGTGTTGGGCCTACCTGTGTGAGACATCGTACTGATAACTGTTTGGTAATACTAAACGTGATTGGCTGAAAGGGAGGTGCATGAACATGCGTCTTAATGTTATGCCACATCCACTTCTTCTTACGTTCACCTTGAGCATCTAGTAACGTCCCACCATATGGATCCAGTACTAACCTAAAACGTAGCACACGTGCTCCTTATCTTGATGATATATTTACTGCTGATTTCAATACAAGCGTTCAATAGAATACCCCCCCCCCCCCCCCCCCCCCAAAACCCGGTACTTCGGGGTAAAAAGGGTAGGGATGACCGTCGGAAAACCTTAAAAAATACCAAGCCGTAAAAACTGCCTACCCAAAAAATACTTCGTAGCCTGAAAAAAAAAGCACCTTTCTTTAGCATTCTGTCCCGAGAGTACCCTAAAAATACAAGGTTTCAGGCAAGAACCAGGACTTCACTTTCAATTGACAACCCTAAAAATACCAAAATGACGATTTCAACCCCTAAAAAATACGACGGTCATCCCTACCACTCGTATATACCCCCCGGGTAGAATACTCTCTGCTTGAGAGATACCCCCCCCCCCCCGGGTAGAATACTCTCTGCTTGAGAGATACCCCCCCCCCCCCCGGGTAGAATACTCTCTGCTTGAGAGATCATAGCCTGAGAAAACAGCCGCCTAAAAGCCGACCCCGATGAGAGGTGGCTGTTTTCTCAGGCTAGAGAGATCAGTGTTTGAAGGCAACTAATGAGATTCAAGGACTTTAAGTAGATATCATCGTTACCCGATACACTTACCTGACAGTACCATTGCGAAAGTAGCATGCCCCATGTCCTGATGGATCAAAGACAGCAAGCATACCAGACCGATTGACATCGTAATCATTATCATCCTAGTAGTCATGACAACATATATAAGATCATACTGTAAGCAGACAATATCAATCACTTGCTGACCACACCCTTCATCCATATCATCTGAAACCATGTTACATTAGACTAGACTTGTTATCAAACTTTCAGTGGGAATTAAATGGCATATATTCTATTGGTTCATTATGCGATAGACTGTGAACAGTCCCCCTTTTCCCTCCAGACTCAGTCGAACTCTCCCCAATCCTCGCGCGTCCGGGATTGTTTTTCTCTCGTTCGACTGAGTCTGGAGGGAAAAGGGGGACTGTTCACAGTCTAATTATGCGATGTGGCACAGCGAGAATAATCAGGGGGGAGGATTTGACGTACTTTTAGCTAAATAACCCGACACTTCAATGAATAAAAAGTGTGGTCGACTAATGTGGTAGGTCTACGAGAATGATGATGATGATTCTGTTGGAATTAGCTCAAATGTGAGCAAGTTCTATAACATAATTTGACATCGTTCACTTTGGTGTCTAGCCTCCTTTGCAGACGCTTTTAATGTCGTGGTTTTAACTCGAAACCACGACATTAAAAGCGTCTGCAAAGGAGATTATTTGGTGTCATGATCAGTACCTCAAAAGCAAGATATGTAAACTTCCCTTTCTCTGTAGTAGTAATAATCACAGCAATGTTTCCACTTGGATAACTACAGAACATTATGTTAAGGACAAACTGGATAATAATAATATTAATATGAATTACTCAACTCTTGGATTTGAGCATAAGTGGAGTTTGATTGAGACTGATTGAGGTATGTCTATAATATTAATAAGAACCAGTGAATAAATAAATAGTATTATTCTTATAGTTTTTTCAGTAAAAGCAACACTAGGTCAGACAGGAGAGCAAAGGTTTTGTTTTGAAGGATACTAACAGCACCCAGAGCCATCAAGAAGAAGAATCAGAAATCGTTGTCCATTTTCATAGAACCGTTCCAAAAAGGCTCTCCTTTGCTGCAAGGTAATAAAACATGTTAGATTGTAAAACAAGACATGATACAATACTCAGGGGATAGAGAGTGGGGACATGGTTGGAGGGAGGGGGACATGGTTTGGGGAAGGGGGACATGGTTGGGTGGGAGGGGGACATGGTTGGGGAGAGGGGGGAGGTAGATTCTGGTTGGGGGAGAGGGGAACATGGTTGGGGGGAGACATGGTTGGGGTGAGGGGGACATTAGGGACCTTACGCACGAGAAAATTCTAGGACGGGAACGTGAGGACGACAGCACGCGCACTGACGAATAACGGCTCAAAACGAACGTTGACGTCCGCGACGGCAATCTACGACGTAAAAACAGGTGAAGTGCCGTCGTAGATTACCGTCACGGACGTCAACGTTCGTTTTGAGCCGTTATTCGTCAGTGCGCACGCTGTCGTCATCACGTTCCCGTCCTAGAATCTTTTCGTGCGTAAGGTCCCTATTGTTGGGAGGGGGGGCATGGTTGGGGGAGGGCATGGTTGGGGGGGGCATGGTTGGGGGGGCATGGGTTGGGGGGAGGGGGACATGGTTGGGGGGAGGGGGACATGGTTGGGGGGAGGTCAGCTGTCCTTCCAAATTTCCAGTTTTGACATAATAATCAAGTGTTAATGGATGAAATTATAAAAACTAAAAATTTGTGAGAGCTTGTGTTAGCTAGTTGCCCCTGTTGTCAACCCACAATATTTACCTGTTGTATAGGATTGACCTCAATAACAAATGGATCAATGAAGTGTTCACTATCACTTGGTGCTGGTGTTAATGGCTTGACAGTCCAACCTTCTTCCATGCACTTAGTTGAAGCTAGTGAGTATGTTATTGTCTTCATCTGACGCGTCACTATAATTGAAATACATTGATTACAGATCTGTCTTACAACACAGTTGACATGGATTTGGCATACTAGCTATTAGTATGCTAAATTACATAATCTTAGTAAGAGGGGCAGCAGGAGGAGGGGCAGCAGGAGAAGGGGCAGCAGGAGGAGGGGCAGCAGGAAAAGGGGCAGCAGGAGGAAGGGCAGGAACAGGAGGGGCAAGAACAGGAGGGGCAGGAACAGGAGGGGCAGGAACAGGAGGGGCAGGAACAGGAGGGGCAGGAACAGGAGGGGCAGGAACAGGAGGGGCAGGAACAGGAGGGGCAGGAACAGGAGGGGCAGGAGCAGGAGGGGCAGGAGCAGGAGGGGCAGGAGCAGGAGGGGCAGGAGGAGCAGGAGGAAGAGGGGCAGGATGAGGAGGAGGGGCAGGAGGAGGAGGGGCAGGAGCAGGAGAGGCAGCAGGAGGAGGGGCAGCAGGAGGAGGGGCAGGAGGAGGAGGGGCAGGAGGAGGAGGGGCAGGAGGAGGAGGGGCAGGAGGAGGGACAGGAGGAGGAGGGGCAGGAGGAGGAGGGGCAAGAGGAGGAGGGGCAGGAGGAGGGACAGGAGGAGGAGGGGCAGGAGCAGGAGAGGCAGCAGGAGAAGGGGCAGCAGGAGGAGGGGCAGCAGGAGAAGGGGCAGCAGAGGAGGTGGCAGCAGGAGGAGAGGCAGCAGGAGGAGGGGCAGCAGGAGGAGGGGCAGCAGGAGGAGGGGCAGCAGGAGGAGGGGCAGCAGGAGGAGGGGCAGCAGGAGGAGGGGCAGCAGGAGGAGGGGCAGCAGGAGGAGGGGCAGCAGGAGAAGGGGCAGCAGGAGGGGTAGCAGCAGGAGGAAGAGGGGTTGATGATGAATTTCTTTCTTTTATCTTTTCATTTAGCAATATTCCCTTGATATAAAACTTTTACATACATGTGACAAGTGAAGCAATAATTATTGTTAAAGTGAAGTATAATAATATTCTTACATGCATAGAAATTGGTAGCATTTGCCCCTGCAACTTTTTGTCTGTCCATCTCCCTTTGTCTTGCTCTTTCAGCTGCTCTTTCCTTGGCAGCTTTTCTTGCAGCCTTAGTCCCATAAGGTGGGTGTGGCTTAATGTCAATCAATTCATCTCTGACGTGTGAAGTGTCACCTCGCTGGGAGAGCTCAAACTTGATGAACCGTTCATATTCAGGACAGCAAAACAACTTTGGATAAAAATATTACTAATCACAAATAAATCATTTAAGCAATATTTCTATGACACATATTCTTACATCTTCAGTTTTCATGTCAGTGTCCTCCATTTCTTCCTGTGTTGGAAATGGCAGAACTTCATTCTTACAAAACATACAAGGACCTGTGAAAAGACTCTTTTTAAGAAACTCTCTGCCTGAGGGGTCTTCATCATCTACATCATCGTTGAGAAGAGGTGGGTGCTGTGACTCCTTGAAATACTGCAGTATTACAGGTGGGCCAACACTAGGTATAAGTAGGCTGTCATCAGGAGTGTAATCTTCCTCATCTTCTGAACTACTGCTTGATAACATCTCTACAGTTGGTGGTCGATATAGGACATCGTCATCATCATCTCTGGGCGACTGGGGTAAAGAAGAGACAAATGACTGTCTTGATCTTTGGACACTTGGTTCTGAAATAAACAACAGACCAAACCAATTAATAACCAATAATAGCTGGGTGTCCCAAATAGAGGTGACTGTCTTTTCGTTTGTGTGTGTTCACATTTTGCATGACTGCGAAAAACCATGACACATGGCACTGTCATGTCAAAGCATGGAATAATTTGAAATCCTATTAAAACATCACAGTCTGTGCTGTTCACGGCACATCTGTACTGTAAGTTTTTCACAGTCATACGAAATCTAATGTAGTTGCTCTTCACCTTGAGCTTGTTGTTCTTCAAAGTCAGACTTGCTTTTGCGTTGTTCAGGGATTAACGATGAGGCAGGAGAGCTTGTTCTGGATATAGATTTCTTTTTACGGCGAGCAAAAGCTTTAGTTTTAGCTTTAGTGTTGATCTCTGCAAGAAAATATCCATTCTCATTAATTGCATTAAATTCAACAAGGTTTTGAATAAAGATACATGTAGCCTAGTGGATTGCTATTTATTTATTTGTTTATCAGGGAGTTGTGAATGCAGCCAATCCCGGGTGGAGAACTCCAGTAAAACAGCGACAAGGAGTTGTGAATGCAGCCAATCCTGGGTGGGGAACTCCAGTAAAACAGCGACAAGGAGTTGTGAATGCAGCCAATCCTGGGTGGGGAACTCCAGTACAACAGCGACAAGGAGTTGTGAATGCAGCCAATCCCGGGTGGGGAACTCCAGTAAAACAGTGACAAGGAGTTGTGTCTGCCGATCATATTTTGACTGGATTACTCCCCCCCTCCCTATTATTTACATGGTATTGGATAACATATCATCCACGGCATGACCAATCGCTGAACAACAATAAATATTATTAGTTACCTAATGATGAATCTGATTCCTTTTGTTTTGTCTTTATTTCATCTATCCACTCTGGTCTTCTTCTTAGGAGCTCTTCGTATAAATCTATGTCTTTGAGCCAGCTATTGTCAGTCTGCGTACAGACAGACGACAACTCAACAGTCTCATTCCCACGCCTAGTTATAAAACTGGTTTCTCTTTCACCAACTTTAACAAGTTCAGGTCTATCATAATGCACATTATCACCGTTATTAGGTATGTCGACGCTGGAGGTTGAGCTAGCCGTTGATGGGCGGCTGTCAATCATATTATTATTACCAGCCGTTTGTCTCAGTGGCATATCTTTATCCTGTACGTCTACAATGTTATCTAATTCACTTGCTAATGAAACATCAGAAATAAAAGATCCTCTAAAAGTAGCATTTTGGTTCAAAGTTTTTCCTGTTCTTAGAATCCCTCTTGTGGCAATGTCTTGTTGAAGCTTTTCTGGGTTATCATCCTTTCGTCCTTCGGGTTCACCGACCAAATTAAGGTAATCTGGAGTTGCTGAGCCTGAAGACATCGAGTCCGACATTAAACCATCTTCTTCTTTGTTTTCAAATTTTGATGAAACTTGTTCGGGTTTTTCTTCTTCCATTGCAAGTTTTACCTATTCAGCTAGTAAATATATAGTTTATGGAAACCTTTGAGGCGCTAAACAGACCTTCAAAGAAGTCAAACCAAACAACTGCACCAAGTCAGTTTGTCATTTGACATTACGAACTCACTAAAGAGTAAAGTATCGCCTCTGACCACAAAACTCTGCCACGTTTTCATTCCTCAGTGATAAATGGTACCACTGGCCTTCTGTTTGTTAGTTGTCCAAAGTATATGGGTAATCTTTGTCACATTTTGTGGAGTTTTAACTCTCCCCCCGTTTTTCTTGACTATTTCGGTTGCTACGCAAATCACGGCAAAACATCGGAGAAAGAAGGACTCGTAACTAGGGAACCGCGCGCGCCATCATCAACCACAGGTAACCCAATGGTAAAACAAAATTATTTTAAGTGTCAATTGTAGAACTGTAGAACGGTAGAACTATAAGAGAACGCTTTGCCGAACATCTCCGCAGTATAAGGAAACAGACTCCCGGTTTTCCCGTTGCAGAGCATTTTAGCTCAGGTGGCCATTCTATCAGGGACATTAGAGTGAGGGGACTTAAGCTCTGTCATGGTTCTGCACTGAAGCGTAAACAAACAGAAATGGAGCTTATTTATAAACTGGCAACATTACAACCTCGCGGAATGAACATTAATTTTCATTATATATAAATTTTATAGCTTGTACACCCTTTATTCCATTCAATTTCACTGTAATTCCATTCTTGTTAGTCAGCTCGCGGAGCGCGCGCGCATTCAATTATAATCACGTGTAAACACAACGGTTGATCACACTGATGAAGGGCTATGCCCGAAACGTCTGTAAAAATACAATTGACACTTAAAATAATTTTGTTTTACCATTGTTTTATCTAAAAAGTAAGTGTCACGCATCTCAATCAAGAACTTCTAGTTCATTTTCTATATTATACACAGGTAACCCAAGCCTGATACAGTTGAATTTCATATTTTCTTGCGCAAACTGAAAGTCGAGAAAAGCATTTGTAAGTTGAAAAATATTAAAGATAAAATAAAACAAAAGCAACATTTAAAGTATCGACTGATCAAGACGAATCCCGCCTCTCCCTCCCTCCCCACCCATAAACAAAATAAAACAGAAACGAAAATTGGATACTGAAATAAATAAAATGGGACGAATCCGATAAAATAAAACAATCAAACTAAAAGGAAAGGACAAGAGAAAATAGAAACGGGAGAAAGGAAACGCTAGAAAAAATATATACTTAGTATATTTGGACTCTCTAGACCTTTGGCTCCTTGGTTTTGGTCACGATCCCACCGTATCAAAGGACAGACGAAAAAGAAAACTCGAAGAAAGGAAAAGAAAAAAGGAAAAGGAGACATTCTGAAGCTGAGACATCGAATCAACTTACGTAGAGGGTGAAGATTTCGGCCCAGTAGTGAGGGAGGGGATATCCGCCCCTAATTTGTCTAATTGTTGTAGTCTATTCGGCTAATTCAGTTGTAATGCTACCGGGAATGCTATTACTAAAATAACTTGGTTTCAAATCCTCAGGGCGCCGGAAACAGATCGAACCATTCAAGACTCTACTATCCAATAAAGCGGGGTAGGGAGTGTCAGCTAAATGTCAACCCTTGGGGGTAGTAGAGATGACCAAATCCACGAGGCGCGAACGCAGACTGTGCAAGACACAAGGCTGCACAACGAACTTTGGTGATCTGTGGCTTTAGTCTGCAGCTTTCTTTGAGCTTTTGGGCTCATTAGCTAGCTTACTTACTCACTAGATTATTACTTAGTTAAAATGGGCGAAAATCAAGTCGAAGATCAAGCATTTGTAAGTTTAGTGACCAACGATAACTACGCTAATGGAGCCCTTGTTCTAGGCTACTCACTGCGTAGAGTCAATACGAGCAGAAAACTTGCTCTCCTCATTACTAATCAAGTAACAACGGCAATGAGGTAAGTGTGTGGAATCTATGGATGATACAATGACTGTCTATGCCTATGGATGGTGGAAAGTCTATATCCGTCATCCAGAGTAGTATTAAAATTATCTGAGATTCAGTGATTCCCTGATTGTCTAAGTGTTCGTCAACCGTGAATCATTCAATTCATGGCTCTTTTACAGTAACTTAAGCTTATTTGGTTGCGCTTTCGTATTTCCAATAAACATTGTACAACTTACATGAATTCAGGCTACATACTAACATGGGTATTTGTATGGTATTAGAATGTTTTCGCGTTATGTTTTTTTAACTCGATCCTTGTCTTCCTAGAAATCCATTTCAAAGAAATCCATTTTCTGGCCTTCGACGTCTCGCACCATTTTTGGCGTTATAAATCGCAGGCACTTATATGTGTGCATCTGATTACATTAGCGACATGTTTGTATTTATATGAGATGGTATAGCTGTGAACAGAATATGGCTAGGCTATGGTATGGAGGTTGATTCAAAGTGAAACAGATTTACTTCAGTCATGTAAATGTATCACTCCTAATACTACGTAGACATATAGATATATGACTATGTCATGACCTTATCTTATCCAAATTACAAGGCATCCCAGTTTATTGATCTTTAAAATAATATAATACTCTTCAGATGCTGGTTTTCAAGTTGCTAGCTTGTTTGATTGCATAGCAGTTATGTACCCCCTGCAGTGTCAGGAATTACAAACAGAACATCTCCTACATGTAGCTCTCTTGTCTCCTCTCTTATCTCCTCTTTTCTCTCCTCTTGTCTCTCCTCTTGTCTCCCCTCTTATCTCTCCTCTTTTCTCCCCTCTTATCTCTCTTTTCTCTCCTCTTTTCTCTCTCCTCTTCTCCTCTTTTCTCTCCTCTTGTCTCTCCTCTTGTCTCCCCTCTTATCTCTCCTATTTTCTCTCCTCTTATCTCTCTTCTTGTCTTTCCTCTTGTCTCTCCTCTTATCTCTCCTCTTGTCTCTCCTCTTGTCTCTCCTCTTGTCTCTCCTCTCGTTTCTCCTCTCCTCTTCACATTTCTATTCTAGTCTTTTGTTCCATCTCAGTTCATAGATCTCCACTTTCTTTCTTTCTTCTCTTTCCCTATTTCTTATCTTCCTGGTTTTATTCACATTCTATTTTGATTTGATTTGATTTTTAAATTTATTGTTTTGAATAATCAAGTAGAACATTGATGAAACAAACCAGTTTATTGACAAGAAATCCCAGTGTTCATACCAATGCATTAATTAAATTACGGTATCTGATAAAAATAAAATGCCTGAGTTGTCTGAAAGATGTCCTAGATATCAATCACATTGTGCAAAAGCTGCCCATGTTTGCATATCAACTTCTGACAGGTAGACTTGAACATTCTGTTTTGAAGTGAGGTGACTGTGGTTAACATAATTACCACCAGCAAAGTGACATTCTTAAATATAAATATCCTTATTGTATATGATTTTATTTCATTTCATTTTGCATGATAAAAAAATATATATATATATATATACAGTATGTACAGCCCTTTGTAAAAATTATGTAAATTTATCAAGTATATCAGTATATCCATATATCGGGTGCATTATGGGTAATTGAAAAAGTCCCCTAAATGATGTTTCACACAAGCAACATTGGTGAAACTCTAGAATGTTATGTGTTTTAGTCTCTATAGTTTGTTGTTTGTAAGTCTCTGCTGCATATTTTGTGGAAAAACTCTAAAATAGTATTACCCATAATGCACCCGATATATGGATATACTGATATACTTGATTTACCGAATTTTTGCAATCGGCTGTATATTATGTTCATACATATATAACTAAATTAATTAATAATCAATAATTAATAATCAGTTAATTAAATATAGAAATTGGTAGTGCAACCGCAACAGCATAGCCAATTACTGTGGGCTTTGATTGGATCGCTCCATTTGAGGTAGCAGATTAAACTCTAGGGCTTAGTTCAGTTAAATATTGCAAACTACAATGTACCAATACATGTATGTGATACTAATGACTGTCTGTTGATATTTTCCAGACAACAATTAAGCAGAGTATGGGACCAAATAGAAACAGTAGATCCTCTAGACAGTAGAGATGATGCAAACTTGGCACTGTTAACACGACCTGAATTAGGAATCACTTTCACTAAGATAAGATGTTGGAATCTAACGCAATATACAAAGTGTGTGTTCATGGATGCCGACACCCTGGTGCTGCAGAATTGTGATGAATTGTTTGATCGGCGAGAGTTGTCAGCTGTCCCAGACATTGGATGGCCAGATTGCTTTAACTCAGGAGTATTTGTATTTGAGCCTTCAAGAGCCACTTATGAGGCACTACTGCAATATGCTGTGGACCATGGTAGCTTTGATGGTAAGTATACTGTATATACATGTGCAGAATGTTGCCATATCCAGATATACTCACACAAAACTGTAATAAATGTTGATCATGTTTTGACTGTTTCAGGTGGAGATCAGGGACTATTGAATGCATTCTTTAGCAACTGGGCAACACAGGACATTTCTACTCACTTGTCATTTGTATATAACATGAATTCTAATGCCAGTTATACTTACGCACCAGCGCATAAACGGTAAGTATTATTACCAGTCTTATATTCCATACAAGGTCCATTTGCAATTTAAAGATCTGCCAAACATTTCAGCATGGTTAGACATTTATTATTGGTAAATTTCTTCCTGTAGACACCCTCTCCCCTCTCCCCCTCTCCCCTCTCCCCTCTCCCCTCTCCCTCTCCCCTCTCCCCTCTCCCCTCTCCCCTCTCCCCTCTCCCCTCTCCCCTCTCCCCTCTCCCCTCTCCCCCTCCCCTCTCCCCTCTCTCCTCTCTCCTCTCTCCTCTCCCCTCTCCCCTCCCTCCCCTCTCCCTCTCCCCCTCCCCCCCCCTCCCCTCTCCCCCTGCCCATCTATGAGACAGCGACATGTAGGATAATTATTGTGGCCATGTCCAGATGCACAACTGAATGCATTTAAGGTGTTCACACTGTCCTATTGTAATAATATTTGTTAATGATTCAGGTTTGGTAGAGATGTGAAGATAGTACACTTCATAGGCCCCATTAAACCATGCTCCCCTCTCCCCTCTCCCCTCTGTCCTATTGTAATAATATTTGTTAATGATTCAGGTTTGGTAGAGATGTGAAGATAGTACACTTCATAGGCCCCATTAAGCCATGGCAGTGTACCTATTCTAGTGAAACTGGCAGTGTATACATGCCGCCGTATTCTAATGGACCTCCACATGACAGTAACTATTTGCAACTGTGGTGGGATATCTACAAGACGTATGTGCTTCCAGGAATGAGAGTAAGTCAATATACATGACTTATTTAATGGTTATGGAAGTTTCATTCATTGTCTGTAAAGCATAGAGGTGTATGTGTAGAATCAATGGAACTTTAATGTGTAAAAACACACTGAATTTACTGATGTTCTGTATGCTTATTTGATTGCTCTACAATCCCTGTAAAGCATAGTTATGTACATACATGTATGTGGTTATAGTTTGGAGTGATTGTCATATTGTATGTTACGTAAGACTTTAGACTATATCTAAAATACTGGATAACAGTAATTGTATCACATAGTGGATGTAAATATGAAAATAGACAAGTTTAAATTGCATGTATATGTATACACAGGTCAATATTAACACATGTCATGCATGCATAACTATCATAGCTACACATTCCATACTTATTTACACATTGTCCTTGATTTAAACATACCTATGTGTACTAAATTGTAAACTATTCAGTTAAATCGATTAATAGCATTAATCACATGCTTCTATGTGCTTTGTATGCAAAAAAAGAAAATGACCGAGAGAGCTACCATGATGTATGCTGTACATGTAGTGTTTCTGCTTGTTGCTTTAGCAATGCAGTGAAGAAACCATTGTCCTGCACACTCAGCCAGCATATCATGAAGATCACCATCCACCTTACATTCCTGAACCCAATCAGTTCTATTGGACACCAACCGACAATGAACACTCTGAGAACATTACTGAATCAATTAGGCCTTATACTGAGGGCCCAGAAATCCAAGACACCCAACAGAACCCTGATGGTCCATACTCTAGTGATGCTACACATTATACAGAGGAACTCAATTCAGATTCGTACTCATGTTCAAATACCGTAGGCATTCTGTGTGCTTGTCGTCCATGTGCATTTGTTAATACTGTATTATCCTTGATCAATGTGGTTTACTGTTTTCCTTATAATTTCTTACAAGACTATAAACCTAACATAAGCTCTACAGTAATAATAGTCACATTGTTAATTATAACATAGCTAATTTTATAATTTGCAATTTCTAACATGAAAAGGAATCAGTTTTCTAGTTATTTTTCATAAGTGATTGATAACTAAATCTTGTGTAAACTACATTATAATATTAGGTAGATTTAGCCAACATGATGCAACAACAGGAATATGAGATGACAAATATGTTACATTCCATCATTGCATCATTACCATGACAACATTGCAACGGCAAGTTCATGATGGCACCACAGCAATCTTCTCAGCATCGACAATGTTAATGGTCATACATCAGTGTGCAGGCCGTTGTCTTTCACACTGCGTCGTGTTTGCTAAGTTGACCTATTCTTTATATTCTTTGAATCAAGGATTTATGGTTTTGATTTTTGTCTGTTCTTTTAATATTTCATACTAACATCTCAACACTAGGAAATCCTATCCTTGTAATCATCCTGTATGCTGTAATAATTAAGTAATTATTAGTGTTTAAAAACACTGTCTTATTGACATCTAACCAACCACTTACTGACACCCTACCAACCACTTACTGACACCTTACTAACCACTTACTGACACCCTACCAACCACTTACTGACACCCTACCAACCACTTACTGACACCTTACCAACCACTTACTGACACCCTACCAACCACTTACTGACACCTTACAAACCACTTATTGACACCTTACCAACCACTTACTGACACCCTACCAACCACTTACTGACACCCTACTAACCACTTACTGACACCCTACCAACCACTTACTGACACCCTACCAACCACTTACTGACACCTTACCAACCACTTACTGACACCTTACCAACCACTTACTGACACCTTACCAACCACTTACTGACATCCTACCAACCACTTACTGACACCTTACCAACCACTTGCTGACACCCATCCTCGGGAACCCAGGGGTACATGTATATTCTGTCGCTCGTTACTCGCTCCCAGAGAAATACCCCTGGGAACGAAGTCTGTTGGAACTTGTTCCGGAAGTCAAAATTCAAAATGGCGGCTGTCCTATTCAAACCAGAATATACTTGATACTGATTGGTCGACCTTCCTAGAGAGCTTTTGACTTCCGGAACAAGTTCCAACAGACTTCGTTCCCAGGGGTATTTCTCTGGGAGCGAGTAACGAGCGACAGAATATACCCCTGGGTTCCCGAGGATGACTGACACCTTGCCAACCACTTAACCAGCATCAACTTTATTCACATTTTCAGAGAACTATTATTCTATTCACTCTGTAGTCTAGACTTCAGATGTACTCCTTGGCACCTTGATAACTTATAACTATTTTACATCTTCAATCTATTTACTCCATCAACTAATATCTCAATAAAACTACTTTTAAATTCCACACTAATAATTGATATCATCAGTAAGTGTTCAACTCACTAACACACTATCATACTTTTTTCTTATGCATTCATTATTCACAGAATTCAGTCATTCACCAAGTAATTGACCAACTTGCACTGCTACATCTTCAGAATGAAGGTTTAGAAGACACACAACCTCTTGATCAGCGGTCAACTTGGGAAAGTGGCAACCCAGACTACACTGGAAGGGACAGTTTTGCCAACATCCAGGAGCGACTAGATGCAGCAGTTGAAGATGAAACCTATCGTGACATTCAGGATGTTCCAGTATTAGTTTAACAGAATCATTATTATCAGCTTCAAGGGACGTCATTGACTGTCCTACCCTATAGTTGAACATTGGTTCAAATCAGTTGGAAGTGATAATGAAACCACTGATTGAATGAAGCAGCATTAAGTTCTCATTCTAGATAGATTAGAATTATTCAAATGATTAATATATCAATTCAATCATGAATAGATAAAACAGTTCAACATCAGTTGTAACATTTAATGACTCGGCAGGCTGCCTGCGGCACACCGAGTTGAAAAATAGCCTTTCTTTTTCTTATGGCCACAAATCACCAACTGGGTACCAAGGCGCATGCGCTCTGTGCCACAGAGAAAACCAAAGGTTCATTGCTGAAGCCCGCAGAGTGAATGCTTATAGATTGTCTTATTAATCCATGAAACATGGTTTAAAGTCATACAGAATAATTATTAGTAAGTCTACAAATGTCTTTTAATAAATTGTTTTACATTACAGTTTCAGTGATAAAGCACCGAGTAGATGGTACTGTAACAGTGTATAATTATTATTCTCTGCTAGGATGGTTTATATAATGTCAGTAGATGGTACTGTAACAGTGTATATGTTGTAGTTTAAAATGATTCCTTGGTTCAATTTAAATTGAACCGGTTTAATTTGGAATTTTAGGGGGGTCCTCAAAAAGAACTAAATAATTTTGACCTCCCTCCCTTCTCTCTTTCTATCTTTTCCCCTTTCATCTACCTAACTGTCTGTCTGTCTATATCTACAACTAATATCTAACTAGACGCTCTTCTAGCGTGAAGTCGGGCTTCTAAATGAAATGTAACCTATTTGAACTAAATATAGATATCTTATAGTGCGATTGAAACAGTTTTTGGTTGCTCGTCGTTGCGTGACTCGAGCTCGATAGAACATGCTTTCCTTGCAATTTCAGTACTGCGAACTTTACAGTATATCAGTAAAAACGTTATAGCCCGACTTCACGCTACTAGAGCGTCATGTTTCAATCTAAATTTAGATTTAGACGAGAAAAGACTTATATTTTGGCTCCTTGACCTTCGGTGCTTTCCCTGATTGGTTTGTGCTTTCTAATCTTTCTTGGCCAGACTTCATGTCTCCTTCGGCTTTAGCGCGCATGCGCTGTAGAAAGACGATTTGGAGCCTAAGACGAAGAATACGACCGCTCTGCATTTTTAGAGTCGGTGCTTCCACAGGAAGCCCGACTAATTAGCTTTTTTTTTAAATAAATATCCTACCTGACTGGTACTTGAACCTCTTACCTTTGGCTTGCTATCCCAAGACCTTAACCACTTGACCATCCAAGATTTCGTTGGTAGTATAATGCATTGCACAGTATTAATAAACCTAAACCTAACATAAAGTCTTCCCTAATACTAACCCTAAACCTAAGCCCAAGGTACTTGATTACTATAGAGTCTTCCCCAATACTAACCCTAAACCTAACCCCAAGGTACTTGATTACTATAAAGTCTTCCCTAATACTAACCCTAAACCTAACCCCAAGGTACTTGATTACTATAAAGTCTTCCCTAATACTAACCCTAAACCTAACCCCAAGGTACTTGATTACTATAAAGTCTTCCCTAATACTAACCCTAAACCTAACCCCAAGGTACTTCATTACTGTATAGTCTTCCCCAATACTAACCCTAAACCTAACCCCAAGGTACTTGATTACTGTATAGTCTTCCTTAATACTAACCCTAAACTTGAACCGGTTCAATTTAAATTAAACCAGTTCAATTTAAATTAAACCAGTTCAATTCAAATTGAACCAAAGATCATTTTGAACTACAACATATATTCTCTGCTAGGATGATTTATATAATGTCAGTAGATGGTACTGTAACAGTGTATATTCTCTGCTAGATGCATGGTTTATATAATGTCAGTAGATGGTACTGTAACAGTGTATATTCTCTGCTAGGATGGTTTATATAATGTCAGTAGATGGTACTGTAACAGTGTATATTCTCTGCTAGGATGGTTTATATAATGTCAGTGGATCCGCCCCTGCTGTTACAGTACCATCTAGGGGGAGGGTTCTGGGGGTTGCAACCCCCCCTATGGATATTTTTTAAATACTTGTATATGTCAGTATGTCTGTCCGTAGGTCCCTCTTGCCTTTCAGCTCTCTCCCTCGTAAGAATAATATAATTAATTCATACTGTTTGCACGACCGTTCAACTTCGAGGGCGGTTTGACTGATAACTGAAAGAACCTGCCTTTTTTAGCGGCAAAAGTTCAAGGCAAGGTCTCACGTAAATATGAAATTTTTTTGAAAATGATTTAACAAATCCGGAAAAACACCCAAAACAAATTTAAAGACTACACTTGTTGTTGAAATCGAGAAAATGTTGCCAAAAGTTATCTCCAACTCGAAAAAATCCGCGAAAAAGTGATTCGAACAGCGCTGAGAATGTACGAACTGAAATTGTTTACTAACTAGACTTTTTATATTTCTTCGCTTTTCGAAACTTAGTTTTACACACTAAGCTCACCCAAGAAGACTCTTCCAAGCATCTTTGTTGGATGTCCAATAAACTCACAATTTTACTGAAAATTGAGTTTTGTTGTGTTACTGTAATAAAACAACTTCAGATCTCTAAAAATTGCATTTCAGAGCTTGTAGATTTCAAAATTTTCTGGGGGGGCATACCCCCACACCTCCCTAGTAGTTCGCGGCTTTGCCGCTCAGATAACACAACCCTCTGTTTTAAAAAAAACCTGGATCCGCCCCTGAACAGTGTATATTCTCTGCTAGGATGGTTTATATAATGTCAGTAGATGGTACTGTAACAGTGTATATTCTCTGCTAGGATGGTTTATATAATGTCAGTAAATAGATGGTACTGTAACAGTGTATATTCTCTGCTAGGATGTTTATATATATGTCAGTAGATGGTACTGTAACTACATTCTCTGCTAGGATGGTTTATATAATGTCAGTAGATGGTACTGTAACAGTGTATATTCTCTGCTAGATGCATGGTTTATATAATGTCAGTAGATGGTACTGTAACAGTGTATATTCTCTGCTAGGATGGTTTATATAATGTCAGTAGATGGTACTGTAACAGTGTATATTCTCTGCTAGAATGGTTTATATAATGTCAGTAGATAAGATGGTACTGTAACTACATTCTCTGCTAGGATGGTTTATATAATGTCAGTAGATGGTACTGTAACAGTGTATATTCTCTGCTAGAATGGTTTATATAATGTCAGTAGATAAGATGGTACTGTAACTGTACATTCTCTGCTAGGATGGTTTATATAATGTCAGTAGATGGTACTGTAACAGTATACATTCTGCTAGGATGGTACATTTATATATTAATGTCAGTTTTTCAAAGTGGAATTTAGTGTAATAGGTTATATAACACAAGCAAAAATGTGTACTTACCATACACTTAATGTCAATTCACTTGAGGGGACATATTGCAGGGACATTTACATGTAGTAGCGTAATAGTCCTGCAACAAATCTCTCTGTGTACCAGCATTATTCCTGAAGGAAATTATGGTATGATGGAATTATTCCATTATATCAAACTTGCTTGGTATTAGAGTGCACGCCATATATCTGTGAAACAAAACTAAATATGTATTGTCTAATTGCACTATTTTGTACAAACTACATGTAGTGGTATCACTGGAGAAGAACAGTGTGTGACTATTGTATATCAATTGTTTAATGATAACAATAAAAAACGGATATATGGCGTGTACTCTAGGGGTCATGTTGCAACTGACAAAATAAAAGTATGTGTATGTATATGTCCCTGCGACATGTTCCAGCATGGTCTGCCTGGGTTATCGTAACTAACATCTAGTATTTAGTTTGTATCCCAGTTATTTCTAAATAGTATTGCATATTTTAGAAAACATTAATACAATCCTATCACTTTGATTCTGGTCTTCATTTATATGAAGATAAATAATTATAATTAATATTACTGGTATACAATCCCAGGGGGGGTACTCAGGGGTATCAGTGACGGGGAGGTGCGAATGAGGCCAAACATTTTAACCCAAAAAAAGTCCATTACGCAAAAACAAGACCCCAAAAAAAGTCCAACGGCCCAAAATCGTAACCCCAAAAAAGTCCAATTTTTCTCCGTATAAAATCGAGAACGGTAGGATATCATTTTTATCAACCCCCCAAAAAGTCCTTCACAAAATCTTTATATCAAAAAAAGTCCACCAGAAAAATGAAACCCCAAAAAAGTCCCAAGCCGCGAATTTCAAACCCCAAAAAAGCCTTCGCACCTCCCCGTCACTGATACCCCTGAATACCCCCCCTGGGTATACAATATCAATATTATGCACATTAGTTTGATTTCCTGCCCAAACTCCCATGCATCAGAACTAATATTTTGTATATTATTGGATATATTTACTATGATTATTTTTTTGTTGAATGAATATTTTGAAATGACAGGTGTTGATCTATTATGGCATGTACATGTAGGTGCAGATCTGGGGGGAGGAGGGTGGGGTGTTCAGGTTGTTACAACTCCTCCAATGGGTATTTGCTGGTTTTGTTGTCAGTCTGTGTCTCGAGAGCCTTTCAGTAATATTGCTGATTATGCCCTACAAACCTGTGGGATATCGTATTACTTGGGCTTCCTGTGGAATGCATGCATGGCATCGTTTATTGGGTATTGACTGACGTTGTAAATGTTGTTTCTTATTTTTATGTATCCTAATGAATGATGTCACCTATATGATGCATTTACCGTAGTCATAAACTCAACGAGTTGGTACTGTCTAAGCGTGGAAATTCCAAGAGAGAGTTTCTAGCTTTTCTTGCCTTTTACAAACACTATATACAGAGAAAAAGGGATTCAAATTCAGTAAAAAAAACATTGAAGTTTAGCAATTCAATTTGAAGTACCGGTACGCCAAATGTTTCTCGACCAAAGATAATGAAAGAAATTCAGTGGGCATTCTGGTACTGCCATCTGATTGTCTAGGTGAGAAAAACCTCGGGCGTGGGAAATATTTTCTGCATGAAGGAATGTGAACAATCTTAACTAGTTGAAGAGAAAGGTGGGACTAGAAAGAAAGAAATAATAGACCAGAACTAAAGTGAACTGAAATATATCAGTAAGACTGGCTAGAAATTTTAAATAAATTATGTCAAAGATAGAAATAAATTTCTAAAAATTTAAATATTTTGATGGATTATTTGTTTGCAACTCACTGATGTTTCTATAATTTCCTTTCTGTCTTTGGTTGTCATGACAATCCCAGGCTTCATTCCACCTTCTATTTTATAAAAGTTTTACCAACATGAGATTGTGACATGATTGATCTTGACAGGCACAACAGGAAACCCAATAGTTAAAAAGGTATTGAACTCCAATTTTGGCATTGTTTTTATTGGGTATTGACTGACATTGTAATCCTTTATATCTAGAACAGGACTGAAGTAAAATTGGATGATAAGAAATCAATGAATTTGTTCAAACACATTTGGACAGACAATACACAGGGAGCCCAATAGTCAAAATATTCACTTCAATTTTAATGTGGTAAGTTTTATTCAATCAGTTACTGACATTTTAAATGGAGTTATCCATTCTGATAGAGCAGCAGATAAAAACATGTTCTGCTTTGGACAGACAATACACAGGGAGCCCAATACTCAATTCAAAAGTTTTTTTAACATATCAAAATACATGTAGCTTTCTCAAAAAGCCAGAGTTATAACACTAATCTTGTTTGTCTATATTCCCATTTCATGGAAAGGTGATCCTGTGATTGTTTTTGTACATTTTAGTTTTATTTTAATTGTTAACAAAATAAATACAATTTACAGTAATGTTATTTGTCATTCCTTGTTATTTGTAATTGCTTGTTATTTGTCATTGCTTGTTATTTGACATTCCTTGTTATTTGTAATTGCTTGTTATTTGTAATTGCTTGTTATTTGTAATTGCTTAATTTTCAACCAAAATGGGCGACAAGAGACTTGGCCCTTGACAATGGCTCGGTGACGTCAAGAGGTGTGCATGCCTTTGTTGTGCACAACTCCTGACGTCACATTTCTATGGTTTGACCAAGTGGGAATTGTCGCACTTTGAAACCCAAAATGCCCAACTTCGAGCATGAAATAAAAAATGTTCCTCAAGCTCAATTGACTTTTTATTTACGCATGTAAACAAGCAAATACTAAGCTTTCGTAGTAGCAAATGAAAACAGGGTCTGTTTTTTCGTTTCATAGGCACTTTAACGCTCTTGATCAGTTCACCCTTTAAATAGCCCTATATATAAATTATTAAATTATTATTATTATTAAATATAAACTTATACCCCTCACATTACACAGTCTGACTTGCTCTCATATTATGCAATTATCAATGTTAATAAGCTTGAGTGAGGAGGGGCAGGCAAGGTATGGGGATTTTGACACCATCGTGGAGGCCTTGCCTGTCAAATCCCCCTCTCCCTGCCCGATGGTGCATTATTAGGCAATGCAAAGCAATGCTGGTCACCTATAATACTTGTATCTTGATAATGATACAATAGAATGTCCAGCCATGTCAGTTATCAGACTAGGGCTACCCTACTTATAATGAGGCCAGCTTGGCAGTGATGTCTGTAGAAAGATTACTATTGAATGATCAATGACCTTGTACTCACTATCCCAGGGGGGGTACTCAGGGGTATCAGTGACGGGGAGGTGCGAAGGCTTTTTTTGGGTTTGAAATTCGCGGCTTGGGACTTTTTGGGGGTTTTCATTTTTCTGGTGGCCTTTTTTTGATATAAAGATTTTGTCAAAGACTTTTTTTGGGGTTGATAAAAATGATATCCTACCGTTCTCGATTTTATGCGGAGAAAAATTGGACTTTTTTGGGGTTACGATTTTGGGCCGTTGGACTTTTTGGGGGGTCTTGTTTTTGCATAATGGACTTTTTTTGGGTTAAAATGTTTGGCCTCATTCGCACCTCCCCATCACTGATACCCCTGAGTACCCCCCCTGGGCTCACTATGCAGCTTGTGACCCAATAAACTTTGCCGAATGCTGAGTCATACAGATACAAACAGTTTCTTTCATGACCAACATGTTCTCTGATAATAATAAATTCATTACAAGAACTTCTTCCAGTCTTTGGGTCGCTTAAACTTGACCTTTTTTACCTTTGACTTGACCCCCATTTCACCAGCGCCATATTTAAGCTTTGCGTACAAGCCAAAATGATCACTAAGAAATACACCATCGAGTGGTTGAGTGCCAATAATGTTCACCTTTTCAATTCCAAAGTTAAGAAATTTACAAAAGATTCGATCAAAACGGTCCTTCGTTGTATTAGGCTCGCTGACTTGTGCATTGGTGTTGTTGGCTGGATCCCATGTGTACCCATTTGCATGAGTATTCCCACCAATCGACAACCACGCATCAAACCAAGGGCTTGGTAGCTCTATTTCACCATCCACTTTCAACTCCAGATTCAAATCACCCATCAAACAAACGTCGTTATACTCATTCAATATTTGCAACGACTGTTGGAGTTGCTTTTCTCGTTCTTGTGTTGCATATGGCATACTTTCAAGATGCGATGTTGCAATTGTAAAATAAGTATTTTTTGTGGATTCTGAGCTTGATCCATGTGCTGGTCTAGCTATATTAAGCTTAAGTTCTGCTATCAATAGATTTCGACCCATTCTAGAGTTGATAAACGGTATGCTTCGCCATTTCACGATGGGGTACAAACACAGTATTATAACAAAGTAACCTTGGTTTGTAGGGATCGTTGAGGGTGCCATGTGATAGTGGCCAAACCAAGACTGACTTTGCAAATACGCTAAGTTGCTACTTGTGACTTCTTGAAACGTAATGATGGAAGGAGTGAGTGCTTCTATAGTTCGACCAATAGCAGACATTCGCTTCGTTGTTTTGTAATCGCCAAACCAAATATTGAGTGTAAATAACGATATATTATTCAAAACATACTTTGTAGGTTTGACCTCCACTTTTTTGCGTGTTGGTGTCCATAAGTATAAACCCAGCACGGTTACAATAAGGATACAAATTAAGAAAAGATATCTTCGATTCCACATGTTCGCCATGTTTTTGATAAGATAGAGGCCAAATGTGTCAGGCATTCCTGACCACTCGTCCCCGGGCCTCGACTGACGGTCCCAGCACAGGTAGCCCAAGCTATTAATGAGAGGCTTGTATCGAGCTATATATAAGAGTTTGTATGGGACCTTAGGCTCTGGTCGATAATTCCGTAAATAATAGGGCAAATAAACTCTAACCTTCCAGTAGTGTTGTTTGTGTCCTTATTGATCTTAAACTTGTAAGAGTGGAAGGAAGGCGTTTGATGCTAGTGTCTTTTATACTGTGAGGCGGTTATGTGCAGAATTTTAGGTGAATTGTGCGCTTTGGGTTAAAAGCATCAAATTTGGTAGAAATAAAGGTTTTGTTATGCTGATTAATATCTGATATGGTGCCACCTCGAAATTGTGTTCAGAAGAGAGTTAATGGGAGGTTTTGAAAATGGCCGCCATCTTGACCGAAAGTCGCAACTGATCTTACCGGAAGTGGTTAAATTGTCATCTGAACTGCGCATATCTCATTAAACAAATATGTTCTGTAAAGCAGTTGTGATTTCTGGATACTATGTTATATAAAAAATATCGTTATAACACTACATAACTTAATTTTAATATAATACGATTAAATGCATATCATCTATGTAAAACCGGAAGTGCAGTACACTATGACCGAAAGTACTAGAGAAGCGCACACTCTGATTGTTCAAAAACCAATACCACATTTCGCTATAATCACCTACAGATAATTATAAAAGAAAAGTGATCTACGAAAATGGTCGTGTGTTGCTTTATCGATGTTTCGCACGAATATAAAGCAAGATGCATTTCCCGGAAAAGTACAAAAGGAGACACAAAATTCGGTTTGAAGACTGATCATCATTTTGAAGTTCTCGTTTATTGATGTTTTACAAGGAAACTTATTTAGTCAACTGAAAGTGTTAAAATGGTGGTAGAATGTAAAGTTACTTGTTTAGAATTATGCCTGCTGTCGTTACTGTTTACTCAAAACACTACGAACAGAGTAAAAGCATTCAAGCCAAGACTGTTAATTTGGTTCTGGGTACAAATTGTTGGTTCAGATACAGTGATAACATTGCGACAGATAGAAACCACTGGAAAAGAGCAGAGTGACAACGATATCTAAGACCAAGCAGCAGCTATCAATCTGTGAAGAGCGATTGTTCACTATTTTCAATACTGTACATATACTGTCAGATTAGCGACGGAAACTTGGATGAATTCTTCAAGCATGAGAACCAGGGATGTCTCAGCCAGAAACCGAGATGCCCGATGGTACTGATATATTGATGTAATCATTATCAATAGTGCTGCAACGGTGACATGATTAATCCAGAAGAAACTGAGAAAACATTCTCTGACTATGCCATGTAATCGTTTCTACATTATACATCAAAGCCAAACTCCGCCATCAGACCGCATAGACATTGTGATGGGTTGAATACCTAGAAAACAGTTTGAAAGCAACGACAAGGAGTATCTGGCGAAGACGCGTAGATGGAAATACTCAACTGCCTCGGAACTGGTTCCAATATCTACACGTAGATGCCAACAAACGTGAACTGTTCAGGTTATTAGCTGAATGTGCTGCATTATTAGTAGCCTGATTTTCCAGATGGCTCATGTGTCATATGCTGTCGCTCCCTTCCCAGCGTATGACATGAGCCGTTTGAAAGATCAGGCTACATCATTAGAGCTAGAGATAGACCAGCAAGTTATTATCACCCACGTGCGGTGACTAAGTACTGCGCAACCCAGCCCGTGATGACATCTCTAACATCAGGCCCTGTAACATGGTTCTGTGTATACACACGATTAGGTCGACACCGGCCAGGATGCTGTCACATGTTGCTGCATGATACAGTCCAACAGGGCCATCACAAGATCCTTTTTCGAACTATTGATGTTCCGGTACTGGTAGTAGCAATCAACAACTGCAACAGCAGGGGCGGCTGGAACTATCGGGTTTGGTACTGGCTTACATCTTCGTTTCCTTGCAGTTCATGAAATGTCTGAGGCACTACCAGTTTTCTCTGATTTCACTGGATGTGACACTGTCATGTTTTGGAGGAAGAGGCAAGAAAATGGAATTGGGAGAATGGAAGTCATATATATATTGGGAGGTTAACAATGAGTTTCTTGCCATGGCGCACAGTCCCAGCGATAACGCTTCGTTATCCTGTTGTACGACAGGAACAGCACGAAGACAGAAGTAAACAAATGAAGCAAGGAAACAGCTCTTTGCTGAGAAAGGAAGATCGTTTGATGCTATGCGACCCTCCCTCCCTCAACGACAGCGCCTTTTGGAGCACATCAAGAGGGCAGCTTATCTGGCCGGTCACTGCTGGGGCCAGACACTAACAGTCAGCCCAATTCTACCAAGTCTAGATGAACCTAAATGCACAGCGCTCTGCTCCTGCAATGATGAATGCTGCAGCACGTGAACACAGCTACAAGCGGCTTAGATTTGAGCGTCATATGTTACTGTGCATTTACTTTACTTCCACCAATATATAATAGATGAAATAGAGCTGTTATCACAGGAGCGGTCAACGGCATCTGTTCAGTGGAAAAGCTGTTCTGACGGTAGTTTGCTGGGAATGAGTTTTTGAATTTCATCTGTTAGGAAAAACCTACCCAAATGCTCAGCGATTCAAAACTCCTGCAACGTTTAAGACTCCTGATTTTTTGCAACAGCACGTGAAAACATGCCTGGGCAACAAACGGGTTTGTGGGATTGTTTTGGTTCTCATACCTGGGAAACTGTGCTTTTTTTGGTTCTCCGTATCGAAAAATATGCATGGAAAACGTTTTTTAGAGCTGTTATCAGGTCGAACACACCTGCACCTGATCGACGATTTTTTGGGTTTCAGATTGAAAACACCTTGGAAACGTTTTTTTGGGTACCTGGGAAGCGTTTTTTGTTTGGATCGGAAAAAAAAAATAGTATTTGGACCATGGGGGGGTCAAATCAAAAAAAGTAATCACTTTTTTTGGGTGAGGTTTTCTTGGTGACATTTCCATGTTTCTCTGCTGAGTTCGTTGCTGGCAAAATTATCAATAAACTTTTCTGGCTGGATCCGTTGTCCACTCCCAGCACACGTTGACCGCTCTCGTTATCATATGACTGTCACAAGTGACGAAATTACTTTGGTTTCGCGTTTAGCTTGGATATATCAGTATAATGAGGCAGATTTTCTTCATTAGAAATTTGCACATGTCAAATCAATTGTGTAATCACTTCTTTTCGTGATTGGTTGATAAGAAAACCATATTTGCTGCTAATTGGCTAGTGAAAGAAAAACTTTCTCTGGCCGTTCTACGAGCAGCACTTTGCTAGCGGGTCTCCATGACGAATGACGCGTAGATTATCAGTATAATGAGGCAACCACTGAGCTATAATTGTGTAGACTATAATGAATGATAATGACGAGAAGTGTCATATTCTGAGTTCCAGATGGGATTTGAACCCATGACCTTCCGTATTCTAGTCGGATGCTCTGCCACTGAGCTACTGGGAACTCTAATGGTGAGCTAAGGTCATTTTTAGTGGGTCATGAATGAACCCATGACCTTCCGTATTCTAGTCGGATTCTCTACCACTGAGCTACTGGGAACTCTAATGGTGAGCTAAGGTCATGGTGGGTCATGAATGAACCCATGACCTTCCGTATTCTAGTCGGATGCTCTACCACTGAGCTACTGGGTACTCTAATGGTGAGCTAAGGTCATAGTGGGTCATGAATGAACCCATGACCTTCCGTATTATAGTCGGATTCTCTACCACTGAGCTACTGGGTACTCTAATGGTGTGCTAAGGTCATAGTAGGATCATGAATGAACCCATGACCTTCCGTATTCTAGTCGGATGCTCTACCACTGAGCTGCTGGGTACTCTAATGGTGAGCTAAGGTCATAGTGGGTCATGAACGAACCCATGACCTTATGTATTCTAGTCGGATGCTCTACCACTGAGCTGCTGGGTATTCTAATGGTGAGCTAAGGTCATAGTGGATCATGAATGAACCCATGACCTTCCGTATTTTAGTCGGATGCTCTACCACTGAGCTGCTGGGTCATTCTAATGGTGAGCTAAGGTCATAGTGGATCATGAATGAACCCATGACGTTACGTATTCTAGTCGGATGCTCTACCACTGAGCTACTGGGTACTCTAATCAAGGTCAAGGTCATAGTGGGTCATGAATGAACTGCAATCCAGCAGTTACATGATGGTGAATGACATATGTACTGCAATCCAGCGGTAACATTTATGTCGGGTTATGTGTCTCAAATATGATACTTCCCTTATCAGCTAGTATAATGAAGCAATATTCAATACTGATTTTGGTATGACACAAACCGCGTAAAAACAAAGACGAACTTTGTTGTTCGTAAAGTCAGGTATTGGTCATTGTCGTTGCCCTACAGTTCCTGTCAGTAATTCCCAGGAGTAATTGACTGGCTGGTTTTTGACACTCAATAATTAACTTTGCATTAATGGGGTTAAAATATCGATAGCAGTGCTTCCTATACCTTTATTACATAATAAACCAACCAGTATCGATATGATATAAAGCAAATACTACTTTTTCAACGAAATTTTTCAGGAAAATCACATTTTTTCATTTCTGTGCTCACAACATTTCATCAATCTCTAAATCGATAATTATTTATTTTGGAACTAATGCGAGAGTGGGCCAATTCTGGTGTAAGCGCTTTCACTTCCGGTTCAAAATGGCCGCCATTTTGAAAATCGGCCTTAACTCGTAAACCTATTGGTTTTCGCGGTGGCACCATATCCATATTTAATAAACACATAAAAGTCCATCTTTCCACCAAATTTGGTGCTTTTAACCCAAAGTGCACAATTTTCTCACATAACCGCCTAACTATAAAATGACTTTTTAAATTGCTCCCCCGGGATGTCGCCCAACCGACTTACGCTACAGTTGAGCGACCAGCGAAAACAGCGACTTATGGAATCATGCAGTCTAGTTGTCTATTTGCTTTTCTTTCTTTGTTTTGGGTTCTGTTTTGGCTGCCCAGTCACGCTAGCGCAACAGCCATGACAGTCAAAAATTACTCGTGTACGGATCCCCCAGAGGGATACTCAGGGGTAACAGTGACGGGGAGGTGCGAATGAGGCCAAACTTTTGAACCCCCAAAAAATCCATTACGCAAAAACAAGACCCAAAAAAGTCCAACGGCCCAGAACGTAACCGTCCATTTTTTTCTCCACATAAAATCGAGAAAGGTAGGAAACAAGACTTGCCAGAATCTTTATATCAAAAAAAGTCCACCAGAAAATTGCTAACCCAAAAAAGTCCCAAACCGCAAATTTCAAACCCCAAAAAGGTCTTCACACCTCCCCGTCACTGATACCCCTGAGTACCCCCTGATCCAGTCCCATTCACTGGAAAAGTAAATTGTGTGTAAATTAAATTTACATGGTTCGTTTTGTACATTTCCACATATTATTACTGATTTACACGAAATATACACCGGCCGATCGAGAGCATACGAAACCAAACTAAAGATCGAGACTGCCGCAGTTTGAGAATACCTTTGGAGTCGAGGGAGGTGCGGGGTAGGGGAGTACGGAGTATTTTTAGTTCCATTGATCGGTCTATTTTTTAAATACATGTACTTACTGAAAGGAAAGAGCTGTTACGTGTTAGTTATACGTTTCTTTAAAATATTTTTTTCGGAAGATCGATAATAATTACTCGGGCACTTCCGGAGGAATATCGGTTGTAAAGCGCACTGATCTGAGACAATGTGGAATCGGCGCTATCATAAGAACAGCCATTATTATTATTATCATTATTATTATTATGAATTTACACAATATTATTATTTTTTATTTTTTTATTATTATTATTATTATTTTATTATTATTATTATTATTATTTATTTTTTTCATATTTTTTTTCTGTATAGTACATGTATCAGTATATTCCTTGCATCGCTCTATTGGGATTATTAAACATTTGTACTCACTATCTCGCATCTGATTGGCTGAGAGCATGCAGTTAATTCTTGATAGCATGTGAACTTGACAGGACAAAAGAGTGGTACGTTTGCAGTGTCAATGCAGGCCATGGCAGCATTTATTGACCTGATTATAATTGTGTTCTCACTTATACAAAATGCTTAATAAAACAATTATTGAATTCGGTTTTCGCATGATATCGTTATCTGCAAGACCTCGCGTCTGTGTCATCAGCCTACGGCTTCGGCAGATAACACAGACCTCGGGTCTTGATAATCATGATAATCATGGTCAACCTCATCCAATATTATATTGAATCGGCTCATGTAGTCGTCAGCGGTATAATCTGACAAGTGCTATGTGTTAATTGTTGAATATAAAGGACTCGTTTCAATGACTAATGAAAAACACCCAAAGCATCATGGGTATTTGCAGCCATTGTGAATTTATATCAGCCTGAATGACGTCAAGTATAACCGAGCTCGCGGTCACTTGAACATCTTATAACAACAGAAGCAGCATAGGCAGACGATGATGACGGTGGCCAGCGTTCCACCAATCACGAAGCCCTTGTACAAACTGCTAAGCGTGTCCCAAAACGACGACCCTTTAACGAAAACAAATAACAAGATTAACTACAGATATTATAGGTGAGCGTAATGTGACGTAAACTATTGTTATATAAAGTGTCAACCAGAGATTTACTGGCTAATTTTAAAACAAAACAGGGTGACAAAACCCATCAGTGTAAAAATGGTTGGAAAATTAGCATACGATGTTTGTGAACTCGATATGCCAAAATAATGCAGATTTTTAAACTTGTAACAATACAAAGATTACGCTAACAGCCGAGCTAGCTACAGGACATCCCGTTAGTTATGATGGGTAATAAAATCAACATTTATATACCTAAGCCCTAAATTATCAAGGATTTAGAGGGCATAAATCACTCACAATTTCTATGTAGATTCTAAGAAAACCATTTGTAAAGTCAAGAAAACAGAGGGCCGAGGGCATTATAGGATATTTATGTCCGCAAGTGACGTCAATTTTAACATCGCTCGAGAATGATGGTTTATGCAAATTAGCTGAATTTGCCGCAGGTTTACGTGACGTCATATTTCTGCGTCAAAATGTAAATTAGCTGCTTCAAAATTAAAACAAGATGGCCGAAGGTGAAGTTGAGTTGAGATTTAGACTTTCTTTTGAACTAAATCCTTGATAAGCCGCGTTTAGGAAATGAATGATATTTAAATGACCTTCATTGGGCCTAACTAAAACATTATTCCCGAAAAAAGATCACATTAATGCGTTACCTCTATTCCCTCGTACGATTGTCAATTTAAACTTCGTGAACGGCCTTTTAAGATCCCTAGTAATGTTCTGACGAGGTAAGAAAAAAATCGTTGTTCGAGCCGAAATCACTTAACAACCGATTTGTCCAAATTTTGACAACTTAAAAATATGAATTTGGTGATTTCGGCTCGATCAATTTCCTTATTTACCTCGTCAGACAAACTTTACTAGGGACCTTAAAAGGTCGTTCACGAAGTTTAAAAAAAATCGTATTTGGGAATAACGCTTGGCAGCAGTTTTAGTGAAAATAGTGTCCTTATTTGAATATCAGCTGGCATTCACAAACGTACATTACAATGATAATTTTGGAATTAAACCTGCAAAAAGCAGAATAGTTGAATTCCTTATTTGTATTGACTTGCATATATATGGTACAAGCAATCCCTTACGCGGAGCGAGCTTGCAATAAATACGGCAATGGTCATTCATTATGCTGGAACCACCTTATTTTAAACTTGCAATATAGAGGTACGAGGGCATTATAGGATATTTATGTCAATAATATGACATGTCAATATTACATACGCGCGAATGATGGTTTATGGTACATGGCAATTCCTTATTTGAATTGACCGCAATATATATGGTACATGACGTCCATATTTCTGCGTCAAAATGTAAATTATGCTGCTTCAAAATTAAATGGTACATGGCCGAATCCCTTAGTTGAGTTGAGATTTAGAATTTATTTTGAACTAAATCCCTTATAATTTATATGGCTTAGGCAATATAAATGGTATTTAAATGACCTTCATTGGGCCTAACTAAAACATTATGCCCGCAAAAAAAGTATTGATCACATTAATGTAATATTTATTATACCTCTATTAGGACATTCTTTAGTTGTGATGGGTAAATCAACATTAATCAGTGTTATTGTCAATGCAGGCAGAAGCAAAATCTTGGGCTTGATGCTGACCTATAATTAATAAAGAATAACAAATATAATTTGGTATTACTTGCAATATATACAACATGACAATCCCTTATTGGACACCTCTGAACTGTAAAAATCGTTCACCGTCAATTGTCTACTGCTATGAGCCAATTCCTTATCTTTTTGGTATTGACTTGCCATATATGGTACATGACAATTCCTTATTTGGTATTGACTTGCCATATATGGTACATGACAATTCCTTATTTGGTATTGACTTGCCATATATGGTACATGACAATTCCTTATTTGGTATTGACTTGCAATATATGGTACATGACAATCCCTTATTTGGTATTGACTTGCAATATATATGGTACATGACAATCCCTTATTTGGTATTGACTTGCAATATATATGGTACATGGCAATTCCTTATTTGGTATTGACTTGCAATATATATGGTACATGACAATTCCTTATTTGGTATTGACTTGCAATATATATGGTACATGGCAATTCCTTATTTGGTATTGACTTGCAATATATATGGTACATGACAATCCCTTATTTGGTATTGACTTGCAATATATATGGTACATGGCAATTCCTTATTTGGTATTGACTTGCAATATATATGGTACATGGCAATTCCTTATTTGGTATTGAATTGCCGTATACATGTACAAAACAATTCCTTATTTGGTATTGAATTGCCGTATACATGTACAAAACAATTCCTTATTTGGTATTGAATTGCCATATACATGTACAAAACCACTCCTTATTAGTCGGGCTTCCTGTGGAAGCTCCGACTCTAAAAATGAGAAGCGTTCTTTGTCGTCGTCGTCGTCGTCGTCGACCTCAAATCCAGCGCATGCGCCCTGTGCCGGCCGAAGGAGACATGAAGTCTGGCCAAGAAAGATTAGAAAGCACAAACCAATCAGGGAAAGCACCGGAGGTCAAGGGGCCAAAATATAAGTCTTTTCTCGTCTAAGTCTAAATTTAGATTGAAACAGGACGCTCTAGTAGCGTGAAGCCGGGCTATTAACGTTTTTACTGATATACTGTAAAGTTCGCAGTACTGAAATTGCAAGGAAAGCATGTTCTATCGAGCTCGAGTCACGCAACGACGAGCAACCAAAAACTGTTTCAATCGCACTATAAGATATCTATATTTAGGTCAAATAGGTTACATTTCATTTAGAAGCCCGACTTTACGCTAGAAGAGCGTCTAGTTTGGTATTGAATTGCCGTATACATGTACAAAACAATTCCTTATTTGGTATTGAATTGCCGTATACATGTACAAAACAATTCCTTATTTGGTATTGAATTACCGTATACATGTACAAAACAATTCCTTATTTGGAACAAAACAATTCCTTATTTGGGTTAATTGCATGCCCTATACCACTATGACGTCAAATCAAAACAATCTATTGTTTAAACGCTAAGGATCATGGTCGCTAGAGGGGGACAAAACAGCAACAACACAAAGGATTTCCCAAATAAATGTATTTTACAGACGGTCTGAAAGCGATAAAAGTCAGCAAACACAGTAAATATTGTGGGAAAAGTATCGATGAATATAATATCTCGAAACTAGGCAATTTGAAATCAAGCGAACCTCAGCAGAGCAGATTTAGTTCAAATTTCTATTGTTCTTCACGATTCTGTCCCCCTCATAAATAAGCCGTTACGTCATAGTGGTATAGGGCAATTGTACCCACCTTAAACTGCAATCTCTGACCATTGTCCTCGATGTGGACTTTTAATTTGGTTGTAACGAAAGGAATGGGCAGATTAGGTATCTTTACCAGGTCGTCTCCTTCAAACGTGTGTTCCCAAATGAACGAAAACAGTTGTACTTTGACATCGACGGTAACCGGTTTATCGCACTTGTGGATCTTTATTTCCACCTTCACAACCCGTCCATATAAGCTCTTTTGAC
>JAUJYZ010000762.1:115000-160000 GCA_033675265.1 Actinostola sp. cb2023
ATAACTGCTGATACTTACTATAACCACGATAACTGTTGATACTTACTATAACTACGATAACTGCTGATACTTACTATAACCACGATAACTGTTGATACTTACTATAACTACGATAACTGTTGATACTTACTATAACCACGATAACTGCTGATACTTACTATAACTACGATAACTGTTGATACTTACTATAACCACGATAACTGTTGATACTTACTATAACCACGATAACTGTTGATACTTACTATAACCACGATAACTGCTGATACTGACTTACTATTAATAACCACGATAACTGTTGATGCTTACTATAACCACGATAACTGCTGATACTGACTTACTATTAATAACCACGATAACTGTTGATGCTTACTATAACCACGATAACTGCTGATACTTACTATAACCACGATAACTGTTGATACTTACTATAACCACGATAACTGTTGATACTTACTATAACCACGATAACTGCTGATACTTACTATAACCACGATAACTGCTGATACTTACTATAACCACGATAACTGCTGATACTTACTATAACCACGATAACTGTTGATGCTTACTATAACCACGATAACTGCTGATACTTACTATAACCACGATAACTGTTGATACTTACTATAACTACGATAACTGCTGATACTTACTATAACCACGATAACTGCTGATACTTACTATAACCACGATAACTGTTACTTACTATAACCACGATAACTGCTGATACTTACTATAACCACGATAACTGTTGATACTTACTATAACCACGATAACTGTTGATACTTACTATAACCACGATAACTGTTGATACTTACTATAACCACGATAACTGTTGATACTTACTATAACCACGATAACTGCTGATACTTACTATAACCACGATAACTGCTGATACTTACTATAACCACGATAACTGCTGATACTTACTATAACCACGATAACTGTTGATACTTACTATAACCACGATAACTGCTGATACTTACTATAACTACGATAACTGCTGATACTTACTATAACCACGATAACTGCTGATGATACTTACTATAACCACGATAACTGCTGATACTTACTATAACTACGATAACTGCTGATACTTACTATAACCACGATAACTGCTGATACTTACTATAACTACGATAACTGCTGATACTTACTATAACCACGATAACTGCTGATACTTACTATAACCACGATAACTGCTGATACTTACTATAACCACGATAACTGCTGATACTTACTATAACCACGATAACTGCTGATACTTATTATAACCACGATAACTGCTGATATACTTACTATAACTACCGTAACGATAACTGTTGATACTTACTATAACCACGATAACTGTTACTTACTATAACCACGATAACTGCTGATACTTACTATAACCACGATAACTGCTGATACTTACATATAACTACGATAACTGCTGATACTTACTATAACCACGATAACTGCTGATACTTACTATAACTACGATAACTGCTGATACTTACTATAACCACGATAACTGTCCCAAATCCACGGCCTTGACATCAAATGTATCAGTATCACCTTTTTCAAAGGGATTTTTTTTGCTGTCAAAACGATTATAACATTACGTTAACACCGTTACACCTCATAAATCAATGTGAATATCCTTCCACTAACCTTTTAAAATATCGCAAACTGTAGAAAACTATTACCTGTTTTTTAGCTCAATCTTAGGAGTGCGGCCTTTGCTCCCAGATAAAATGATGTACACATGAGAGTTGGTCCCTGCAAATAGCTTCTTTCCAGTAATGACTTTCACAACGTAATCTACAATGGAAGTCAGTAATCTATAATATTTAGCATTTCAGGATGGTTGTTGATGCATAGAAATGGATCGTAACGAGGAGGATACCTTTACTAGGCGAATACACTGTTAGGGCCGGTAATGTACGAGACGTCTTGCCATCTCCTTCTGTTGTATCAAGCCATTTGTAGCACTCAAAGTAGGATTTTGGCCAGGAGCTTGCGCGATCCCAAACAATGATCTACAATTTAATCATTTAAATAAATAAATCTCCTCTCCTCTCCTCTCCTCTCCTCTCCTCTCCTCTCCTCTCCTCTCCTCTCCTCTCCTCTCCTCTCCTCTCCTCTGAATCCTGATTCCATCAATAATTAAGTCGTTCAATCTTACATTGTTCAGGAACCAGCCAGAGGCAAATCCGTTGTCGTCATGCTCCACGCTTGAAAAGTAAAAGTATGTAAAGTAAATAGATGCCATTGGTTCTCGCTCTCCTTTCTTTCTAGGGTTTAACGCTCAGAAGAACTTTATCTTTCTAGCACTTTAACTTTCCCTCCATTTCTATTTGGTTAAGTGGTGCTTCGTGGTCTCCTTTCCTACTTACAAGCGTCCATCATGTGCGCCCATTATGCTATATAGTGCGTCTATAACGCTATGGGCGCGAGTTGACTAATTGATTTATAATATGGCATCAGTTCAGAAATAGCTTGCAACCCATGGGTAAATAGTTCATAGAGCCAAAGAGCTTGCCTGTTATGTAAGTGATCAACTGATATTCCATCGTGAAAAAGTCAAGATGACGTACGTGTGTGCGTGCAACCCATGGCCAAGCATTGGAAATAGTTCATAGTTACATGCACACAAGTGAATAGTGCTTTTCGTGCGCTGTGATTGGTTAATCAAACTAGGGATATCGCAAGCTTGGTTATTTTAAAACCTCTTTTTTCTTCTTGAAAATAAATTATATATAATTGGCTAGCTATTCACTTGTGTGGTATATACCGAAAACAATTATTCCCCTCAGTGTCGGTGAGTAGTGGTAGATTGTGAACTATACAATTTAAAGATTTTCACTCACGTGAGCTTTGTTAGATTTCCAAGGTTTGATGTTGTTCTTATTGCAAAGTCGTTTGTGTTCCCGCGTTCAAAGGGGTTTATTCCACTATTTTACAAAAAGAAACAGTAATATTATATCACATAAGAAATATATAAAATAGAATACAGGGTAGCCCAGCTTTCTCTCTGTTAAAAATCATTCGTCGGATACTCAGGTTAGCGCAGATACGCGTTTATCGATGCGCCGTCTTTCTCGGAGTTTATTTTCTTCTCCCTCGGGAACCGTCGTCACTGGCTGAAACAGTCGAAAGACGGCTTTTCTTTTGTTTATAGACATTATGACAAGTAGATCTCTATCTACTTGTTATTATTATCTCTGCTCACCAACACACACCATTGGTAGAACAAGCCACAGCCATCTCAAAATTGACAGACGAAGAGAAGTAGCTGTGAACAGGCTCTCTCCAAGGGGAGGGGGAGGGGATGGGAAAGGGGAGACTATAGAGTCATTCTTCCGTGACAATCTCCGATACTTGACCCTGTTATTTGATCATACGTCCGATATGCACGTTATGACAATGACAGTTGCGTGACGAGGGAGACTATTTGTCGGTGATCATAGATAAAGATCTCGAATCAGTACGTACTTGTACATCTTGAGGTTGCATAGGTCAGATGGTTCTGATAACGCCCTTCAAGGCGCGTTTGTTTTTGTTAAATATATTTATAAGCTTACAAAGGCTTCAATAGCACTATTTTCATTCGGACTCGACTTCGTAGACCCGACTTTCGAGACTCTGGAACCAGGGTATATGGAACGATGAGTTAGCACTTCTATTAACGATGACCCTAGAGCGAACAATACTTCGGATTTAGTTTGATATACGTTCGGAAACTAATTTGACCCGTTTGAGCATAGAATTACTTCATTAGGCGTTTGTATATCATCGCCCCCGTTTTCAGCCAATCGAAACCCTGAAACAGACATTCCTGACCGATACGATCACATTCTTCGCATTCTTTTTTCATTCTTCGACCAAACAAAACTATGATATAAAAAAAAAAGAAAGCCCAATTTCTAACTCGTCACTTCCTCCGGAAGTGTCCGAGTAAATATAGACCCGACTTTCGAGACTCTGGAACCAGGGTATGGAACGATGAGTTAGCACTTCTATTAACGATGACCCTAGAGCGAACAATACTTCGGATTTAGTTTGATATACGTTCGGAAACTAATTTGACCCGTTTGAGCATAGAATTACTTCATTAGGCGTTTGGATATCATCGCCCCCGTTTTCAGCCAATCGAAACCCTGAAACAGACATTCCTGACTGATACGATCACATACTTCGCATTCTGTGTACGACGAAGAATTAAAAAAATATATAAAAGAAAGCGCAATTTCTAACTCGGTCACTTCCTCCGGAAATGTCCGAGTAATAAAGAGGCTCCAAATTTGAGAGCAATCGGTTAAATAGCGGCTGAGATATGGCCAGTTGGATATATAATTTTCCCACACAAATCACTGTAATTTCGGCTTGGTTCGTAACGTAAAAGCGAAAATTTTATTTTTATGACGTCATATCACTTCGGTCCTCTATTCTATCACTAGCGTTGGGTTGCAGGTGTTGCGTGACATTTTAAATTTTAATCCAACAGAAACAAAAATATAATATTTGAAAAGAGCACACCAAAGTTAGCAAAAATTGAAATTTTGAAGTAATTTCGATAAATAGAGCGAAAGTTATGGGCGACCGAAGTTGGCTTTTTTCTTAAGAAACGTACGGTGGTGGGCAACAGCTTGCTATAAAAGAATTCGAGGTCTCTGGCGCCCGTGAATTGATAGATAAATGAATCTCAGATTATTGAAGTAAAATATATATTTTTTAGGATAAACAAAGTGTTCCTAGTCTTTTTTAATTGGACAAAAATGTCGCGTCATATCACCAATACGTATACTGAGACGTGAACAGTACGTGAACAGTACGTGAACAGTGCGTGCACGGCGAAGGGATGCATCTGAAATAGAAACAAAAGTACAAACAGGAAATGTTTGACTAACCTGGCTTTGAGCTGTGTCTTTGGTTTTGTACCATTTGTACCATATATAGTCACGAAGACATTAGCATTAGTGCCAGCATTCGTTACATAGCCAGTTTTGACTTTAATGTCATAGACTACAAAAACAAATGTATGGCGGCCATGGATCAGTGAGTGAATACATGATTAAGTTGATATTGTGCTAAATACGATCATGAAACGACTGAACGCGGGTTTTTATTCGATAACCGAATCGTTGAGCATCTAAAGAAATAATAATAATAATAAAATAATAAAACACCTAAATGTGTACACAGGGCTGACTAAAACTAGTTTTTAGGGAACTCTGAAGTTTCAGAAAGTTTCAAAGCCACCTGACACGGAAGAACAATTGATGCATACACGACCCGGTAGTTGCACCATTATCTCCGAAGAAGTTCGAATATAGCTTTTCCCGTGATATGTAAAATGTTGAATTGTTAGTTTACTTTTGTGATTAAAAAAAAAAGAAACGTAGAAAGAATTGGTCGGTGCAAATCCTTCTTGTGAACTCAAATGACGGCCTGTGGTTGAATCATACGTTGTTTCCAGTAAGTTTCTACTGAAGCAGTAGTCATGTCATTTCTAGCTGATTCAAGCAGTTTTCCTAGCATGCTCTATACAAGTAACCATTCGCTCTGAGGTAGATTGGATCGTGTTAAAGAAAAAAGATTAACCTAGTGCAGTGTGATGATTTATCGCGCAAGATAACTAATGATAACAATGAGAATAGAATTACATATTTCCATACTTCCCTATTTAGTCCTTTGCGAAACTACGTGATGTCTCAAAACAAGTACTGCGGTAAGTTTCAGTCTTCTTTCTACAAGCGGGTTTTAATACTAAATCTGATTTCCTTAGTCATTCTCAGAACTGAGCGACAACTTTGTTCTCAGTAGAATGAAACCCTGTTTTTTAGAAACGGTTTTGCTCGGGTTATGAACCAATAATAAATGTAACGTTTTTGAATCAAGTTACAGTGAAACATGAGACGTTATCGTCTTCTTGCTGAAGTTCACAAAGAGTTTTCACTCTTAAAATTGTGTTTGGCGTGAATCGTTCGTTACGTTCATGCGAAATCAAAAATGTACGTTGAACAAACTGATATCTACTGTTGATGAAACTGACACGCGACGAAAAAAGAATCTGAGTGGAAAAGTTTCGGAAATCTTCAAGGTGAAATGCATGAGTTCCTTGTAGTTGCACTTTCAGAGTCCTTCGCTCCATGAAAGTCCCTCCTTCTTCGCTCATTTCGCTCGTGCAGGAAGTTAGGAAAGATGTTGTTGCAAAAGAAATCTTTCTAAAACACTGTACGTATCTCATCGTCAAGTTAACAGTAAAACTCCTACATTTTCTGTCAAATAGCATGCACTTATTCTTACCGGTTGCTAGCACGACCTCGATGTAAGCCAGCAAAGAGATAACAGCTAGTACTAGTTTGAGCGCCATCGTCCTGAATGCAAGTGTTGATCATGTAGACTCGTTCAAACTTATAAGAACTGTACAGTCCACTTTAGCAGTCAATATTGAGCTTCAGCGATACCCCGCCGTCATGAACCGTTCCAATGTTTGACTCAAGACGAGGAAGTGAGCGGGAAACCTATGACACTCAAATGGCTTCCTTTCTGAACCAATCAAAAACCATGCAGACACATCTCATCCAATCAAATTACGCCTCTATTAAAAGCGATGCTAAATATGACGTAAGCCTATTAATGTGCAAACCAGAGATCTATCGATTGGTTAATTAACAAAGTTACACTGACGAAAAACAAAATTGACAGTCTAAATTTCTCGCACGCTGATTGGTCATGTTTTCAAGGACTTTTAACAGCAGGCAGGAGCACATTACGTATTTTCTCTAAATAAAAAAGAAAAGTCTGCATTTTCTCCATTCTTTTTATTTTATAAAAATATAATATTGACACCTAGTTTTCATGTGTCTGTCCCGTTATTGATGATAAATTGCATGCGCCATGAGTATAAATAGTTTATTAAACCGACGAAAAACATTGTTGAGCTTACCCTGCGAGCAGAGTCTTCTTTTAATCTCCTCCCCGAGAGAGAGAAGGAAGAAGACACTGCCGAAGTCGTGTACGTTCTTATTTGAGCATGCGCGACGGTTGCTTAGAGACACATGCATTTCCACGCCCACTCGGATTCAAATATTGTTTCCGGTTCCGGACTTCTATTAAACGGTTTAGCGAGTTGATAAACATGTCGGTGGGCAAAGAAACAAAGGTATCCCTACCAGTAAGTGATTATATTATGTGCTTGCTTGATGTTGATGTGTCGTGAACGATTTGGAAGGGAAAAGCTTGTCAAAAACGTTTGTAATAACATAACGAACTCTAGTCGCCATTATACTATGATTGTGGGCACAGATTTGGCCATCGGTTTTTACAGGTTTAAAAAATACGTTAATTCAACCGTGCGCATTAAAAACCAGTTTAAACCGGAATCAAACCTGAAGTTATGAATCTCATTATCCAGATTCTTGGATAGTGGAATACAATAAGCTACTTGTAGCCTCTTCTTACGGCGTTTTATCCGAGGATATTGGGTTACCTGTGGTGGGACTTCGGCAGAGTCTTCTTCCTTCTCTCTCTCGGGGAGGAGGTTAAAAGAAGACTCTGCTCGCAGGGTATGTTGAGCTGGGATGCTCGTTCCAAAAACCGTGTATCTAAGAGCTAATTCTGCAATTAAAAATATCTAAGAATTGGCGTAAATATAGACACACGCAAGTCGTTTTGTTATATATTCTATTCTCTTTCGCTTCGCTCAGCCGAATAGAAAATGTTTCATATTTAAGTGATAACGACAATACAAGTTGGAGGGTGGCCATCCAGCAAATCAATGTTTATTGGTGTTCAAAGTATAAGGTAATAGTGTACAATGTAGAGAGTTGATGAACCGATAACTAGTTACAAGTTAACGAGTATATGAATAAACAAGGGCTGTTTAAATGTGTAAGTGACACGGTACAACTATAGAACTAAATGAGTGTAATTGCGGGAAAAGCAGACTAAGGGACTGGCAGAAACGTAACAACAGAACTACTGACAGTGAAATGCACTGGAAGCGTCATGCAAGTGACGAATACACTTGAAGGAGTGGTATATAAGACTAATAGTGGTCCCATGGGGGACACGCCGCATAGCGGCGGCAACATGAAAAACATTTTTTTGAAGTTTTTTTTGTGTGCGAGAGCGCCTCTGTCATTAACTATATCTGATATCTGATGTGTCTTCACTGAAGAGAAAATGAATCATGAACATGCAGTTAGTTCGATAACGGCTGGCATATCTAGCGAAAACAACTGAGTACCGAGAAGAACTAATGTAACTAAGGCTACTAGATATATTGAAAGCAAAGAGTAAAGAAAAGAGAATAGTTTATGAATGATATGCAGCCCAAGAATCATCTATTTTGAGCACAATTCCAGTTGACTGCTGACTGTGCACCGGAACTACATACCTAGTTTCAATCAGCCATATTAACGACTACAATATCATGAGTGACTGTTATACTAATGATACAAAACTATTTTAATCATTTAGGTAATATCTTGTTATTGCAGGTAAACTAATCTTGACATGGGCTACCTGTGTTGTAATCGATGGCAAGGTCTTCGTGTAGCTGCACAAATTGTCCTGCATGGCTATTGCTCTTTATGTAAAAACAATACATAGAACGACAATGGAACAAAAGCCAGGACTTTTGTGCAGCTACACGAAGACTTGACCGTCCAGTTAGCCCTTAGTCTCCTATGCACCCGTTCTTAGTTTCGGGACTCCCTGTTAGTTAGCCCTGGGCTATTGAATATTTCGGCCAGTCCTTGGTACTTGAGACAAGTGGTCCGCATCATAATTACCTTCTAGAAAATAAACTAAAAGCGAACAACTGGTGGTCCACACATCTATATGTTCTACTCTCAGTGTAAAGCCGAGAATCACAAGCTGGCCTTTCTGACAGTCTTTCTGACTCCAAAATAATTTTCACGTGACGTCATGACGGCCATGTTGGATCCCGATATCAAAGCATAATAATAATAATAGTAGTCTTTAATAACAAAGGATATACCAACAGACTTAATTAATTTCTCTTGTTTGTCTTTGTACTTCAGTAGTTTAACTCTTCAGGGATTACTTGCAAACCAGCCAATTGTTGTTCAGTCTATTGTTTTTATCTTTGTATCCCTGAATGACTTCTATTTTGCTCCCGTACACGAAGCATAGTTTTAGTCAGGGAGCATGTGTAATCCCGTGGGAATTTTGTGCTGAAAGCAAGCCACCTATCTAGATGTGTTAAGGGGACCCTATGGAACAAGAAACATGTTGTCGGCAATTTTGTAACTCGTACCGACGGCCGCTACGGAAGTTTTAAAATGTGACGTCTATGGCCCAGCATGGAAACGAGGCTGGGCCATAAAATGCGATATAACCATCGTTAATGGCAACAAATCGTTACCGAAATTACTCATACTTTACATATAAGTGTATCTGACACAACTAAGAAACTTTTAAGTAATAAAGCTGGTCACGTGACCATGACAGCATGGAAACGAGGCTGGACCATAAAATGACATAACTTATTTTGAATTGCGTAAAATCTATCCAAATTCACCCAAGTCAATGAAATGTGTGATTGTTTCATTACCAGGCCTCGTCCGTGATACAGGTGGTCACGTGATTAGCATGGGAACGAGGCTAAGGTACAGACACTGTTTCGCCATGTATGTGGATTTCATCAAAAAATGATATCACATCATTTCATAGCGTACGACCATTGTCGAATCTTTGTCGTGTCCTTTTTTACAGAAACTTAGACAAATATATCCATTGAGGAACGTACAGTGAAACATGGTGCCATCCGAGGAAAAACATTGATCATGTCACTATAGAGAACGCGTACTGCCCGACAGCTTCCTTGGTGTCAATCGATCTCTGGGCGTAACTTGCGCGCAGAACATGACCCGCACAAAATGGGAGTGATCTTCCTTGAGGTCAATCATTTTGTCATTGGCTATCACTTGTAGAGTCTTCCCCGTAGTGTTCCATGTAAGAAGCGCTTGCGTTTTTTTATTGGGGACCAGATGCTGCATTTTCTCGAGTGGATCCTGTCTTTTACGAAGTGACCAAACAACTCGTTTCCAATAGTATTTGGCTCTTTCCTCAGAGAATGGATTCGTGAAACTTCGGATGCTGGTGACCAACTTCTAAATGTTCTTCTCCAGTGGTGCAACCTTACAGCAGTAGTAAGGTGGTGATGATGTGTCGGTGTCTTAGATGAAGTACCCGCCAGCTGTTTTGCTTTCTCTGTTAGATTTGCAAGCTCGGGAGCAATCAGCAAGTACTATGTACTATTGGTGCTGGCGTTGGAGTTAACCAACTAAAGTACCCCTCCTTGAAACCTTCATTGACCGGTTGATGTGTTTCAGAGGCATTATCTGCACCAATTGCACATAGTTCTTAATCACAACCCAGTTTCCTTGCCGAAACTCCTCATAAATCTCTGGATGCGTTTCAATTAACATCTGCATCTCTGCTAAGTAGACGGGAATCATACGGGCATAGTTCAGCCTGTTGCGTGTGAAAAAGTACTTGGTGAATATACCTCAAGAGCTTCTCGATTCGAATTGAACCGCTCGGATAAATGATATCATATATTATTATTATTGACAATCCTCGTGTACTGACTCACAACCTTAATCAATGGAATATTGTCTTTGGCTAGCATCAAATACCTTCATTCTCTCCACGATATGGCATGTACCTTTTCTACTCATTCCTTGGAACCATCGGTGCAAACATCAACAAGCTCAAGACTTTGCCAACTGCTCAAGACACTGCAGTACGAATTCGGATCTTGCTGGAAAAAAAAAAGATTCCTGATACATTACGAACAGTGTCTGTAGGGTAATCAGGTGAGCGGTCTGCCCTCTCTTTACGTGGTTACCATCAATGATTTGTTTGACCGTTGTTGGACCGTACAGTTCCGATTCTATCCAGCACAAGTCAGTCCAGTCCACTGTTTTCATTGAACGTTCCGATTGTTCGTAGTTGGGCCATCACTATATACAGTTCGCTGGGATGGAGTATAAAATGATCCTGTGGCGAGCCATTTGCAGCTTCTTTGCCAGTTTGTAGAGCCCTGTGTCAAGTGAAATGACTGTCTTCCTACTAAGTCGGATCTACCACCTTTGTCTTGATCTTCTGGGCCTGCATTAGAACTGTCAGTAAGGTCTGCCATTCGTTTAGATTAGATTTATATTTATTTGGAATTAACGTTCTATTACAAAGATGAATATTCCATTGACCTGCAAATAGTGTGCTGGTGCAGTAATCAGAGGTGGTGCTCCTACTCGTGTGACAGGCATTGCATTACTGATCAGTGAGTTGTATCCAGACCACACCAGGATACCTGTACTCTTTGCAGACTGATTCTCCAACTGCCCTAGAGTGCTCATGATATTCGTCTGTGTTCCTGTCACTACCGTGTTGTCAATTGGAGTTCTGGTCAAACTACGCCCGAGAAGCCATGCCAAATATTGCATCCTGACTCTTACCGGAAGTTCATTCTCAGCAAACAGACCAAACCATGGGTAAACAGGACTGAAGGGCTTTGAAGGAGGCATAGGACATTCCAGGAGGCTTGTAATTGACTCAGGAAGCTCTCTAATTGAGCGACTCTGGTCTGGGTTATCGACGTTCAAGTCTGGTTTCTTGTCTTCAGGGACACTCCTTTGGTATATAGCCATTGCTGTTCCATGGAAGGTGTGTTTCCGGTCAGGAGTCAGTGTCTTCAGTTAAGTTCGCATTGTCGAACGGAAAAAAAAGAAGATATGCCTGCCCTCCACTATGTCTGGAGGTATATACAGCTAATTCAAAAAACGTTGTCCTATAGGTTTTGTTGCATATTGCATTTTGCATTCCCAGACCGAAGTGCATTAAGCATGGAAATGGATGTGTGTTCTTCTATTTTGGGGTTCCAAAACCCACAAATAAATATCAGGGAAGCCCTGACAGTCAACTGACCATGATCTCAGTTTCGGCAACGCAACGCAAACAAACACATGTATTGATCAGTCCATAATGTACTTCGGTCTGGAAATGCAATATGCAACAAAACCTAGGACGTTTTTTGAATTAGCTGTAAACAACATATCATTCTGAACCATAAGCTTGAGAACACTTGATTCCGGATCTGCACCTATAGCTCTGAGGATTTTGTTTTTATCAGCCAACATCCCAAAACCGTGCAGCATATTTATCAACGCTTTACTTTGGACTGCCTTGTGGACAGCTAGGCCAACAGCCAACTGTTGTGGCATTTCAGCTGTCGACCACCTAAGAGTTTCTGACTTGTTCTTTATTTGTGTACTTTGAGCAAGACACATTTTGCGCTTATGTACCTCATCAGACTTCTTTTCAGCTGAAAGTTGTTTGGACCTTATTGTATGACCCACCTAAAGAAGCTGTACAGTTCCGTTGGCAAATTATGATTGGAAATGTTTTCTAGAGACCCATTAAACTTCCACTTCTTACAGTTGAGAAACCACTAAATCAGCCCCGCTTTCACGTATTATCAGTTGATCACGTGACTCCCCTAAACCAATATGATGTACCCGATCGCAGTCTAGAATGTACAACTTACGGCCTGGTAGTGTAACAATCACATATGTCATTGATTTGGGTGAATTTGGATACATTTTATGCAATTCAAAATAAGTTATAGGGCATTTTATGGTCCAGCCTCGTTTCCATGTTGTCATGGTCACGTGACCAGCTTTATTACTTAAAAGTTTCTTAGTTGTGTCAGATACGCTTATATGTAAAGTATGAGTAATTTCGGTAACGATTTGTTGCCATTAACGATGGTTATATCGCATTTTATGGCCCAGCCTCGTTTCCATGCTGGGCATAGACGTCACATTTTAAAACTTCTGTAGCGGCCGTCGGTACGAGTTACAAAATTGCCGACAACATGTTTCTTGTTCCATAGGGTCCCCTTAACACATCTAGATAGGTGGCTTGCTTTCAGCACAAAATTCCCACGGGATTTTCTTTTACGACATTTGCTCCCTGACTATTTAGTGGTTTCTAACTATGCACGAAATAAGAGCCGCGGAAACTGAGAACATTGTTGAATCTGACGAAGAAACAAGGATTTGAGCCCATACACTGAAGTTCATGCCTCAATCACTATTAGATTCAATATAACGTAACGATGCAGTTGTCTGTCGTAAGTGTTTGGATTTTGCTTGCATGCCAGGGCTCAGCCTCGTCGAATAAAGGTACATGAGTGTAGTTCAAAGTTATCTGGATTGGAAACTTGATTATTAGCCAATAATTAACTTAATTTAATTATTTGTAAAGTGGGACGACGAGACGCGAGGAGAAAACTGTTCACGGTTTGCCGGCAGGCAAGGTCTTCATGTAGCTGCACAAATTGTCCTGTCTAATTGTTTTATATGTAAAAACAATACATAGAACGACAATAGAACAATAGCCAGCTAGGACTTTTGTGCAGCTACACGACCTCAGACCGGCCATTTTGAAACGATGCCGAATGTTGGGGGGAGTCGAGGTGAGATTAGACTTGAGGGAGGGTAGTGTGAGTAGTGATTAACATGACTGTCTTTTAACATAGTGATGCAATTCCTTGACGCAAAGCTGGTGGATTTGTTCGAGGGTAACGCATGTAACAAACAACTTGCTGCTCGGTGTAGCATATCCACTAGTTGTACCAAAGTTATATGCCCAGCCAATCTTACTTCCGTACCAGTCACCGTGACAACCACCATCAAACGATGCACTGATCCTGTTACTATAGTAACACATGTTAAGGTAAACGTAAAAGGACTCAAAGTAAAATAAAAAACAGGTTACAATCTTTGTCATTTTGTAACGCAATCTTTGTCATTCTGTAACGCAATCTTTGTCATTTTGTAACGCAATCTTTGTCATTTTAAAACGCAATCTTTGTCATTTTGTAATGCAATCTTTGTTATTATGTAACGCAATCTTTGTCATTTTGTAATGCAATCTTTGTCATCAGTTGTAACGCAATCTTTGTCATTTTGAAACACAATCTTTCTCATTTTGTAACGCAATCTTTGTCATTTTGTAACGCAATCTTTCTCATTTTGTAACGCAAATCTTTATTATTTTGTGTCGCGTTCAGTCTTCAGATACCATGGTGGACTGGACGCACAACTTTACAACAAGTCAAAGAGTAGCCGTCCCAGGCTTCCACTACAAACACAAGTCTACCATCATTGGTGTTTTTCTGAATGTAACTGTTACAACAATTGATGCTGTACTAAGACTAAAGGTATGCCGTGTCATGAGTCGCGCCGCGAGTAACCGTAGTGTCATGACGTCACTGACGTTAGTGACAAAGCGAGTCACGTGACACCTACACGGCCGCCTTCGTATTACTCGGTGGGTTGCCTGTGGCACGCCAAGTTGAAAAATAGGCATTATTTTTCTTATGGCCACAAATCGTCAACTGGGTACCAAGGCGCATGCGCTCTGTGCCGCTGAGGAAACCGTAGGCTCATTGCTCATTGCTGAAGCCCGCTGAGTGAACGCTTATAAATCGTCTTATATATTAAAAATCGTCTTATCAGTATTAAAAATCGAAATGTTCTTTGCCGCGGTCGAATTAACATCCTGATGATCCTTTCAAAATGAGGTAGCTGAATGCATGTTTTGTGAAAAATCGAAGAATTCGGGTAGAAACTGAGCTTGGTAAAGAGTAATGCCCATGCACGACTCTCTTGAGTCACACCCAAGTGTAAATAACTACAAATAGCACCTGACTTCTTTCCATTTCAAAGTGCTATGGGCCACCTTTCCTTGTACATGTGTACATGAAGGACCGACTCTATTTAGCTGGATTTCTGTACTAATTTATATTTCTTCGATGACGCAGTTCTCCTTTCAGTACGGTACAGACACAACTAGTTTGATGGATTCAGAAATCATCGATCAAAGGATCCCTCTCCAGGCATGGATGCTGTGAGTAGATTATTTTGCTGTCCGTTTATTTCACGTTACGTACGTTGACAGAGTCCTGAATCGGAATTATAACATAACCTTCAACTGCGGGTAGAGATGGAAGCAAGACTTGACTTACTCTATCCCGCTTTTCGTTTTAGGGTTCCTTGTATGGTGGGGGACTAGGATAGAGCCAGTGCGCATGACCATAGTGATCGCTGTGGCAACTGTTGTCATTGTTATTTTGTCTGGATGTTGTTGCTGTTGTCTTTGTCGTTCTTGTATACAACGCAGTCGTCAGAAACGACGCAGGCCGCCGTATCGCCAGAGGAAACAGTCCATCAGAGCTCAGTACAGACGGCGTTGCACTCTCCCTAGTGGTTATGGGAAATGACTTCGTTACCATGGCAACAGTCAGTTATCTGCAGATCGATTAGACACAGTGGAGCCTGGATGCCTTTCAAACAGCTGAACTGTCAAGAGCTTATTTCTCCGTCTTTTATTTTAATATTTGGTTATCTACCACTGTATACTGAGAACAATTCTTTATAAGAACTTTCATTATGGATCTAGAACTTCTTGTTATAAACATGTATAAACTGTCCGTCAGGAAGACGTGAATTGGTCACCATAGTAACCAAAGAGCTTTCAAAGCCTCCACGTGATTTACCTTTATATTGAATATTATTACAACACTGCGTTCATGCACGTCATAAGGCATTGAACAAGCGTTAACATGATTCACAGTCCCAATGCTTTGGTCATGGAACATGACAACATTTTGCTAAGAAAAATCAATAAAATCGTTGTTGAACGTTGAACCAAGTTCGTTTTTTTTTGCAGCTCTATAGCCGGTCTCATGTAACATCTTGGGACAAGCGTTATATATAAGTATAAATGTATTAAATATTAAAAGGGGAAACGGTTTGATTTTTTTTTGTGCATGCGCTTCTGCTTGCGTTGCTGTGAATACCGGCCTGCAGTACAAGTAGGCATTACATGCAGCCCAGTATGTATACTAACAAAACTGAACAGCTGAATATTGGACTAATTATGTTGTCTGGGTTTGTAGTTTATTCAGTATTATACTTGTATTATATAAACGTTGTTTTTTCTGTCACAAGTTCATCGTCGTAATCAAAATCAGAGTCATTGGCTTGAAACACCTCTTCGTCCTGCACAAACGCCAAGTGCGACATTTCAAGTTGTTGGTATGAAATCCCTGATCTCAGATTGTCAAAGCCAGTGGTATCATCTAACGTCTCAGGTAATGGCTTATTGAGAGTCTCTGGTAAAGCAAGGCATAATAGACCAGCAGAGAACGAACACATACCAAATATAACAATTGGCAAAGGCTTGGAGTACGTACCCTAAACATGTCAATAAAACAGGATTATCACTGATTATGGGTGTGGACAAAGTGAAAGTGGATGATGCACTGCATGTCTGGTTCGTACTGGAGACTCAAGCATATTAGCGCAATCATTACAGGCTTTATTTTACTGTGAAAACTAACCTGACGCAAGCACAAGGATTTTCCCATTTCTTGTCCTTGCGCTTATGCTTTGTATCAGGTCCGTTTTCATATGACACAAGTTCTTGTGCTTATGTATGTTTGCATCAGGTTCGTTTTCACATGACACAAGTTCTTATGCTTATGTATGTTTGCAAAAACAATGTGCACCAAATACTTGATGTTTTGCAATTGCGTTTGACAAGAAAAAGACTTCGTCATTCACACAAAAGCACAATGTACTTTAAAAATGATTTCTATTGCATCGTTTTCGGTGAAGATAACGTGCATTTTCCGATGAACACGTTTGTGTGTGGACGAGTTGACAGGACTGAAGCGAGCATGCTTACAAAGTATGATATGTTTCTATGACAACAAAGTGCTTTATGCAAGTGTATATACTCAATTCAATAAAGTTAGTCATCCGGACAGTGTGAACAGTGCGATCCTGAAGGATCATGGGAGTTTCTATTTGCAGTCATATTCTTCATGAACGTCTATCAAGAACATTGCTGTGTAAAATTCATATAACATTCAAAATGAGTTGGCTGAATTTTTTGTCCAAATGTCAGGGAATTTGGGTAGAAAGACTTGGTAAACGGTATATTCCATGATTCTCTTGGGTCGCACAATTGTGAGTCAAGGGTGACTAACTAATTGAAATAAGACTGTATAAACAATCAATCACCAGGTAAACGATGAAAGGTGCACAGATTCCTGCAATCCGTGATGACATGGAACAGACACCCATCCCGACATTCCTACAAAGGATATAATGCACTGTTAGTGTCATCATCAGTGAACGCATCTTAAAGTTCATATTGTTTATTTCTTCAAACTGTAACAGTAGAATCACTTACCGAACAACAGTTGGAAGTAATTCAGCTGAGTAAATATAAATCACTGCAAAGGATGCTGAGATGCCAAACTTTGCTATCATAGCAAATACAGTGGTTAGGGTTGTGGTGACATTAGTATTACTGCCTGGGAAACCAAATGATAATAATTAATAATTAAAATTAAATTAAAATTAATTATAAAAAAGGTTATTATTTAACACACTAAATTCGGATCCCAGCGCATTTCACAACCCCGTTCACAACTTGGTGAAATATAATAATAATGATGATAAAAACTGGATAATCATGAGTAAGATTCATTTTTTAGAGTAAATAAAGCATTCATGCATTCATTCATTCATTCATTCATTCATTCATTCATTCATTCATTCATTCATCCATCCATTCATCCCATGAGCAACTGTACTACTTACTACTCTCTCACCAGGGGGTTACACAAATTTTTGGTAGGGTATGTAACTGCCACTGAGGTCTTGGAAACCAAACTCGCATGTATAAAGTGGTGCATGGGCATGCTCGTCGGAAATTTTGAAAATGATCCCTAAAAGGTACCCGAGTCTAAAACAATAAATATATTTTATTCCTTTGCATTTTGCGGTTAATTTATGATGCCTCAGAAACTTCGCAAACAAATGTTATTTATTGCTGTTTATTTAATGCTGTTTATTTGCTGATAGACACCTTAAAACGTACCAACTTGGTGTCTTGGTGTACGTTTTAAATTTGAGACCCCCCTAAGCGGTACCAAATTATGGATTTTAAACCCTAAAATTAAAGGTACAACGGGCATCCCCACCACTTTATTGGTGGGAGTCCCCCCCCCCCATCATACCCCATTTGTTGGTGGGAGTCCCCCTATCATACCCCATTTGTCAGCATGTCTCTGTTTAAGTTATCCAGGGGAGTACCCCCTCGGCTTCCTCAATATCCCCTGTCATGTTGTCCAAGGGAGGGGAGGGTTAAAGTACATTGATAGTTATTTGTGCTCACTTGATTGAATGAATAAGCATCCAAGGCATGCACAACCAGCCGCAATCATATAATAACAGACACTTTTACGACGTCCAATCCTGAATAAATAATTAACAATAATTAGCTCATTATGATAGATAAAATCAGGGCTCATTCATGTGAGTTTAGAGTGCTACGTCAATATGCCTACCAGTTTATAAAGCAAAGACATGTAAGATAAGCAGGAATCTCCATTAAACTGTAGAGGAAGAAATTCATGTAGATATCACCTCCAAGGTGCTTTGCATTCAGTGATAAACCATAATAAACCAGAGTATCGATAAACCTGGAAACAGAAACACAATGTTAAAATGTACTCAACAACAACAACAACAATAATAATTTTATTACCTAAAATTGTTTCTCTTTTTACAATTACCGTACTTTTTTTCAATTTAACTAAAATAAGGTAAATGTTACTCAGGGTAACTCAGGTTTATAGAAAGAGAAACAAGAATCATATATAAATGCATTTGTAACTCTTAATTGTCACACAGGGTTCCCACCAAGTAAACCTGTTTGGGAATCCAGATTTTCCACTTTCTGTGGTTTGGTATACCTGTGTAGAATGAAGGAGAGGGGACTGGTGATTTTATCTTGTTCCTGTACACAGGAATCCCAAATAAAGTTACCTGTGAAGAGGTGGCTTTGTTTTGCCACAATGATAACCACAAGCACAAGATGCAGTTTTTCACTGTGGCAACTTACAGACCTGATGCAAGTATAAGCACACATGTCAAAGGATCAAAAAAAAATTTTTTTATTGTGCTTATGCTTGCATCAGGCCCTGATTTTCATGAAACAAGTTCTTATAGGCTCGCCTCACTAGTGAAAACTAGGCAAATGCATGTATATCAGTAATATGAAGGAATGCAGTTTGAGCTCAGCATTTGATGTAAACAGAACACAAAAAGCTACAAATGTGATACCAAAACAACATCATATTCCAAGTTGTAGGTCCCACATGCGTTCTCACTTACCATAAACATATCAAAATAGAAGTAATTTTGAAGATTTGTCGACCACAGAACAAATCTAGACAGCCATATCTAGATCCAATATGAAAAGGTCTGTTTACTTGAATGAGACTCTTGGGTATTGCAATACCATTCTTTAATGCCATATCTAGTAAAATATCCTCTGCCTCCGATACTCTTCCTCGTATCACTAACCAGCGTGCTGATTCTGGAACACATCTACAAGATGGAAAGACCAACATATACCATAAACACAGGTTGACAAGCCACACCTTTTTACCTAAAAGCATTTTGAAGCTGGAGGTGCAGCTTATCGAGAACATCTGGAAAAATGAGTGGTAATTAAAAATACCACTCATTTTTGTAGCAACATATCAGTGATTGCATGCTTGTGAACATGCATGCATGTGGATAATGCAGCAACCATCTTGTTGTGTGCTTGGGACTGAGACAGAGTCAGGTGAATCAAAATGACAACAGTGGAAATCTGAAGAAATGGAATGGGAAATTGGGAATGGAATGGGAAATATTATACACTAACCTGAAAAATAAAATAAAAACTGATGCTGGCAGGGACAGTACAACTGTCAGTGTTCTCCAGTCTCGTATTAAATATGCCACAATAGGTAAAATAAGAAGTCCTGTGGTAAAAAAACACTGAGCCACAATTCCAGCAAACCCACGATATGAAGGCCCAACAAGTTCTGTTGCCAGTACAAATGCTGACAGAATCTCACCACCAATACACAGTCCAGTAAAGAATCTCAGAATTACAAACATTTTATATGTTGGTGCAAATGAACTGGCAAATCCAAATGCGACAAGTCCAGAAAAAGTAATGTACCAGATTTTACGCCGTCCATATCTATCGGCCAGTGCACCAAATAGCATAGCACCCACTAGGGTACCCGCCATGACAACAGATTGGACAAGGTCAGCTTTATATGCATCTTCACATATGAGGTCCCACTAAAAACACAAATAAACAAATAAATAAACAATAATTGAATGAATAAATGGCAATAAATGAATGACTGAATAAAATGTACTGAATAAAGATACAAATACTAAATAATTCGCATTTAATATATCCATTTCTTCCGTAAAATTAAAGGAACCAATTGTTCATGCACTCTCCAGTGAACACGTCATAATAAAATAATCGAGGTTTTTAACCTAATGAAAACAAAACGCGTACATTTAGAAAACTATTAAACAACAGCTTAAAACGGTTAATGGTCTGTTGCAATTAATACTTAATGGTCTGTTGCAATTAATACATGTACGATGACAAAAACTCAAATACAACCTGGTCGCTCCTGAATGAACTGCCTTCATTGTTATTCACATTTTGATTCTTACAAGTTTTACAACATAAACAAAACACAGACGATAGCGATCTATTAAACATACATTTTACCTCTGTTATTATCGATGTAAATTTTGAAGTATACTGTCTCTCGGAGCAATGAGATATATTCTTAGGACATGTATTACTATTGTTCGTCGAGGAGTCGAGACAAATCCATGTTGGTTCAGCCGCGATGAATACAAGAAGTAGAAGTTGTATAGCAGCAGGGACTATAGACAGACATAAGAGAACGTACAGGCGTTTCTGATGGGGTCCAAATTCACCCACGATTTTCAAGACATGATCGAACTCCATCCCCAGGAAAACCTGGAGTGGAAACAACTACTGATCAATGGTTAAATGATGTGATGATGTTCTTTTGTTACCAAACACTAGCCACGATACTCAAACAGGTGTAATTATTAAACAGCTGAGCAACCGGGTACCGGAAGTAAAGGGATCTTTTAAAGGTACTGGACTCCATTTCCGGTTGCTGAGTCAGTTTTCGACCCAGCCTAGTTGAGGTGCAAAATAATCTACAGCCTTTACCTGCTGGCTGTTGTCAATTCCAAATCTTATTCACGTGACGTCCCTAAGGACTATTACACTACGTATCAGAGCTAGTTTTCTGTAGCACCGGGATAGCGCGAGCGGGGCCGAAATCTTCACCCTTTACGTAACTCGATTCGATGTCTCAGCTTCTTAGAATGTCTTGGGAGAATCGTCCCATTATTTCTTTTCCTTTCTTTCGAGTTTTCTTTTTCGACTTTCCTTTGATACGCGAGGGGTGGGACCATAACCAAAACCAAGGAGCCAAAAGTCTGGAGTTCGAGTCTCACAGGAGTCGATCTTTTTTTCCCCTTCTTTTTGTAGCGTTTCATTTTCTCTTCTTTTTCTCTGTGCCCTTTCTTTTTAGTTTTATTGCTTTCATTTTTATCGGATTTTTTTTGGAGGTATGAGGCAATACACAGGAACCCCAATAATATATCCATGCAAAGATTTCAAAAATTGAAAACAAATCTTTAAATACGGTTTTCTCCGTTGCAATCTGGTCGGGCATTAGGATGTTACAACGATAGCTTGACCATAAGCTAAGAGGATCATTCAAACACGAGAAGCTGCAATTTAGGATCGTCGCTAGACTCGTCCCATTATTTCTTTTTTCGAGTTTTTTTTTTCGTCTTTCCTTTGATACGGGAGGGGTGGGACCATGACCAAAAACATGGAGCAAAAGGCTCACAGGAGTCGAACTTTTTTTTTCTTTTTTCCCTTCTTTTTGTAGCGCGTGATCTTTCTTCTATGCTTCTTTGCACACATCAACCAAATTCAGAGCAAAAGGAGGACAAAGATTCATGAATGCAAAATCATGGTTTATTTATAGTTCAACAGTTCTTGTTTTCAAATTGACACACATCAAAATACTCACAACTCAAAGAGAAATAAACCAAGGAATTGTTTAGAGAAACTAATTGAAGCTGGTACTACATCTCTTATCTATTATTATTATTACAACTTATTTGTAAAGACCTGTGTGTGTGTGTAGTTTTCCAGTTAGCTTAACAAAAGAATAACTATGGTTACAATCACACTATTAAAGGTATTGCTGTTGAGTAGTGCTCGCTACTCAATACCTGTACACGTCATTATACAGTTTAGTTATCTTTTTTCGTTCTTCTTTTATTTGATAAGTTTTCTCTAAATGTTCCAGATCATTCTGATACCATTACAAATGCCAACATCATTGATGTTAAAGTAACAAAGACCCATAAATTGTAAGACAGTCAAAACAAGCCATATGCCTCTGGCTCGACCAGGAATATTAGGTCCCTTGTTGACATAGTCGGCCAGTATTGCATGGATACCCCTGTAATACAATATATAAAGAAGTGGAAGAATAGGTCATACTATTAGTATACGCTGGATTGTGGAGGGAGTAGAGCGTATGACACATGAGCCATCTGAATATCAGGCTATTGGGGAGCTTAAGCAACAGACGTTTTTGACAACGTGGATGAACATTATTCATCAGTGTGCACGCTGTCCGCATTGTCAAAAACGTCTACTGTTATTACACCAACTAGTGTAACTACACATGGGATCATCTTATTGTTTCACTCAACTATAAAGACTATTTTAATGTGTCAGAAAATTATGTTGGAAATTTTTCTCAAATTGTAATGATCATGAAAGTCTCGTAAAAATCATTGTTCTGTCATAAAGACTTAAAAACATAATGTAGCGATTATATGCAAAAATATGATATCACACTGCTCTTATCTGGAGATCTATAAATAATAACTTTATTTCAAGAGGGTTAACACTTTACAGCTAAAGTTGATAAACTAGTGGCCCTCAATACTACAATAAATGTAGGAAAAGAGTATACAATTGACTTCATCTTTGGCAGATAACACAGATCTTGGTCATGATAATTAACTCACAACCTCATCCAATGATATTGTTTATTATAGAGTCGTTTTCGTATAAGTGGAAAACCCATGGCACAGAGTTTCGGTCAAGGTACGGAATCGAACATCCTCGGGAACCCAGGGGTATATTCTGTCGCTCGTTACTCGCTCCCAGAGAAATACCCCTGGGAACGAAATCTGTTAATCGAACTTGTTCTGCAAGTCAAAATTCAAAATGGCGGCTGTTCTACAAACCAGAATATACTTGATACAGGTCGACCAATCAGAAACAAGAGTAATTTTGACTTCGGAACAAGTTCCAACAGACTTCGTTCCCAGGGGTATTTCTCTGGGAGCGAGAAACGAGTGACAGAATATACCCCTGGGTTCCCGAGGATGGGAACCGAATCGAAGACATTGTATTCAACCAACCACAGTGAGCAAAATAATCGCTCAACCAATCAGAATGCTTGGATACCGCACGATGATGGCGCAATACGGTCACCTCACGGCACGAATCGTACCGTAACTACTTCCCACTCATATGAAAATGACCTGATTGGAATAAGGAACCCTTACCAGTGATTATGAATAGGGATACAGATTGCTAGTCCCCAGTCCACAGCAGCGCAGGGACAAAATATCCCAGCTGGTATAAGACCCAATAATGCTATACTGAATACTCTCTCAGCAATCCAGTGAGTCGAGGCAGTAGATGGAGCAATTTCTGAAATATATACAACAGAATGTATGTTTCTTGTCAAAACACATAAGGCTTGTGACAGTACAATATTAAATGTACAAACCTAGAGATGTCTTGTTCTTTGAAGATGTGGAATGAATCGCTTTTGTAAGTAGAACTAAAAACATACAGTTGATAGGTTTATTAACTTACTTAGATTTAGAAACACTGTAAACTTTATACTGCTTTAATACATAAGAATTTAGACAAGCATGTTATAAGCTTAAATGTATCTAATAATGCCAAATAAAAATTGTCATTGTCACAAACAACATTTCAAATGATTTTATTAAATATCAATTAAGGTTGACGCAGTCACACATTCAAAGAAGAACTCTAAGTAGAAGATCACAGTGCATGTCAACGTGCACGTCTCAAAACTCACCATTTTGATTCTGAATCTTCGGATAATATGTCACTGAAGACGATGCTAAAACCGGTCTTACTGAGCTAAAAACTGCATATAAGGAATTATACAATCCGTATTAATTGAAGAAAATGTACAAAGAAATGAAATGAAGAAATGAAGGGTGCAAATCTTACCAAAACGTGTAGCACTTCGGCCACAAAGCCGACTGCACAAAATGGCTGCCATCTTTGCGAACTAGTACTCAGTACCACGCGGACTATATTAAACACAGGAAACCCATAATTCTAGGATCAAGCAGTTTATTGTCTGAAGTTTACAAATATAAACTGAACACCTCCCTGCTCCGAATAACGTTCTAGAGTTCAATTTTCTGGTGCAAGAGAATGCGCATTTGCAGATGTATCAGTCAATGAATCGCATCAGTAAAGATGTCACTTGATTCATTGTTTGGCAGGCTGACCGAGCGAGATCTGCTACTGGCGCTTCTGCTTCTCCATGAGTGAGGGACTTGTAGACGTGATCCTTTCCTCTTCATCCATGGATGTTCCATTGCTTCATCAAGGGTGATTCTAGAGTTCACATCAGCTGTAAGCATTTTCTGGATCAAGTCTTTAACTTGTTCAGACAAGTTGACAGCGCGAGATGGGTAGTTTATTTTGCCTGCAAGTGTCTGGCGGAGCAGTTGTTTTTTATCTCGATCATCAAAGGGAAACTGTCCTGTTACCATGGCAAACAGCAACACGCCCAGACTCCAGACATCACTACACGTAGCATCGTATGGGATACCTGTGGAATATAGCATTTACAATACACTGAAGCAACTGAGACCACTGATGAATCCCATTGCGGCTCATGATAGTTCTCTTGATCGAAGGCGTTCTGCGCTTGGAGAAGCTGCTAGTAACGGGCTACAGAACTCCGCCGACATAAAAGTTAGACATAGAAGGAGCTAGGTGTGAAGTTGAAGGTATTCCTGCAAGAACAGAGTAAGTGACTTGTGATCAAAACCCAAATTCTCCTTTGAAAATCAAAGAATCTTGAGGAGAATTTAGATTTTGATCAGAGATCACTTATATTACGCTGTTCTTGCAGGGCTAAGCGTGCTTCATTATTGGAAGACGGAATAAGAATTTAAGAGCTATACAGTGAATTGTATGTGATTGTTCACCTTGTAGAATCTCCGGTGCTGCATAGGCGTATGACCCACAGAACGTACAGCTCCTCGCACGACTTTGGCACGTTTCGGTGTTCCCACTGCTCACACTACGAGCGAAGCCAAAGTCTGATATGATTGGCTCGTTCTTTCGCGACAAGAGAATATTTTCAAGTTTGAGATCTCGATGTGCAATACCTATAAAAAATATGGTAAAATAATCTTACATTTTTATGGTCACTAGTATAGAAACCATAACCGATGATCGCTAGATGGAAAACGTTTTTTATCCTTTTAAAAGTGTTATCGTTTGTATTATCTACTTTAATAGCGTTGGCGTGATAGCACAACTTCACATCTCCTATCACTTACACACTTTCATTTTGGCACTGGATAATCCACTGGAAAAAAGCGCACGTATTTGGATAAATTATATACTTCGGCAGTGGCAAATAGCGCACGTTGCAGTTCATGTGGCTGCGGCATGAAAGGCAAGCTGAACAAAAGTAGTTTTCTCATTCACTTCACTAATGATACTAGTCCTGCGTCAAAGCCAGATATGTGTGACAAATCACGTGACAAATCACGTGACTCACGATTGCGCACCTTTTTTGTGGCAGTGTAGAATGCCCTTGACAACCTTGCAAAACACTCTTTTAGCCTCGCTCTCAGGCAAACGACCTCTTTCTTGTAAGAGTTTGAGCAAATCTCCATTCTGTGCCAGCTCCATGATAATGTAAAATCGTCTTTCTGATTCAATGACTTCTAATAGACAGATGACGTTCTTGTGGTCGACTTTCCTCAAAGCTTCAACTTCGCGTTTTAAAAACTTATGAAGTGTTCGGTCAGACAACTTCTCTTTGTCAATGATCTTGACTGCGACGTTTCTTTTTAAAAGAAAAGGAAGAAACAAAGTTCAAATTAGCTTCTTGCTGATTCAGCAGCACTTATTGTATTAGATCACGTGGTATCAACGCGTTGTTAATCCATCATAACAATTGCCGCGCTAACTACTCAGTGTATGGCAAGTCATTGTATACGGCGACTGGCTACTGCCAGGTATCAGAACTGAGGAAGGCACACGGTGCAACATATTACGCACAATATTGCCGGCAATCTCATGATTTCAGCATGTGTCCACCTCTGCAATTTGTTGTAACGATCGCATTCAGACTTCAATAAGCTAGCTTGGCCGCAACCATTATTATTATTATTATTATTATTATTATTTATTATTATTATTATTATTATTATTATTATTATTATTATTATTATTATTATTATTATTATTATTATTATTATTATTATTATTATTATTATTATTATTATTATTATTATTATTATTATTATTATTATTATTATTATTATTATTATTATTATTATTATTATTATTATTATTATTATTATTATTATTATTATTATTATATTACAGGAGCCCATAAGTATGGGCTCCTGTATATTATTATTATTATTATTATTATTATTATTATTATTATTATTATTATTATTATTATTATTATTATTATTATACATTTACACTTGGTACTTTATAAAACTGCAGCTTTTTCAGTTGATTACGACAATTCGCGCAACGTTGTCTTCAGTCATTTCATGCAGTGAACGTCATATTCATACGTCATACGTACATAACGTCATACGTCATATACACATATTCGCAGATGATTCAGTCAGCCATCTCACCTTCCATGTCTGTTAGAATAAGCTTCTCGCACAATGGCATACGCTCCCTCGCCAAGTTTTGAACCGAGCTCGTAACCTTGACGACAAAGATAAGTTGCAATGTCATCTCCGTCAGAGCTGGGAATCATACGCAGATCGAAAGAAGATTGGCGTCCAAATAATGCAGCACACGCGGCCTCTTTGGAATTTGAAAGCTTAATTTCCACAAAGCTCGTCCATGACAGGATACAATAGGAAATCAAACATATCACCCAAAGGATAAAAATAACAATTTCAAAACTCATCACATTGTTGGCATCGTGTGGTGCGCGCGGAGCCAATTATGACGTCATAATGACAATTACAAGTGACGTAATACCATAGCCATGACGTAATTAAGAGTGACTGTATTGTTGAGTGGTTTTAATCAATTTTAATCAATTTTAATATTAAAATATTTGCTAAATAAGCCCGCCGTTTGGATTTAGTGTTAAAATTACTACCCTGTAACATTGCGAGAAACTTCTTCAGGCTATAAGGGAAACGAAAAACGGTTCGAGTTAGCGGGGGTTCGAGTTAACCGGGTAAATTTTTGACCCTGATTTGAGCCAAGGGAAAATAAAATTTAGTTACAAAATTGTTTGGGTTGCCTGTGGTGTGACGTAATTCCCATGATGCAGCGCCAGTGCATTATATCCAAGATGGCGGGTCTTGTAATGTTGAGGTAAAAGTTTATCTTTATAATTCAAGCGTTTAGTTTTGTAAAACTTTATTCTGTATCCCCTAGACAAATTGTAAATGAAGTATTTTATCTTCAGGAACTGTGCAAGGGTTTCTCCATTCTTAAGGTCTGGTTTGATCCGATCTTCTTGTGTTCTTATAAAAAGGTACAACGAGTCGTGAATACGTGCACGATTTCTGCTTTGACTTCTGCTTGCTGCTTACTTACGTTCCTATATAATATCTTCTAGTGTCCCTGCTGCTACATCACCTGATGAAAAAGCACAGGAATATGTTGCCAAAAATGTGAAACTGAAGCGTCCCATGTCACCTCATTTACTAATTTACAAGTAAGATTGTACAAACTGTTGTACAAATAGAGTGCAAACACTAAAACCGTGAAACAGTACAAACTAGTAGTTTAATAGTGCTAAATAGCACCAATGAAACAATAGAAAACACAAGACACTGCACTATTTAGTGCTAATTAATGTTTGCACTCTGTGTTTTAATGATGAATTAATAATAATAAGCTTAATTACATATTAAATATCTAAGCTTAGCCAAAAAAAATATAAAAAAATTGTTATGTGAAGGAATATTTCCTTATTGACAGCATTGTGTAAGTTGAATATTTTTTAATTGTATTATAACATCAACTCTCTCTAGGCAGACACCTCTGTCTGGTCCCTACTGTATTGATTTACTATAAATTCATGGTAAGACATATGCCTCACCAAGCTGGACAGTGTAAGTTGGTCCCGAAGGTGTCTTACTTAGAGAGAGTTGACTGTATGTAACTGCACATTCATATTTTGAACGAGCTTTGCACTCCTGGACGACACGTGTCAAAATAAACTATTGTATTGTATATAGCAACACTGGCTATTAGATATTGTGAAATAATAATAAAAAGTAAAGTAAAAAGTAAAGGGCTGATTTAACGTCCGAAGTCTCTTTAGCTGACGTATATGCTAATCTATCAGAGAGCAGACAGTGCGCCCTTTACCCCCTCCTTCCATCAATGCTCTGTATCAAGGGTATTAAAGCTATAGAGAGCTACATGGAATGGAAAGAAGTCGAAACAAGGATGTGAGGTCAATTCAGGTTGTTGATTTGTTACAGGTGGGAGTTCCATGCAATGTTATCTGGTTCTCACAGAATGACTGGTTTTCTTATGACTATTGGTATGTATGCATGCATATAGAATCCAGGGAATACCTTATATAAAGGGTATCGAATGATCAAGGCGAGACTTTGCGAGACTCCAAGACAAGGCATATTTTTGCGAGCCCGAGACGCTTCTCCACCGATTTCCTTTGTTTTCAAAATTCGAGACTCTGAGACGGCTTTTTGGAAAAAACGAGACTTTTAAAAGGTGGCTCCGTCGAAATTCCAGACGCATTCGTCTGAAATAAAACTTCGGCCATAATTTTTTTAATATTCGCGTGATGGACTATCAGACTTGGAGAAAGTTGAAGCTATTATTTGGCAATATTACAACATAATTCGATTTCCCTTTCCGCAAATATTCTTAGTGATATCGGAGCTACAGTGGACCTTGTTCTCGCTACTTAAACACGCTAAAAAAAAAAACTCCGATATTTTTGCGTAAAAGTTTGTAAATCGTATTCAATTGACTTGGTGAATATCCAAACCAAAATCAACTGGTTATGTATTTTAGTCATGAATTTGATTTTGTTGATTTTGGTTTCGCCGATTTTGCTGAAACTTAGAGAGGATATTCACCAAGTCCAATGAACACGATTTACAAACTTTTACGCAAAAATATCAGACAGTTTTTTTGAGCGCGTTTAAGTAGCGAGAACAAGGTCCATTGTAGCTCCGATATCACTAAGAATATTTGTGGAAAGGGAAATCGAATTATGTTGTAATATTGCCAAATAATAGCTTTAACCTTCAAGTCTGCTAGTCCATCACACGAATATTAAAAAAGTTATGGCCGAAGTTTTGTTTCAGACAAATGCGTCTAGAATTTCGACGGAGTCACCTTAAACACTTTCGTATCAAGAAGAGTTTAATATAAATATATATAAATATAATTAGTCTTGCGACTGAGTTGCGTACTGATAAATTACATGACAAAATGAAATGATCAATACTATAATGCAAATGATGGTGACAGTTGAATGAAACCATGCAATATCAGTGTTTATTCTGCAGTCTGTAACATCAATAATGTTTTATATTTCAGCCACTACTACATTTGCACTGTGTGCCCTATGTCTTCCTGAAAACCTTGAACACTATGTCAACATAGTCAAGTCGTTTGAAATACCCAGGCCACTTATCTTTACATGCAAAGCCTTGTTAGCCTTTCCAATCACTTACCATAGCATCAATGGCATCAGACACTTGGTATGACTTATTACTGGATTTTTTGTTTGTTTGTTTTTTAATGTTGTTAATGTTGATGCATGTCGCTGTAAATCTCACTATCTGAAACTCGGTTTTCAATCAATCAATCAAGTGTCAAACTTCCAGCTGGCCACAAGTAGCCTACTAATTGGGGACACTCAAATAAATTTGAAATGAAACTAAAGGTGCGGACACACGGTGCAACATTGCGCGCAATATTGCTGGCAATTTTGTTGCAGCGTGTGTCCACCCATGAAACTGATTGCTCGCAATTCACTAGCGCGTGCTAATGCGATGTAATTTGTTGCTCGCAATGTTGCCGAAGTAGGACTCGATTCTACTTCTGCAACATTGTGCGCAACATGTTGCAGAGGTGGACACACACTGCAACAATACGTGTTGCATGCAATGTTGCGCGCAATGTTGCACCGTGTGTCCGGCACTTAAAATCTAATTTACAAAAACACTCAACCATTTCAAGTGGTTAAGCACCAGTTTCACAGTATTGTTTTGATCTTCTTCTAGTGTTGGGACATGGGCAAGGGCTTTGAATGGTCTACTCTTATCAAGACTGGTTCTGTTGTAGCTGCATCTGCTGTAGTCTCTGCATTGGCTCTCGCGTATTACTTTTAAGCAATAAATGGAGATTAAACAGTGGTAGTGGATGCATCATTGTCTAAGGTCACAATGTTTGTAACATTGAATCAAGTCTTCTATTTCCAATATGAACTGTTTCAAATCCAGATTATTTTTCTCTAAAGAGAACCTTTTTGTAGAGGAAATATGAACTCCCACCAAGTTCTGTTCTACATATTTTAACTTGTACTATGATAGATTCCACTTTTTGTAACTTGCAAATTCTATCAAAACTAAGCGATAGAACAGTAACTACTTCAATGTGTAATAATATGATAATATGTAAGATTAAAAATAAAACTTTTTGGTGCTAATAATGAAATAAAAAGCTAAATATACAATTCAGTTCTGAATAAGTACACTTACTTGGAGAAATGTTGTATGTGATGCCATTAAAATTTAAAATATACAGATAAACACTGCGGTGAGCTCAGCTCTGTAGCAGTGAAGAACATTGTTGATACAGCAGAACATCTGGGGTGAGGTGGCAGCATATAAAACTTATTACTGGGTGTTACTGCAAGCATCAGCCATTAAAGTAGTGATTTTAATTGGACATAATGGCTGATGTTAAAACAGTAACGCATGGCATTAAGTTTTATGTAACGTGCCCCTGTCCAATGGAAACGTGTTTTCTGTCAGTATCAATGGTGGCATGATGGATAGAAATTGCCAATAAGGTTAAGTATAATTTCTCTGATGTTTTTAGACATCAAGTTTGTCTGTCAAGTTTGTTTGTCCCAATTTTAAAAGAAAATCTAGTAAAATAAGCAACATTCTTAGCTATGGTTTTGGTCTGTTCTGATTTGGTTAGATGTACAATACAATAAGATATCAAACATATCCTATAAAGTACCCAAAAATATTATTATGTGCTATCCACTCTGTAAGTATCCTTAAAATTGGAAATATTCTATAGCGATGTTCACTGTTTGTAAACATTGATGTCATATTTGCTTTGTAATGTTAGTTTGCCAACCATGATTGCAATAGCTTTTTACAAGTTGCTTTTTTACATCTTGTTTTATTTCATCTATGTGGGTCAGAATCGCCCTCTCTGGTTGGCTAAAAAAATTACCAAAAGCAAAATGGTGGCAATTCACTGATAAACTAGTGAACGTTCGCTATGGGTGCATAGGGGACAGAGGCATACGTTGGGATCCCTGTCCTACCCGAGCATTCCCTCTAATAAAATCTTGAGACTGGAAAAATAGGCTAAAATAGCGTGCTTTAATACCAAAAGCAAAATGGCGGACAAACCCTACCCCCCCCCCCCTAGAGTGGCAGGTCTGGACAGAGCAAATGCAGCAGAACAATGAAAGTTACAGTAGTTCTTGCATGGATGATTACTTAGTGTATGCACATGTTTGAACGAAGTCTGAATTCTTTCCAAACGAACAAGATATTTGGAGGTTCCCACGTCAATGCCGATGGTTGTATTTCCATAAAAATCATTAACTTACAATCAATGAGACCTATTTGGTAGATTTATTAATGGTAATCGCATTACCAGTCGGACATCAACTACTGAAATCAACACCTTTGTCAGTGATGTAAAATGTTTTAAATTGATTACTTCTAGGAAGTGTTCTTTGAGCAATAAATACTGACTGTGGACTGGTAGCTTTAGAATCATATCCACTCTGACACTTAAACACATATTTATACCTAACTACACCTAGCCATGACCTGCAGAAATAACAATTATTGTCTGTTGGATCTCTGGTTTTATGACTTGAACTAAAAATAGTATGTGTTGTTACTACGAAGACTAAATGGAATTCTTTGGCATATTTCTTAATAGTTTCAATAATTCTTTTTATATTTTCTTCTTGGTCAACAGTACTCTCTCCACCATTGCTTCTATCAATCCAGTAAAATGCACTCAAGCTGTCAATCATTATGACACAAATGTCTGGCTTCGCTATTAGCATTTGTTCAAGGGATATAAGAGAAGCCAGTAACTCCAAGCTGCTGTTACCACGTACAATGTACAGTCGGGCGAGACAAACTTTGATAAATTCCTCAATGTCTTCAGCATTTTCACTTTGGCACACATTATTGTCAACATCAATAAGCTTATTTGCATCTGTTGGTATCCCATGAGATTTGTTTTTTACTAGTTTCATTGCTCTTTCAACTCGGCACTCTATAACTGTTACAAGTCGTAGAAGTTGAAAGTGAAAGTCTGTGTCCACAAAAATGACACTAACGCCATGACCACCTAAGTGTATATCTTTCCAAGTCTTTGGTAGAATACAATTTGCTATAAGATGAAGTAACATTTCGGTTTTACCACACCCTTCAGAGCCGTGTAGTTCTATTATATCCCCTGGCTTTACTCCATTAGGAATGTCAGAGAAGAGTTGTTTGTCGAGGCCACTTAGCGACTGCTTCGAACCAAGACGTGAGAAGAGCTACAAAAGTAATCAAATAGGTACATATAACTTAGAATGAACAATTAATGTACAATATTGTACGATATTAAACCATGATGTCAGAGTACGAAATGAAAGAATTAATTGTACGTTTGGTGTTAGATTGAAGAAATATGTTGAAAAGAAAAATTTGCATTTTTACCATAATTTTTACATAAACTTATTATCAACTTTTTAAAATGTGTGATTTCTCTATTTGTTTTGCAATATCAGTTATTTATCTCACAGAGAACAAACTTATATTATATACAAATAAAAAGAGCAATGCAAAGTCACAAGCTTTCAGCAAATAGAAAGTTACCTGAGCTGCAGACTCAGCTGCCATTTTGAAATTTGTTGTTAGTGGTAGATACCGCTGACCGTCTTGCAGTTACCACAGGAAGCCCACACAAGTTAAAATTATAATCGGTCAAGAGAAAATTTTTTTTCTCCTGAATCTCCCTCACCGACCCCCTCACCGAAGTTCATTCACTCATTCAGCTACTTTGAACCGAACTTTTATCGTGATATGTTTTAATAACTAGTTATTTATCTATACGAAGATGATTTCAATATTTACTTCCTGGTGATGTTTACTTCCGGTAAATTTGGCGGGAAACTGAAAATAAAGTATAAACTCACTAGAGGCTATCTAAAAAGTTGTCGTAGTAATCGTTGTTATCAAAAAGTAAAGAAAATATGGTATTCAACTATTCAACTCCTCCTTTTTGACTTCACTACGGTATAACAACCTACTGTGTCTACTGTACCCCACAAAATTGAGTTTCATCTCATTGTCTCTCTTCCAAACCTCCTGATTCCCAATAATATTGTATTAAACCTAACAATAAATCAAAAATTTCACATTTATATATTTTTGAAAGATTCAAAAGTGATATTTGGCGCCAAGAAACTCAAAATTCAAAGGTCATTGACGCATGCGCACATGTGACCAGGTTGGGCAATCATCATGGCGGAGCAAGTTCAACAATTTGAGTCGCTGATTTCTCAGCTTATGTCCACTTCAAATGAACTAAGAAACCAATTCGAGGTAATTTCATCTCTATACTCTTATTTATCGGTCAAATTGTGTACTAGAAAGTTTGATTCTTCACGGACGTTTGTATTTCTGTTTGCCGGTTGATGTTTTCTTCCCCTTTCTCGTCGTTCAACGAATTATCTTCTCACTGTTCTCTTTGACTTCAGTGTCTGTCTTTGCGTCTATATCATTTTATACCTCGTATCGTAATCATTTCTCACCAATCATGACTAGTGTTAATTCTCAAGTGTTGTGCATAACGAAACACTTTGATTTCAGTATACTTGTGTTATTGCACTGCAGTCAAACACGTGTTTCGTCACTACTAGAATTTTCCTCGTTGTATCCCCTAGCAAATTACCCATAAATATGTCTGCAAGTATAAAAAAACTCATCGTTATCATTCTAGTTTCGTTAAAATTACATTGAATACGACCAACTACTTTTTTCACATCAACCTAATGGGCTATTATCAATTTATTAAACTATATAATATTTTTTTCACTACCATCGACGTCAGAGATTTCATTATTTACATTGATGAAAAAATCTACCTTATCTAAAAGACTAAATATCCGGTCAATAGCGCCTTCTACAATGGTATATTTAGATTTAAAACATCAAATAATCAGAAAAACCATGCATGGAAACTAAAATGTAATGTAATCAATGTGCTTATTTATGACTTGGTATTATATTGATTTAGTGTTTGTAAATCAATTAATCAATCAACCAATGATGACATTGCTAGCCTACTGTTTCTATATCATTCCAGACAATCAATATTATATTTAAAGTTAAAGCAACTGTTTCAACGTCTTTCATATTTCATAAACTTATGCAAAATATTTTTTCATGTCACTCGTAGATGCAGTAGCACGTAAACTGCTGCTTATTTCCCCCCTGGATATAAGCCCCCCTCTACCTTTCCTTGTTTCCTTAATATAAACATTTTCACAGAACATGTTATAACTTCAAATTAAGAATTAGGACAGATCGTGAAACAAGTTACAGTTTTGAATTTTGTTCAAAATATTGAAATTATCATGAGTTTATCGTCAATTTTAAATGAAGACCAGTAGATTGAAAATGTATTTCGATACTGCTATACCGTCTCAACTTATCTTATCAGCTTTTTTCAAAACGTTTTTTTAATTCAGAACTTTAATATACAGTCATTCTCAAAAAGGTTGTCCAGATGAAAAGACTACAATACTACAATGAAGTCACATGATTTGTTATGTTTTCAATTTCTGCGTGTGGAACTGTGAGTTGATACCAGCTGCATTACATTCATTTCTCACAATGCCGTGTACTTTGGCATCTCAGATTGAAATTCCACGCGAGGAAATCGAATACAATGAATCACGTGACTTTATTGTAGTCTTTTCATCTGGACAACCTTTTTGAGAATGACTGTATATGCAAGCGGCAGTTTATGTCCCTAATACTGATATTGTCAATTGATAGCATTGTCTATTATTTGAATAACCTGGTCTAGAACAAGACGTGGCGTCTGGATCGTGTCCTTTGTGCTCTAAACAACAACAACAATAATAATTTATTTATATTATTATTAGTGCATATACGTGATAGTTCTATGTGCAAATATGCTATAATCAATATGTTTTTGCTTTATCCACACTAGAAATAAATATGAGTTTGAGCTTATTTTATTTTATTTTGTCGGATGGTAAAGGTTTTTATTTTATATGGCATATCTACCTACATGTATGGTAATTGAATAAATGTTGTTGGGTTGAAGATCATGAATTATTGAAGACCACAAGGATATCTGGGATCCAAGCAGTAAATAGACACGTTTTATGCAGATAAAATAAAATAATCAAGTTTTTCAAAATTCAGTAGATTTTTTGCATTGCATTATCATGTTATTAGTTTTTTAGATTAGTTTATCTTTGTAAAGCACCAAGACTTTGTGGGGTGCTGTAATGTTATTGGGTCATTTCACGGTATTTGAATGTTACGGAGGGGAAGACAAACTATTTTAATTGACTGTTACTATGTAATTATGAAATCAATTTCTGCACTTTGTTCATGATATCATACAGACCCATATATACTACAAATAGAGTATGACTAAATAAGATTTCACATGTATCTGTATAGATCAGCAGGAAAAATAGTTTGTGTTACAGAGGGGAACAGAAAATATGCAATTTTTTGTTGTCATTTTTCATCTTGAAAACTCTCTGAAGTTGCAATATTGCTTTTAATTTTTCTTATTTCTCAATTAGATGACATTCTAAAATTATGAAAGGAGACATACTATCTGTCAATGGTGTTTCTCTGTAAAGCTAAATCTCAAGGGTGGTAGTGTTACGGAGGGGAAGTTACGGAGGGGAAAGTTTTGTCCATCATGTGAATTACCAAAGAAAACACTACTAAACACTTGAAGATAGTACTTTTAAGTGTACTCTTGGATTAAGGACATGTTTCTTCAATTAACATACTAAATAAAGTATATGCACCTTGTCTTAATAATAACTAGACGCTCTTCTAGCGTGAAGTCGGGCTTCTAAATGAAATGTAACCTATTTGAACTAAATATAGATATCTTATAGTGCGATTAAAACAGTGTTTCGTCGTTGTGTAACACAGTTGAACCCTTTTCTCGTAATCAGAGTTCATTTTTTCAATGAATGTTAGCACAATGATGTATTGTTTTTTTTTTAATCATAAGCTTGAGCTATTCTGCTTATTGAAGAAGAGGATTTTAATCATTGTTTACCTATTTCATTTATTATTATTTTTGTCCAAAATACCGTGAAATGACCTTATTATATAATTATTATTAAAATCCTAGAACAGTTCAAACCTATAAGTCTGGATAGAAAGGTTTTTCATTTTACGATGTTATTTGAAAACAGCGTCACCTGTAGTTTTCTCTCCTGCAGGCACAATATGAAGCCATTGATGATGTCACCAAAATTCACTTTTTGCTTCAAGTCCTCAAAGTGTCCCAAGCACCAGAGGTAAGTGGTAAACATCTAAAGTACATTGTATTCCAGGTTTACTGTCAGCACTTTCTAGGGATATTTGTAATTCTTGTTACTCTTAGTAATAGGTTTATGAGACGGCATACGTTGTACAGAGCCCCACTGAAGAGCACCTATTGTTACATCTTTATGACGTCCATGTTAACAGGACTCCACCTACTGTAACTTTAGCTAAACGGGGATCCAGCTTTTTCCTGGGGAACAGGACTCCACCTACTGTAACTTTAGCTAAACGGGGATCCAGCTTTTTCCTGGGGAACAGGACTCCACCTACTGTAACTTTAGCTAAACGGGGATCCAGCTTTTTCCTGGGGAACAGGACTCCACCTACTGTAACTTTAGCTAAACGGGGATCCAGCTTTTTCCTGGGGAACAGGACTCCACCTACTGTAACTTTAGCTAAACGGGGATCCAGCTTTTTCCTGGGGAACAGGACTCCACCTACTGTAACTTTAGCTAAACGGGGATCCAGCTTTTTCCTGGGGAACAGGACTCCACCTACTGTAACTTTAGCTAAACGGGGATCCAGATTTTTCCTGGGGAACAGGACTCCACCTGCTGTAACTTTAGCTAAACGGGGATCCAGCTTTTTCCTGGGGAACAGGACTCCACCTACTGTAACTTTAGCTAAACGGGGATCCAGCTTTTTCCTGTTTCAGTAATAGTGAGGTGTTCACAAGGCAAGAGTTCACTGTTCCAGTTTTCATTTTATTTCTAAGATTCGTCAAATGGCAGCTGTGCTGTTAAGAAGAATATTTGCCAATACAGTGGACTTCATCAAAAAATTGGGTGACGAAGCACTTACTGCTGTGAAAGCAGACCTTTTGAGAGGGATCCAAGAAGAACAGAATCCTTCGGTCAGACGGAAGATTTGTGATGTAGCATCAGAACTCTCTAAAAGTTTGCTAGGTAAAGTATTACATTATTGATTGGAAGGACAAATCAGGCATTTTAAGGTGGTTCCAGCATAATGAATGACCTGTTTGCCGTATTTTTTAACTCGCTCGTTCCACGTCAATATTGCTTGGATTTTATTATGCTTAACACAAATACTAATTCAACTATTCTGCTTTTGGAAGGTTTATTCAAAATTATCATTATCTTTATCAAAATTATCAAAAGTCACGTAACAACCGATAGGTCCAAATATTGACAACAAAACTATGAACTGGTGATTTCGGCTCGATCAATTTCCTTCTTACCTCGTCAGAACATTACTAGGGACCTTAAAAGGTCGTTCACGAAGTTAAAAAAAAATCGTATGAGGGAAAACCGTTTGGCAGCAGTTTTAGTGAAAATAGTGTCGTTTGAATATCAGCTGGCATTCACAAACGCGGCTTACAATGATAATTTTGAATAAACCGTCCAAAAGCAGAATGGTTGAATTAGTATTTGTGTTAAGCACAATAAAATCCAAGCAATATTGACGCAGAGCGAGCGAGTTAAAAATTACGGCAAACCGGTCATTCATTATGCGGGAACCACCAGTAGCTGATTTGGTTGGACATTAGTCTGTTGTGTAGGCAGGTGGATTCCAATTCCTGGTCATTTTTGCCCCAATATGTTTAACTTTTTGCTTGATATTTATATATAATAATAATAATAATCGGGCAATTTTGGTTCGATTCTGCGAAATATCAGGGCGAATTACCCATGGCAAGACCTAGCGAGTCCTGATATTTCGCATAATCGAACCAAAATTGACCGAGTATTTATTTATCATCCCACTCTTTTTGCCAAAATGAAGGAATATTACTGAAAAACATGGCATTTCATCACTGTCAGCCATGTTTTGGACGAGGACGATTGTTTCAAAACACAAACTAATTAGCATTTTGCCAGCACACATCCGCAAGTTTGAGAAGTGGCGGGAAAAATTCAATTGTTCACAGTTTTGTTCAAAACGTTTATAAAAATACAATGGTTACTTCTTTAGAAGCACATATTATATAACCAACTGTCCTTGATATCGTGGGATATCAGGACAGTAGATCTCGCTTCTGATTGGCTAACTGATTTTAGTGGGATGATATACATGTATACTGATCTGCTGACAGTGCACATGCACAGTGGGAATGTCAGGGGCAGATCCAGGGGGGAGCATGGGGGCCAGTGCCCCCCTTTGAGTTGGGCCCAATACATATTCACCCCCGTGATTGAACGCTTTATTTGATGCCCAGAATGGATGGAAATTTCATTTTCGAGCTTCTAGATTTCAAAATTTTCTGGGGGGACATGCCCCCACACCACCCTAAAGGAAGGGGGCCTTATGGCCCCTTAATGGTGCCCCCCTTTCAAAATCTCTAGATCCACCCCTGAATGTCTTCATCAAATAATAATTAAATACATGTACATGTGTAGTGTATTGTATTAATGCATTCTTTTATTTTCTAGATGAAGAAGGATATAATCATTGGCAGGAATTGTTGAAGTTTCTCTTTGAATGCTGTAATTCTTCAAAACCAGAATTAAAAGAGTCAGCTTTGCATATCTTCTGGTAATCACCTCACCTACCGTAATCACTGGTGGTTGGCTTGACATGTGCAGTTGATCGCTACATGCAAATTTCTTCTTGGGTTAAACAATTATAATAATAATAGTTTGTTTATTCACACTTATTGCAGTCATAGACTGAATTAATTACAAGTCAGTGGGGGCCACAATAATGAACACTATCCCCTCTAGAATCCAAAAACAAAGTTCCCAAAATGGACTTCAACTGACATAACTATAATGCTTTCTCAATATCTTCATTTCAGCTCATTTCCTGGTGTATTTGGCAACCAACAAGATCATTATTTAAACGTCATTAAACAAATGTTATTTCAATGTCTTAATGACCAGACAAGTAGTGAGGTACGTTGAGTATGTACATGTGGTTGTCATGACAACACATCTCATAGTATCTACCATATTATTATTTGTATGCAGGTGAGATTTATAGCAGCCAGAGCATTGTGTGCATTTATCACTGACCAAGTTGGTGAGGTCAAACAACGGCAGTTTACAGAGCTTGTGCCTGGTATTATACAGGTACGTCACTCTCAGGGTTACATACAGTCATTTCTGAAAAAGTTGTCGCCGACCGGCCTCACCGACTACACGACTAGACCGAATGGGAGTATGGGTAGAAATCACTGAAGCAGTTAACTGCATATCTGATTAGCCATGCCTCGAGCTTACAGTGAAGACCTACATTTTGTACGCTTTCAAGTTGTTTGGGTGATTTAGTGGTCTTTCAAGGACTGAACTTTGTCACAGCATGGAACGTCCTTGACCGAAAATGAGTCATTGACACTGACTCTTATTTTCCTTGCGTAAAACATGAAGGCATACATTCATTCGAGTATTACTCTCCATTATGATAATGAGAAAATAAATTTCCAGAGCGAATAATTTGTTGCTTCAGTGATTTCTACCCATACGGTACTCCCGTTCGGTCTAGTCGCATAGTCGTGAGGCCGGTCAGCGACAACGTTTTCTGAAATGACTGTATACATACTGTGCAGTCTAACTCTAATATTGCTGGTATATATGTACAAACTGTGTTGTTATTGATTGATACATGTAGGTTGTACGTGAGAGTGCCCAGTCAGATGGGGATGATGCAGTACTCAAGTCTGGTCTTTTAGAGTTAGCTGAAAACTGTCCTAAGATGCTACGTCCCAGTCTTGAGCCACTGATTCTATTACTTATTGATGTAAGTACGTTATTTCTCCAGTACTGCTAGTGTGATGGATTCAAATCCTAGATAACATCATGGTGACAACACAGAACCACCATGGCACTTCCATGATGTATGTTGGTAATAGTAGCAAATCATGTTCCAAGACAGGTTGTCAGCCAACTAAGTCGAACAACAATCTGTCAGCTGACAAACGGTATACTACAGTACTGCTCAAAAGATTGCCACGCTACTAACTATCGGCCATTTGTTGGTCGACAAATGGCCGACAGTCAACCAACTGTCATCTGTTTTAAGGGTCGTTTGTCGACCGATTGTCACCCATTTAATGGTCGACTGTCGGCCGACAGATCAGTAATGAATTTATGACCATTATATTATCGTACCATTATGTTGGCCGACAACCTTTCTTGTTACGTGATTCTCTACTATTACCCTGTATGTTTTTCACAGTCGTACAAAATCTGCTCTACCTTATGACTTGTACATGTAAAGGTATATTGTATGATTGGTCTCCTGCAAACATTTGCCATATATATCTGTCATTATTAATTATAATATAGATTATTAGCAATGCTGACATGGGTGAGAACTGGAAGCATTTATCAGTGGAATGCATCGTTACCTTGGCAGAAAGTGGTACGTAGACAAAGTAGTCATCATTAAAAGTACAACATGATGTGATTTGCATTTCTTTTCTTTTGTTAGCTCCTGCTATGGTCAGGAAAGTCAATAAGTTCATCCCTCTGATTAGTAAGTAATGATAATAGTAAGGGAAAAATGGCTAAAGTAGATATGATATTATGCATGGTGATGTTATCCAATAAATGTATTCAATGCTGATAGTGCTAATAAAAAAATAAAAAATAATAAATAATAATAATAATAATAATAATAATAATAATAATAATAATAATAATAATAATAATCCACTCTCTCAGTATTCATGCCGTTGATGTTACCATGTGTTATTCACATGTATGGATAGCGCTATCCACTCTCTCAGTATTCATGCCGTTGATGTTACCATGTGTTATTCACATGTATGGATAGCGCTATCCACTCTCAGCATTCTCAGTATGTTACCATGTTATTCCGTTGGATGTTACCATGCCGTTAATGTGTTATTCACATGTATGGATAGCGCTATCCACTCTCTCAGCATTCATGCCGTTGATGTTACCTCTGGATAGCGCACTCTCTCAGCATTCATGCCGTTAATGTTACCATGTGTTATTCACATGTATGGATAGCGCTATCCACTCTCTCAGTTACCATTCATGCCGTTGGATGTTACCATGTGTTATTCACATGTATGGATAGCGCTATCCACTCTCTCAGTATTCATGCCGTTGATGTTACCATGTGTTATTCACATGTATGGATAGCGCTATCCACTCTCTCAGTATTCATGCCGTTGATGTTACCATGTGTTATTCACATGTATGGATAGCGCTATCCACTCTCTCAGTATTCATGCCGTTGATGTTACCATGTGTTATTATTCACATGTATGGATAGCGCTATCCACTCTCTCAGCATTCATGCCGTTAATGTTACCATGTGTTATTCACATGTATGGATAGCGCTATCCACTCTCTCAGCTCTCAGCATTCATGCCGTTAATGTTACCATGTGTTATTCACATGTATGGATAGCGCTATCCACTCTCTCAGCATTCTCTCAGCATTCATGCCGTTAATGTTACCATGTGTTATTCACATGTATGGATAGCGCTATCCACTCTCAGCATTCATGCCGTTAATGTTACCATGTGTTATTCACATGTATGGATAGCGCTATCCACACTCTCAGCATTCATGCCGTTAATGTTACCATGTATGTGCTATCCACTCTTATTCACATGTATGGATAGCGCTATCCACTCTCTCAGCATTCATGCCGTTAATGTTACCATGTGTGTTATTCACATGTATGGATAGCGCTATCCACTCTCTCTCTCAGTATTCATGCCGTTAATGTTACCATGTGTTATTCACATGTATGGATAGCGCTATCCACTCTCTCAGCATTCATGCCGTTGATGTTACCATGTGTTATTCACATGTATGGATAGCGCTATCCACTCTCTCAGTATTCATGCCGTTGATGTTCAGCATTCATGTGTTATTCACATGTATGGATAGCGCTATCCACTCTCTCAGTATTCATGCCGTTGATGTTACCATGTGTTATTCACATGTATGGATAGCGCTATCCACTCTCAGCATTCATGCCGTTGATGTTACCATGTGTTATTCACATGTATGGATAGCGCTATCCACTCTCTCAGTATTCATGCCGTTGATGTTACCATGTGTTATTCACATGTATGGATAGCGCTATCCATCCACTCTCTCAGCATTCATGCCGTTGATGTTACCATGTGTTATTCACATGTATGGATAGCGCTATCCACTCTCTCTCTCAGCATTCATGCCGTTGATGTTACCATGTGTTATTCACATGTATGGATAGCGCTATCCACTCTCTCAGCATTCATGCCGTTAATGTTACCATGTGTTATTCACATGTATGGATAGCGCTATCCACTCTCTCAGTATTCATGCCGTTAATGTTACCATGTGTTATTCACATGTATGGATAGCGCTATCCACTCTCTCAGCATTCATGCCGTTAATGTTACCATGTGTTATTCACATGTATGGATAGCGCTATCCACTCTCTCAGTATTCATGCCGTTAATGTTACCATGTGTTATTCACATGTATGGATAGCGCTATCCACTCTCTCAGTATTCATGCCGTTAATGTTACCATGTGTTATTCACATGTATGGATAGCGCTATCCACTCTCTCAGTATTCATGCCGTTAATGTTACCATGTGTCATTCACATCCCCCAGTTATTGGCCATGATGGTGGATCTGGAGGATAATCCTGACTGGAGCAAAACTGATGAAATTGAAGATGAGGATTATGAAAGGTATGTACATGTATGGTCAGTTATCAGTGGCTTATCCAGGGGATGTGTCATTTCTGGGAATACATCAGTGGGGGGGATGGGATGGGGGGTGGGAATACATGGGGGGGGGGGGGGGGGGGGGGGGGGGATATTTGGTAAAGTAAGACAGTGTTTCTTCCAAGTGTCTTTATTTCTTGACATACACAAACTTACTTTACAGTTCATAATTATGAATGATTTATGTCAACAAAAAGGTATAATATACACACACACCTGTAGATGGGTAAATGTTGGTTATGCACTATTCTAGCAATCCAGTGATAGGAGAAAGTTCATTGGATAGACTGGCGTGTGGTTTGGGTGGTAAAACTATTCTACCTCACATTACTGCAACAATACCACAGATGCTCAGTAACAGTAAGTACTTAATGAATGCTACTGTAATAATAACAATAATTATTACAACTATGTCTTTGTCAACATTGCTGTACGGCCCTGGCGACATCACAAAAATCGTATAGAATTTGCTCATTTTTACAGCTGATATACCAGTAGCACTTCTTCCTTACTCCACAACTTTATAAGCTGCTCTATCACTTCATCGCTCCATGTTTTTATTTTCATTTTGATATCAAATCCCTTCCCCATACTTCCCCTTACTGCAAAATTGTTTCATTCTACGCCACTTTTTACCTTATTTGGCTACGACTATCGCAGAGTTTTAAAACATGGTTCAAAATCACTACAACGTTTGTCGTGTGCAAGCTATAGGCTTAATTTACACGATGCAATTTGTGTTGTATGTATGGCGTAGGCAAGTTGCATGTGACAGTTGTAGGCAAAAGTTGTGCTGTCTAAATCAGCCTACATGTATATTGTTTTGTCAGCTGACTGGAGATATCGTCATGCTGGGTTGATGGCTATATCAGCAGTTGGTGAAGGTTGTCAAAAACAAATGGAAATATTGCTAGCAGATGTTACAAATGTTGTACTGCCGTTCTTGAATGACCAGCATCCACGTGTTAGATATGCTTGTTGTAATGCTATTGGACAGATGTCTACTGACTTTGCCATTGGATTTCAAAAGAAATATCACATGAAGGTTAGTGGTTGTACATGTTTCTACAGGTTATACCAGGTTTAATATTCACTGTTTGTATCTAATTGTAAACAGGTTATACCAGGTTTGCTGCATGTAATGGATG
>JAUJYZ010000762.1:165000-460000 GCA_033675265.1 Actinostola sp. cb2023
AAATAGTACAGTTCTCAGTACTTTTTGGTATCTTTTTCGCCTTGCTAGGGGGGGGGGGGGGGCAACCCCCCCCCCCCCCCCCCCCCCTGCCCCTGTGCTGTGTATGGCCCTGCCGATTGAACTGGTGTATGTCATTATTTTAAAATCAGAAGACACACTAGTCTATTCGGTCAAATGTCCCACGACAGTCTACGCGGTTGGGAAAATATTCATTCCTGGATATTCTGATAGACTGTAAGTGTTGTGTTGTCTAACACATTGATCTTTGGTATTCTTTACAGAACGACACAGATGTAGAAATACTAAGCAAGGTACGTTGGTATTTGCTGCATTACATGACAATGAGGCCTTATGCACCTCTTCTAGGCACGTAGAAGACAGGTGTGACATGACAATCTGCTGTTATTCATTATGATGCTGCATTACAGGTGATGTTGTGTTACATGGTGATGTTGTGTTACATGGAGATGTTGTGTTACATGGTGATATTGTGTTACATGGTGATATTGTGTTACATGGTGATATTGTGTTACATGGTGATATTGTGTTACATGGTGATGTTGTGTTACATGGTGATGTTGTGTTACATGATGATGTTGTGTTACATGGTGATGTTGTGTTACATGGTGATGTTGTGTTACATGGTGATCTGTTACATGGTGATGTTGTATTACATGGTGATGTTGTTACATGGTGTTGTGTTACATGGTGATGTTGTGTTACATGGTGATGTTGTGTTACATGGTGATGTTGTGTTACATGGTGATGTTGTGTTACATGGTGATGTTGTGTTACATGGTGATGTTGTGTTACATGGTGATGTTGTGTTACATGGTGATGTTGTGTTACATGGTGATGTTGATGTTTACATGGTGATGTTGTTACATGGTGATGTTACATGGAGATGTTGTGTTACATGGTGGTGTTGTGTTACATGGTGATATTATGTTACATGGTGCTGTTGTGTTACATGGTGATATTGTGTTACATGGTGATGTGTTACATGGTGGTGTGTTACATGGTGATATTGTGTTACATGGTGATGTTGTGTTACATGGTGATGTTGTGTTACATGGTGATGTTGTGTTACATGGTGGTGTTGTGTTACATGGTGATATTGTGTTACATGGTGATATTATGTTACATGGAGATGTTGTGTTACATGGTGATGTTGTGTTACATGGTGATATTGTGTTACATGGTGATGTTGTGTTACATGGTGCTGTTGTGTTACATGGTGATCTGTTACATGGAGATGTTGTGTTACATGGTGATGTTGTGTTACATGGTGATGTTGTGTTACATGGTGATGTTGTGTTACATGGTGATGTTGTGTTACATGGTGGTGTTGTGTTACATGGTGATATTATGTTACATGGTGATGTTGTGTTACATGGTGATCTGTTACATGGTGATGTTGTGTTACATGGTGATGTTGTGTTACATGGTGATGTGTTACATGGAGTGTTACATGGAGACGTTTTTTTGTTTTTTTTTTTTTTTTGTGTTACATGGTGGTGTTGTGTTACATGGTGATATTATGTTACATGGTGCTGTTGTGTTACATGGTGATGTTGTGTTACATGGTGGTGTTGTGTTACATGGTGGTGTTGTGTTACATGGTGATATTGTGTTACATGGTGATGTTGTGTTACATGGTGATGTTGTGTTACATGGTGATGTTGTGTTACATGGTGATGTTGTGTTACATGGTGATATTATGTTACATGGTGGTGTGTGTTACATGGTGATATTGTGTTACATGGTGCTGTTGTGTTACATGGTGATCTGTTACATGGAGATGTTGTGTTACATGGTGATGTTGTGTTACATGGTGATGTGTTACATGGAGATGTTGTGTTACATGGTGATGTTGTGTTACATGGTGATGTTGTGTTACATGGTGATGTTATGTTACATGGTGGTGTTGTTACATGGTGATATTGTGTTACATGGTGATGTTGTGTTACATGGTGCTGTTGTGTTACATGGTGATCTGTTACATGGAGATGTTGTGTTACATGGTGATGTTGTGTTACATGGTGATGTGTTACATGGAGATGTTGTGTTACATGGTGGTGTTGTGTTACATGGTGATATTATGTTACATGGTGCTGTTGTGTTACATGGTGATATTGTGTTACATGGTGATGTTGTGTTACATGGTGGTGTTGTGTTACATGGTGATATTGTGTTACATGGTGATGTTGTGTTATATGGTGATGTTGTGTTACATGGTGATGTTGTGTTACATGGTGGTGTTGTGTTACATGGTGATATTATGTTACATGGTGGTGTTGTTACATGGTGATATTGTGTTACATGGTGCTGTTGTGTTACATGGTGATCTGTTACATGGAGATGTTGTGTTACATGGTGATGTTGTGTTACATGGTGATGTGTTACATGGAGATGTTGTGTTACATGGTGTTGTTGTGTTACATGGTGATATTGTGTTACATGGTGATGTTGTGTTACATGGTGATGTTGTGTTACATGGTGATGTTGTGTTACATGGTGATGTTCTGTTACATGGTGATGTTGTGTTACATGGTGATATTGTGTTGGTGATGTTACATGGTGATGTTGTGTTACATGGTGATGTGTTACATGGTGCTGTTGTTGTGTTACATGGTGATCTGTTACATGGAGATGTTGTGTTACATGGTGATGTTGTGTTACATGGTGATGTGTTACATGGAGATGTTGTGTTACATGGTGATGTTGTGTTACATGGTGATGTTGTGTTACATGGTGATGTTATGTTACATGGTGGTGTTGTTACATGGTGATATTGTGTTACATGGTGATGTTGTGTTACATGGTGCTGTTGTGTTACATGGTGATCTGTTACATGGAGATGTTGTGTTACATGGTGATATTGTGTTACATGGTGATATTGTGTTACATGGTGATGTTGTGTTACATGGTGTTGTTGTGTTACATGGTGATATTGTGTTACATGGTGATGTTGTGTTACATGGTGATGTTGTGTTACATGTGTGTTGTGTTACATGGTGGTGTTGTGTTACATGGTGATATTGTGTTACATGGTGATGTTGTGTTACATGGTGATGTTGTGTTACATGGTGATATTGTGTTACATGGTGATGTTGTGTTACATGGTGATATTGTGTTACATGGTGATATTGTGTTACATGGTGATGTTGTGTTACATGGTGATGTTGTGTTACATGGTGATGTTGTGTTACATGGTGATGTTCTGTTACATGGTGATGTTGTGTTACATGGTGATATTGTGTTGGTGATGTTACATGGTGATGTTGTGTTACATGGTGATATTGTGTTACATGGTGATATTGTGTTGGTGATGTTACATGGTGATGTTGTGTTACATGGTGATGTTGTGTTACATGGTGATGTTCTGTTACATGGTGATGTTGTGTTACATGGTGATATTGTGTTGGTGATGTTGTGTTACATGGTGATATTGTGTTACATGGTGATATTGTGTTGGTGATGTTACATGGTGATGTTGTGTTACATGGTGATATTGTGTTACATGGTGATATTGTGTTACATGGTGATGTTGTGTTACATGGTGATATTGTGTTACATGGTGATATTGTGTTACATGGTGATGTTGTGTTACATGGTGATGTTGTGTTACATGGTGATATTGTGTTACATGGTGATATTGTGTTACATGGTGATATTGTGTTACATGGTGATGTTGTGTTACATGGTGGTGTTGTGTTACATGGTAATCTTGCATTACATGGTAATGTAGTATTACTATTGGTAATGTTTCTAGGTAGCAGATGTCATGCATGCCGTGTTAGGGACACACAAAGAAGGCTCAATTCCCTTCTTTGAACGACTTTTACCTGATTTCCACGCACTAATTGTAAGTCACAGCTTATTGATCCGTCATGCCTTGCGAGCTCTAATTGTGTTAGTGACCTTGCTTGATGCCATGATGTATCTGAATCTGAATTTTAATCAGTAATGCTTGAATTGTTTTAACACCGAAAAAAGGGGGGAATAAAATAATGATGTGATTGAAAGAAAACATTGATAAGTATTTAACAATAAACAAATGTTTCTGCTGGTGAAAATAGAACAATGACGATGGTAATAGCAAAAAGAACGCCAACAACGACGACCAGATTTATTCATTATTATCACAACACCAACAGAAAAGCAAATAAATAAGAAACTTACAAAGCTCAACCAAAAGTCAAAATTCAATGACTGTCTGTCGTTTTCGTTTATATTTAAAGTAGTTTGAGGGTCACTGTTTCCTAAGTTAGTACTACCCTCATAAAAATGAAGTATTTTATTTTATTTAATTTAAAATTTGTACGACTAATGAGAATTATTGTTGTTTGTAGTCACCTGAACGATCAGAAGCTGACAAGCAGTGGGGTTTGTGTATTTTTGACGATGTAATCGAGTTCTATGGACCGGTAAGAACATATGGAATTGGTGTTTTGTTTTGCAAATAATTATGTTTGGATATGACTTAATAACTGAGAGAAATTAAGAAAAGTAGGCAGTGAGGTCACACACAAAAGAAGGAAGGAAGGAAGGAAGGAAGGAAGGAAGGAAGGAAGGAAGGAAGGAAGGAAGGAAGGAAGGAAGGAAGGAAGGAAGGAAGGAAGGAAGGAAGGAAGGAAGGAAGGAAGGAAGGAAGGAAGGAAGGAAGGAAGGAAGGAAGGAAGGAAGGAAGGGAAGGAAGGAAGGAAGGAAGGAAGGAAGGAAGGAAGGAAGGAAGGAAGGAAGGAAGGAAGGAAGGAAGGAAGGAAGGAAGGAAGGAAGGAAGGAAGGAAGGAAGGAAGGAAGGAAGGAAGGAAGGAAGGAAGGAAGGAAGGAAGGAAGGAAGGAAGGAAGGAAGGAAGGAAGGAAGGAAGGAAGGAAGGAAGGAAGGAAGGAAGGAAGGAAGGAAGGAAGGAAGGAAGGAAGGAAGGAAGGAAGGAAGGAAGGAAGGAAAGACTAGCGGTTTCAACCGGTAGAAGTTTCATTCTACACATACAGAAGACTAATAATAATCATTGTACGTTCCATTCAGACATCGTTCAAGTATCAGGAGTACTTCCTAAGGGCCACGTTGAACTTCACTATCGACAAGAGCCCTGTAGTACGACAGGTACTGTATACCTGAAACATCACCACATGACATTGTGTTTTTTTTGTGATGATGATAGTGTTGGCGATGATTATTGGTATTATTACCGTTTGGCCTCTAGAACTCACATGGTGTACTTCATGAAGTTCTGACATTACAACAACAGCAACAACAATAACAACAGCAACAACAATAACAACAACAGCAGCATCAGCAGCAACAACAACAATGAAAGCGGCAGCAGCAACAACAACAACAGTAACAACAACAGCAACAACAGCAGCAGCAACAACAACTTACAACAACAGCAACAACAAAAACAACAGCAGCAACAACAATAACAACAACAACAACAGCAGTAACAACAACAACAAACAACAACTTTTGTACAGTATTTTGACGACAGTAACACGATGTACACCACATGAGCTCTACGAGGTGAATCGGTGAATTGAACGTTCTGTTTATGATGATGATGATGATTAAGAGTACTGATCTACGTTGTTTTATGTGTCAGGCTGCATGCTATGGAGTTGGTATTATGCCCATCTCATCCAAAGACTACGCACCTGCATGTGCAGGTAAACTGATGAGTATTCACTTGTTTCCCCCCTCAGTTTTCATCAGAAAGCACGCAATAGTTTATTGTTGGACCACATTACGTAACGTTTGGTTGTTACACTCTCATATTTCATTCTATGTTACTTGTTGTTCATAGAGGCTCTACCTTTACTGCTACAAGTGATTAATGATCCGCAGGCAAGATCACGAGAAAACATTAACGCCACAGAGAATGCTATCTCTGCTGTTACCAAAATCTGTAAATATAACCATGGCAACATCAACGTCGATGAGATCATCCCATTGTGGTTGTCATGGTTACCAATCATCGAAGACCGAGAGGAGGCTTCGCATGTATATGGTTATCTATGCGACTTAATCGAAGCGTAAGTGAATGTTGTACTGTTGCTTCACCATCTAAATGTCATCTAAGTGGTTTGTTATTCGCTATTGCAACCATGCATTGCTTCCTGGGCTACTTATAATAACTTATGATGAATAAAAAGATATTTCAATACTGCATGTCTGGGTTTTTTTTTTTTTTTTTTTTTTTAATAACATAAGGAAGATGAGCTTGCTTGTAGTTCACTCCTCCAGTTTTCAGTTGGGAATGATTTTATACATCATCTTTCCTTTGTGTAGGAATCACGTCCTGGTTCTAGGTACAGACTACAGTAATCTCTCAAGATTACTACAGATCTTCGCCGATGTGTTCCTTTCTGAAGTGTTGAATGAAGACGAAGAAACAAGACAGAGACTTCTTAGAATTACAGTACAGATGCAGGTTGGTCTACACCCCCTCCCTTGTTCCCCCTTTGTAGGCTATGACATTCACCTCACCCCCTCCCTTGCTCTCTCCCCCTCCCTTGCCCCCCCCCCCCCCCCCCCCATGTAGGCTATAACATTCATCACCCCCTCCCTTGCTCTCCCCCCTAATCATTTGAAAGGCGCTGGTGTAGGCTATGGCATTCACCTCACCCCTAACCCCCGTGTAGGCTATGACATTCACCTCACCCCCTTCCTTGCTCTCCCCCCTCCCTTTCTCCCCCCCCCCCCCCCCCTCCCTTGCTCTACCCCTCCCTTGCTCTCCCCCCTCCCTTGCTCTCCCCCCCTCCCTTGCTCTCCCCCCCCTTCTCCCCCCTCCCTTGCTCTCCCCCCTCCCTTGCTCTCCCCCCTCCCTTGCTCTCCCCCCTCCCTTGCTCTCCCCCCTCCCTGCTCCCCCCCCCTCTCGCTCTACCCCTCCCTTGCTCCCCCCCCCCCCCCCCCTCTACCCCTCCCTTGCTCTCCCCCCATCCCTTGCTCCCCTCCCTTCCCCCCCCCCCTCTCCCCCTAATCATTTGAAAGGCACTGGTGTAGGCTATGGCATTCACCTCACCCCTCCCTTGCTCCCCCGTGTAGGCTATGACATTCACCTCACCCCCTTCCTTGCTCTCCCCCCTCCCTTTCTCTCCCCCCCCCCCCTCCCTTGCTCTACCCCTCCCTTGCTCTCCCCCCTCCCTTGCTCTCCCCCCTCCCTTGCTCTCCCCCCTCCCTTGCTCTCCCCCCCCCCCTCGCTCTACCCCTCCCTTGCTGCTCCCCCCCCCCCCCCCCCCCCTCCCTTGCTCTACCCCTCCCTTGCTCTCCCCCCATCCCTTGCTCCCCTCCCTTCCTTCCACCCCCCTCTCCCCCTAATCATTTGAAAGGCACTGGTGTAGGCTATGGCATTCACCTCACCCCTCCCTTGCTCCCCCGTGTAGGCTATGACATTCACCCCATCCCTTGCTTTCCCCCTAATCCGACATTCACCTAATACCGTTCATAAAAGGTTATAGAGTCGTTTTCGTACGAGTGGGAAAAAAGTACAGCACCGAGTTGCGTTACGGTACGACATGGTAATTGACATTTATCGTACAGAAGCGAATCCCCACTCGTAGGAAAACGACTGCAAGTCACGTCCGCGGGACAGTACGCCCTCTGTCCCTCCCTCCATTAGTGCTCCCTCCCCTCATGTTAGTAACTGATATTTCTTTCTCGACTAGACCATGGATAAATGGAATACATATTTCTCACAGCTGAACGATATGCAGCAAGATTCGATACGACAAGCAGTGACAGGACAGTAATCCCTGATCAACAACAATCGATAACGCATCGTGTCAGGCCGAGCCTTAGCTGACCAACACACGACCAGCCGAACTGCTGAAAATTTCAACAATTTCATCGCATTATAAATGATTGTATTTTATATTGATTCTGGCGACTGCGCGACGTTCTTGTAGAGTGGAAATCCTGCGATTCAATAATTAACCATTTGCTGACGGGTAATTGTGCGAATCTAACAACCGGTGTATCGCCGTGGATTTGTGCGTGTCATGTCATCTAACGACTGTATGCCAATCGCCGTGCATTTCACGGGTTATTTACCACGAGATCGCTGGGAAGAGACACTAAATGTAGTTGAAGCCATTCAGGTTGCTCAAATCAATGTACTTTTGTATCAGAGCTCAGTATGGATGCTTTACTGATAACGTGAAGACAAATGTTCCAATGGAATGAACTGTTAGGTTGTGTTAGTTGTAGATAAGGCGGTGCTCAACCTAAATCCCATGACAGTCTCTAGAATTGTGCTCTACTGCCGAGAGAACTGTCTCACAGAACCCCTACAAGTGAAATCAACTGAAACTGTCAATTACCTTGTGGATGACGTAGTTAGACTTGTTCCTATGAATGACGTAGTTAGACTTGAGTTCCTATGAATGACGTAGTAAGACTCGTTCCTATGAATGACGTAGTCAGACTCGTTCCAGTTCTCTGCGAATAGCTCGGAAGCGACTGGTAATGACTCTAAACCAAATCGAGGTTTGTGAGATCAAATGTGAAATACTTTGTCGAGAGTTTAAACCAAGATGTGCTCAGTTACTGACAAACATTAGCAGAATTAATGGAGGAATCTTCCATACCACCCCTCTCCCCAACAGATTCATTTAGCCATGCAGATCACCATTACCTGCTAATGGTTGCGCAGTTTCTTAGTTTATTAACAGTGAAATAAAACAACAAATCACTAGCTTATAATTGACGTTGTGTACGTACGTGGTCATACTGGGTTGAATGACGCATCGAGTCTGTGGGAAAGCACAGGTAACCCGCGCGGTTATACTTTCCACATCATTGGTGGTTGTTTTTCCTGGTTCCCTTTCCTATAGCACTGTAACTGCCTAATATAACATGATATTGCAATAAATAGGACATCTTGGTGTCTCTATAAAGCTACAGCGTTGTATGGTATTGCTGTGCATAGAGTCATTTCGTGGGAGTGAGAAAGTTACGGTACCGTGCCGTCTGCACACTTTCTGATTGGTTCAGAAAGGAAGCCATTTGAGTGTAACAACATTTTTCATAGTACCACCCAAGAGCACAAAACAAAGTCCATTCTTTGTACAACATGTAATGAATGTTGCATGATTTGTTTGCCCGCTTTACTCGCCCCTAAAGGATTTATTGAGTTCTCCAAGCTTGTACGTCCAGGTATTATATACCGATGGTATACATCATATCTTTTTATTGTTCCGAAATTTTCATTTATTAGTGATCGAGTTCTCCAAGCGTGTACGGTGTCTTTAGTCCAGGGTATTATATAGCTAATTGCATAATTCATGAAAGCTATGATCCAGACTTGTAGGATCTTAGTTAAATAGCTCATATACCTTCAAAACTACGAGAACATTGAATATATCTGTATGTAATGCGGGTCATGAACTGATTTCCCATCCATCATTGCGGTCTCAGCTTCTATGATTTATGATTTTCAACCCGACAACGATTATGCAATCAGCTATATACCGATGGCGATGGTATACATCTTTGAACTTTATTGTACCGATTGCTTCATTTTCGCCAAGGAGTCTGCGTACTGGAACTGATCGCTTTGTTCATACTCTAACATGTCCAATGCAACCACACAGCTCTCCTGTAAGCACAAAGAGTACAATAAATATAGGGATGAATGGGCGCAAACAAGTAATAAACATTCAAATTTGTGGGATCTGAAGAAAAGTAGAAATGAATGACGTCATGCAGTATTATACGTCATAATGAATGACGTCTTTCAGTATATACGTCATAAGGAATGACGTCATTCAGTATATACCTCATAATGAATGACGTCATTCAGTATAAAATTATACGTCATTCATACTTCACCTTTACTACACGTTCTTGATCCAATGCATACTTCTTCAAAATACTTAAACAATCATCCTACAAAGAACAATGTTAGGCCATTGAATTCTGCGAGAGTGGATAGTTAGTTCATCTTCTTTTTACACACTTAGGCCCCGTCCACACTACTGATCCGTTTTTGAAAACCTCCGTTTTCCTTTGACCGAAAACGGATAAAAAGCTCTGCGTCTGCACTTGCGTTTTCGACCGTCTACAGTAGGGTGAACTAGGGGATGAAAACGATGATCCAAAGATGCGTTTTCGCGCATACTTATCGACAGAGTTGTGACGTAGAGTTTCTGAAAAGCTACGTTTTTGCCATCCACACTAAAACGATAGACCTGCGTTTTCAAAAGTCTCATAGTCATAATCATCTCCGTTTTCGATCGTTTTAGTGCGGACGCTCGGTAAAAATGCATCAAAAAGTATGGTGTGCGTTTTCATAAACGGAGTAGTGTGGACGAGGTCTTATATCGCTGTCCGCACGAATATGACTGGCGATAAAATCAAAATACTGAAATAAAATAAAAAACACGGCACGAAAAGCTATTGAAAAGTGATAATAAAACCGCGCTCAAACAGGAAGTAGGAATACATGTAGTACCTTTGCAATTGAACCAAGAGCTTCTGCACACTCGTGTCGTACCATTGGATTTTCTTCTGAATCGGCGAGATTCTGACAAAGAATAGAAAACGTTCCTAGAGTTCCTTAAACGTCATTTTTCATTCATTCATGTATTCACTTGTTCGTTCGCTTTTCGTTCGTTCCAAATTTCTTTGGTTTATGTATTTTTTCATTTCCATTTGTTCTTTAGTTCATTTTTTTGTTCATTTGTTCATTTGTTCATTTCTTTTATTAATTTATTCAACTTAATATCTGTAATCTGGCACTAAGGCATAACTTCTCAGTTATTTCTCAGGGTCAGTTCCTTCCTCTAAAGAGTGGTACAAATAAAGTTGTTGTTAAGCCCTATACCCCATAAGATGTTATAGTAAGTACTTAGATTCATACTGTAGTGTTTATATTGGGGACGGATCAGGATATCGACTAGAGGACGACGAAGTACGAATAGTGTTTTTACTAAATTTGCGCTGTCTTTCATGAAAATATGTCTTTTTGTGCCAGTCCGGGACAACTCTTTGCACAAATAACGAACTGACGTCATCTACTCAACCCAATCCACAGTACTTCTCGTTGGAATATGAAAGCAACATTTTAACTTAATGGCAAACTGAGTTATTAATTTTTATAACTGGTCCTTCAATATTAATTTCGAGATCATTTTCTACATTTCAACAAGAGGTTATTGCACTTAGTAATTAATTAGTGCAATTGTTTCTCTAGCTTTCTCTGACGTCGTCATTGTCCATTCCATCCTCCCTATCTGATTCACGTCTTTATTTGTCTTGCATCCATGTACTACTTACTACTACTTACTTTAGTCAATTGTTCAATAGCAGCTTCGTGTTGCATTTGTCCCAATACATATGCTATCAAAGAATGGAGAGATCAATAAATAGCACAGATGATGACAATTAATGTCGTCTATCTTCTGCGTGCCTATAAGAGGTGCATAAGGCCTCATGACAATTAACACAGTACAAAAAGATACGGATAGAACTTACCAATTTCATGCCTAAAAAGAGCACTTTGACATTTGAGACCTTCAGCAAGAGCCTAGAAGGAACAACACATTGCTCAATTCATTCAGAGGAAGTTAGCCACACACTATCAGCTTTCGACTTTGAATATCTATCAGTTAATTCGCATAGCATGGTCACATATATTCGCTAACTATGTGTTTACATGTAGTTTAATGGGTTTCATTTAAAGAAAGAGATTTTTATCAATTATGATGAAAGTAAAAGAAATCTAAACCATTTTTAAACCACAACAATTTATACAAAGAATATAGATATAATTTAAACTTGCCCTCAATGAAAACTACTGCGATAAAGTCTTATTAAACAAATGAATAATCCAACACACCAGCACTGCATCTCTGCCTCCTGTATTTCTTAAAGAAAACATTGCCCTGCAACATAATTCAAAACACTTGCATAAAGCATTTTTAAATACTTGAGGTGAATATAGAGATAATTAAAAAAAAATATTTATTGTGATAAAAACCAATCAGCTGTACATAAAAGAACAGCTGGTCCCAGCTGCATGAAAGGTGAATAGCACTATCCACCTGATAATTCCTATCCAACGGATAAAACTAATGCAGTTATCCAATAAATTTTATTCGTTGGATAGGACTTATCCGGTGAATAGCGCTATTCACCTTTCGTGCAACCGGGGCCTGGTGTAAACTGGTGATCATGCAGCAACTTTAAATTAATCTACAAAAATATACATGTATAGGGCCCTTTCTAATTTACTAATACTTCAACAGCCCATATTATTCCTTTATCTAAACGGGTCTGTGCAAGATTAAGAGACTTGGGATCAAAATCCAAATTCTCACTTGGAATTCAAAAGGCCTAAAGGAGAATTTAGTGTTTGTTCAGAGATCATATTGCTCATATATCCTTCTATCTATCCATCTGTTAATATGTCCATCTTTATGATGTCTTAATTACTTACCTGTATCTTTCAAAAAAAGGTTGTGTTTGATCTAATAAAGTATCCTTGAGTCTTGGGATGTCTAAATCCAGTGAAGGTGGTGCTGGGTCAACAGAATGATATGGATTGAAGCTGTCAAAAAATGATATGTCATGAAAAAAAGATGTCATGTAAAGCACTCTTTACTAGCTTTCACTACACGCCACCCTTTACTAGCTTTTACTACATGGTTTCCAATGGGGTGGCTGGAGGCCATGTACATTGTATCATATATGAAGACCATTATCATTAATATGTGCAGTTTTTGTTGACTGGTGAAAAATTCATGGCACGGACCCACTGTGATAATGCTGATGTGACTTGGCTTGACCATGATTGTTTCAGGATTTCAAATACATTTGTACCATGACCATGCCTTAATTGCCATGACTATGCCCTGCCATGACCATGCCTTAATTGCCATGACTATGCCCTGCCATGACCATGCCTTAATTGCCATGACTATACCCTGCCATGACCATGCCTTAATTGCCATGACTTATGCCCTGCCATGACCATGCCTTAATTGCCATTACTATGCCTTGCCATGACCATGCCCTGCCATTTGCCTGCTCTACACAATCATTATTGTTGAAGTGCAGCCAATTCCAACACTTTCAGATCAACTCAATCTAACTTATCTTTGCTGGGAGTAGTTGAAGACTGCACATACCCAGGTTGTTTGATTTACTACCAGACAAGATTCAAGTACAATGTATATGACTTGCATACACCTAATTCAATTACATGTAAGTTAGTCACCCTTGACTCACAAAGGTGCGACCCCAGAGAATCATGGGAGATACTGTTTACCAATGAATGTCACTTGAATTTGCTTCACTGCATTTGTTCTTGTTTAGTACAAGACATTCATGAAGAATATGGCTGCAAATAGAAACCCCATGATCCTTCAGGGTCACACCTTTCACCCATTTTGGGGACTAACATACGGTAATTGAAATAGGTGTATACAGTATGCACTACATGGATGTATATTTACTGAAGTGCCACAAATTCTCCATCTATCCCAAATACATTTTACAACAAACCTCAATTTATGATGTTCATTCGCTTTCTGTTTATTCAACCATTCAATTCTCCTTACAGCAAGATGACATGTTTCAGCAACCTGCATCAGTATTGAAAATATCAATAATAATACAAGATTTCTTTCAACTCCAAATTATTGTTTTATTTGAATAAAACATTACCTCAGGTACAGGATCATCTTCAAATTGTTTTAATATTTCTAGTGATTCTGTGGCACCAATTGCACCTAGCGCTTCACCAGCCTACAAAACAAGTCAACTAGTAGATGTCAGTGAAGATATATATTAAATGCAAACCACTACAAAATGGTGATTTTATTACTAATAATGTGTGTTGTACATTTTACCTCATGTCTAACCATTGCTTCTTGTTTCGTATCCTTCAAGACCCTTTGATTATACAAAAAATATATAAATATACATGTACCTATAATGGTGTAATCATTGTCGGTTTGAAAATCATGAATAGTATAACCAAAAGGAATTCTGGGAAATTGAAACTCTCAAATAACCTTTTTCTCCAGACTATGAAAAGGAGAGGATATTGAGTTTATCCATCTTTGCAGTCTCTTAGCTTTGAACTACTGTATGAATTATGATTTTCAACCCAACGAATTTTGCAATTAGGTACACATACAAATGTATGTATATATATATGAGCCCCAGGGGGGGTACTCAGGGGTATCAGTGACAGGGAGGTGCGAATGAGGCCAAACTTTTTAACCCCCAAAAAGTCCATTACGCAAAAACAAGACCCCAAAAAAGTCCAACTGGCCACAACGTAACCCCAAAAAAGTCCATTTTTTCTCCACATAAAATCGAGAACGGTAGGATATCATTTTTATCATCCCCTAAAAAAGTCCTTGTCAAAATCTTTATATCACAAAAAGTCCACCAGAAAATTGCTAAACCAAAAAAAGTCCCAAGCCGCGAATTTCAAACCCCAAAAAGGTCTTCGCACCTCCCCGTCACTGATACCCCTGAGTACCCCCTCTGGGATATGAGCTGCTTTCAGGATGACATTATTAACACTGAAATACCACAAAGAAGACCATTCTGTAGTATTCTAGCTGCACATTACTTACTTTGTTAAAACAGGAACTGCATACTGGTCCTTAAAATATAATATTAATTAGGTAAACAAATAAATACATCTACAATACAAGTACTAGAAATAGGACATGAAAACAATTCTTGTTTGGTTAGCTTACTTGCATTTGTCCAAGGCAGTACGCCAATTCGTGTTTGAGAAGAGCAGATGGATCACCAAATCCTAGAAAGATAAACAACATGATAATTTGAAGCTGACAGCAATGGTGGTGGTAATGTGTGACCGTCAACAATAGTGTCAGATGATACTTTGATCACTGATCACTGGCTGTAATCACGTACTGATATCTCTGTCTGGTGACAGTCTTAGTTACTTGTGGAAGTGGTATACTAGTATTTAAACATGATGGCTGATTGGTCCAGAGACTGACCTTGTGCTATTAGATCAATTGCTTCATGTCCACCAAGGTTTTTCAAGGTAAAAAGAGCTCTGAATCGATCTGTAAGGGATCTAAACGTACAATATTTATTTGACAATTATCATGCATAGTCTTAAGAAATAAATGTGGATGTGCTGCATGTACAGTGTACATGTAGATAAGAACTTAACTTACATATTATGATGTTCATGGCCATGGGTCAAATATACATCGCGTAATTATAGACATAGGGAAAATTACTTTATACATCATTACATGTATGAAAACATCAACAATCGCACACAAAAAATGAATGAAGTAGACTTATTTAAAATCTAATTTAATTAATAGTACAATATTTAGTTTACGACACTACTAACCTTGAAGAATCAAGAAGTTGTTCACCGATTTCTTCAACACAAGAACAATCTGCCATAACAAATAACAAATGTTTCACTTTATCTTCCTTGGGGTTATGTTTATATATCTCGATCTGATTTGAGCTCCTTTGAAATAGAATCGAAAATCGAAAAATTGTTCACAATATTATTTTGCAATTTTCACGTGGAAATGATGTTGTGATGGAATACCGCTGACATAAGTGAATGTCGTCTCAAACGTTTGTACGGGACATGCGCAGAGACAAATGAAAAATGGCGGGAAAACGACGCGCGCGCGTCTGTCAAATTGTTGGCGCGAAAAATAAGCAAGCGAAGGCAAAGATCGAGAGGAGACAAAACCGACAGTCCATCATTTTTGATTGCTTGCAGTTTATGTTGAAAGAATTTGTTTTTCCACTCGTTGAAATACAATTTCTTCATTGTCTGTCCAACATGACATGTACTGATTCTCCAAAGTTTCGTGTCGACGTTATATTTCACAGTTTGAGGGAACTCGAACAAGGTTAGAAATAGAATTGCGATTGACCTACAGTTTCACTTTGTCTATATTTTACTGTTGTTGGGGCTACTTTATTCTGTTATTATGTAATGTAAAACGCATTGAGACGTCAGTTTAATGCGTTAAACAAGAACTTATTATTATTAAGCTTATATTATTATTACTAGTTTAGTCGTCGTTATGGCCGGGTCGAACTGCTCTTTGTACAATTATTTTAGTATACGAGTGTAAAGCTTACAACAAGTCAACAGCTTCATAAGATTAAAAAAAATACTCAACTGACAACTGTCAACAGTTGTTTTCAATAAGCCACTTCACGCTTTTGTCCGCCATTTTGAATCGGGGCAAACGCGCGGAAATTTATAGAAATCTGGATCACTTTGGCTTGCCGTAACTCCGCTCAATTTCGTTGGATTTTCACAAACTTTCCATTTTAGACAAGATGTATTCTTTGTTATTTATGACCTATAATATGATGGGTATTGGAAGGCTACAAATCGAGAAAAAAAGATTTTTGTTTTCAAAATAAAACGTTCGGCACGTGAATATGCAAATTAGCTCGAATTTTTAAGATACATTGGTGAAAAGAAGATTGACTCGAGAAAGGTAGTTAAAACAACTACATTTGTCTTATTTTCAGTTCGACAACTGGTATGCATGCCTGCTGATTATCGAAGTTTAAATTTTCAAAATCCATCAAAATCGAGCGGAGTTATGGGAAGCCAAAGTGATCCACATTTCTATAAATTTCCGCGCGTTTGCCCCAATTCAAATTTCATCAATTCATGTTTCTAATGTTAAGCTTACTTTATAATTGTAATTCTGGTACTAAAATAAACTATTGTCATTGTCATTCAATTCTCTTAGAAAAAGAACTTCTCGAAAGTCGGTTGAATGAACAAAAGAGGAAGTGCAAAGCTTTGGAAGAAATAGTTGAAGCAGGTAAACAATTACTAAGCTTATTTGTTTCATGACAGTTTTATGATAATGACCAGGTTTTATTCCGTTTTGTAAACAGCTCATGAAAAATGCATAATGGCTAGTGAACGAAACATACGTATGAAAGGTATGTGTTTTGGAAGATTATATAAAATCTGTTCATTGCATCAAACATTGTGAAGACATGTTCTCATCCTGGAGAATTCCAATGACTTTTAATCATAGAAAATGTGGATGTTGCCAAGCAGAAAGTGTTACGAACAGGGGAACAAGGAGAACGGTAACTTTTTCCTTTTTTTTCGATATGGAGAGCCGTTAAAAATTTATGTATAGTAAACGATTGATACAGAAGCGTTTTATCTGGTTTAAAACCACGAAACGCAGCCGAATGGGTCGATCTGTTTCCGTATGGGAGGTTTTACGTGTGACGTAGTGGCCGTCAAGATCTACAAAATGTTCGAGCCTAACTTTCAAAGTCTGTTAGTTTTTCTTCAAGCAACTAGATGACATTTGTTTGTTTGTAATGTTTACATGTAACTTATTCCAGGGCCTACAAACTTTAAGGCATTTTTGGCGACTTTGGACTTGTAAAGAATGCAACCGGTGCAATATTTCGCCTGTAGAACCGAGTGGCTTGACACTATCAAAACCTTAAAATGGAAAGGGCGGGATGCTTGCACATCGAAAATTCCCGTATTTTCCTGGCATCCTTTTCGGGCGTGCAGAAGGAAAACACGTGTTTGCGAAAGTGGTCCTAAGGAAATGGCTATTGTTCGGCAAGTTAAGGAAGAGAGAGGGAAAAATTCACGACTATATCAACAAGAGAGTTGGAAGTTTGCCGAGAATGTGGCGTTTTGTTTCGCAATGATGTATTTTAGAAGAAAATCCAAGTCAAATGTCGTTCATTTTCGAGGTGTGAAATTGCGTCAAAAACGCGCATTTTTTATTTCTATGAAAAACAAATTGGACTTGTAAGTCAGTTTACTTGAAATTAAAATTTGAAGAGTTATCTAGTTGTCACTAATAACTGGCCATGAGATCGATGTTACGAAAATTCAGAAAGTTAGAATGTTTCAAAGCAGTATCGATTTCGGGCGCCGGTTTCGGGCGCCGTGGGAGTCAAAGGGTTAATGTTTTTTTCAATATAAATCTCGACAGTCTTGAACAGTTAAATGAGGAGAAACGCAACATAATCTCCAAACTGAATCAGAGTATTAAAGACGTAAACCAAAAAGAGATCGAAGAAACGTGAGTATTAGCCTCCTTTGCAGACGTTTTAGTTGGTTCGCTTTTCTCCCATTACAACGACGTTGTGTTGCGAGTAAAGCGAACCAACTACATGTATTACATTAGACTGTGAACAGTCCCCTTTTTCCCTCCAGACTCAGCCGAACGAGAGAAAAACAATCCCGGACGCGCGAGGATTGATTCTCTCGTTCGGCTGAGTCTGGAGGGAAAAGGGGGACTGTTCACAGTCTAGTATTACATGTATTACACATTTAAATTTAATATCAGACTCATGGAATTATGCAGTGGAGGATTTCCAGAACAAGTTATTGTGGCAATTAAAAGGAAAGAACTTGAACTAAAAGACATTAACTTTGGTGTACTTGATTATTTGGACTAGTAGTGAGTCAGATAGTAGCGTCTGATTAGAATATTTAAAAAAGTACAAAATTTAGAATTTTGTTAGAAGTTTCATATGAAGTTTATTGATAACAGACAGAGGATATTTAGTGAAATTCTCTACCTTAGACTGCACTGTGTTTATGTTTAATATTAGTGCTTTTATTTCAGTTATTTTTTAATTTGTTTCTGTTTTTTATCTAAGTTATTGTTGAAATTGGTGTGTTTGATCTGAGTAAAAATCTATTTAAAATTTCATCTACCGGTATTATAAAAAAAACTGACATTTTTTTCTGGGCAGGCATTTAGATCTAAGGATGCCAATTACTGTTTTTTGGCATTGTTTATATTAAAATTATATCATTTGTATTGTAATTAACACTTTGTGAGAGGGGTGGGCCAAATATTTTTTTACTAAAGACATGGGGTGGGTCATGAAATAAAACCACTGATAAGGGGGTGGGGTAGAACAATTATATTTTAAATGTACTATTTAAATCAGCCGGGCCCCTCCACCCCCCCCCCCCCCCCACCCCCCTAAAGAAACCTCCCTAAGACGTCTGCAAAGGAGGCTACGTGAGTATAGAATGTAATTATTATAAAATAACAATAATTTGATTTCGATCTCTAAACTAATAATAATAATAATAATATATTTAGAGCATCATGAATGTCTCGATGCTCTTACAACAATTTTAGAATATACTAGTATCATCTAAACCAGGAGCCCTGTCTAAACTTATTTACAACTAACATGTTTTGACCTTTGTTTCCCCAGAGAAAGTTTAAAAAATCAACTTTCTGAGCTGGCAGAAGAGTTTAGAAACGCAAGGACCTATTACGTAAGTAGATCTTGATAATGAACATGGGAAAAATGGAACTTATATAAACATGGAGCTTATATTTAATTTATATTATTGTATCACCCTTATTATTATGATTATTATTATGATTATTATTAATATACAAACAATAAATATGAATAATATAATATACTATTATATTAGCGCTCTATATAGAGCGCGCGCGCAAGTAAGATTTGAAAGTCTCGTACACAACTATTGTAAATAACGTACATCTTTGAGGGTTTGAAAAGGTCTAGAAGACGAAACTAGTTACCCAATGATGATCAACAAAAGTGTGTAAAAAATTAAAATTAAAAGAGGTTTAGAACCTCAATGACCTAATAATGAGATAATCAGTAATAATAATAATAAAACTTTATTTTCACACGGTGTCTACATCATTAAAAAATGCTCTTCCTGAGAGCCGTGTTACATTGTAATAGTACTAATGAAACTAATAATAATTTTACCCGCGACCCGCGAAATAGACAATAATAATAATTTATCAACTAGATCACCGAAGAAAACTCACAGAGTTGTCTATTTCGCGGGTCGCGGGTAAAATGGTAGTATCATTCACATTATTTTCTCCGGGATTTTCATTGGTAGAGAAACGACTACGTCACTGCATATAACTTCCTACGAATAAGTTATTTCGTTCTCCTCGACAATACAAAGCCAGATATCGTAATAAGTCAGGTGAATTCGTAAAAATCCATTTCAGGAGTGTTTTACCGGGTTTAAGACCCTTGGGACCCATCAAAATGGGTCCTATAGCCAATCAAAGCGTCAAAGTCAATTAGCAAGTCTAGGAAGTGAACTGTTGAAAACTCTTCAGATTGAAGTAAAATTCATAACGAAACAATTAATCAGTAACAAGGGCTGAACTGAAAATATTCAATGATATCAATCATCTGTTTAATTTTTTATTTCACTCAATGTAGAAGAACGAAACATTACAAAGTGAAATTTATCAGTGGAAAGAAACTGAGGATGGATACAAAAAGCAAGGTAAGATTGATAGTTTATTCGTCAACTCCCTATAATGGACTTTGGAGTACCTTTTACAGGCTAGAGGTATATAAAAGGGTAGGGATTTCAAGAGTTGTAGTATAAAAACGGTTAGGGAACTACTGTCATTGAAGAATTCTGAAGGGGCTTTCAAAATATCTCGAGCAGACGCACCTAATGGCTGATTCATCCAAGTGATGGGCAAGTGATCCACTCAAGTGAAAAGTTAACTGAGTCAAACCGGCACGCATATCGCTCGATTATCAGCCACAACATGTGAAAGGCCGGGTACCATTTTCTATGGAAGGGTTAGCTTTTCTGTCAAAATTGTTGATTGCAGCACCTCCCCCCTCCCCCCTCCCTTCTCCCCCCTTTTCCGGGTTTGAAGATCTTCCAGCTGTCAATCCTCTTTTCCCCTTTAAATACCACGTTGTCACGTCTTGTGTCTCATTCTCGCATTCACAGCCGAGTTACAACTTACAACTCTAAACGACTTGAACGATGAACTAAATAATTTGAAAATCGACGGCGACAAGATAAAAGGTCAGACGTGATTCTATATCATCTGAAAACTAACTAGAAAGAAAATTGTGGTGCGCGAGATCGTCGGTCAAAATAATCAACAATTAAGCCGCATCCGACACGAACAAGTTTTCCTTGACAAGGAAAAATTGGCGATGTTTTTGTCGTCGACACGAGCAAGTCTTCCTTGTCAAGGAAAACTTGCCAAGGAAAATTTGCTCGTGTAGATCAGGCGGCTTTATATACTGATGATGATGATGATGATGATGATGATGATGATGATGATGATGATGATGATGATGATGATGATGATGATGATGATGATGATGATGATGATGATGATGATGATGATGATGATGATGATGATGATGATGATGATGATGATGATGATGATGATGATGATGATGATGATGATGATGATGATGATGATGATGATGATGATGATGATGATGATGATGATGATGATGATGATGATGATGATGATGATGATGATGATGATGATGATGATGATGATGATGATGATGATGATGATGATGATGATGATGATGATGATGATGATGATGATGATGATGATGATGATGATGATGATGATGATGATGATGATGATGATGATGATGATGATGATGATGATGATGATGATGATGATGATGTTATTATTATTATTATTATTATTATTTTATTATCATAATTATTATATTATTATTATTATTATTATTATTATTATTATTTTCATTATTATTAATATTATTTATGTTACACGGCCACAGAGAAATGTTCTGCAAAACTACAATACGAATTAACATCTGAAGATCTTCAAAAGGCTACGTAAGTGATAAGATGATATAGCACCGAAGTTCCGACGTGTTCACAATTACGAAACAAGACAGAACAGTAATTTGAATCTCCCCTTTTGTCGAACTTCGATGGGTCAGAGACCCGGGGGGGGGGGGGGGGTACTCCCGGAAATTTAGGATAGGGGTGTGCCCCCGGGATGTCGAAACCCGGCTGACCCTATTTAAGGATGACAAATTGGAAAATTCATACCCTTTCCAAGGATTTGTACTGAAATATAGACCCAATTTAAGGAAAAAGTTAATACTATGTCTTTGGAAATCGCTAATATCAGAAGTGCATACGCTGGCTGTTACGCTAAGCGGATTTTTTAGTCAAATGGTACCCCATTTAAGGATCTGGAGGTTCAACCATACCCTATTCGGGGGCACATACCTATATAGTGTATATATGGGAGTACCCCCCCCCCCCCCCCCCCCCCGGGTCAGAGATCGTTCTTTTATCATGCGATAAACACATACAATGGTCTCAATAAGGAAACCAAGAACTCTAAAGCTTTAAAAGGGCCAAAAAAGAACTGTATGGGACATAGACTCGTTTTTACTCTTATTCTCCATCTCCATTCATAAATAGCTTACATTTAGTTATAGTCGTATTAAGATTGTATTTTGATTAGTTTAGTTTGATTGCAAATTGGAACGAAAAACCTGTGCAGGATTTCCAATAAATTGTATTGTATATTGTCAGTGAGCTTTATGTACATCACTTGTACATCACTAGTTCACAAAGGAGACTATGTCGTCACGTGATCAATTTGGCCAAGAGAGCACATCTCTTGATTTGGCCCGATGAGATTGAAGAGAAATATGTCGTTGAATTACATCATGAACAAGAGAAAATATTTTCTCTTAAATATGAACGGCAATATGTAATTGCACTGAAATTCGTGCAAAATTGTGTAATTAAGTGCAAAAAAACCTCGTATGTACGGGTTCTTGCAATGTTCATCATTCATACTCTTTGAAAAACACACTCGTGCAATATATAGCGCGTCTGCTTCCACAAGTGCACTTTACAAAATGATTTTGTAAAGTGCACTTGTGGAAGCAACTGCGCTACTGATCTGATACATTTGCACGAAGAGTATGAAAATTGCACGAACCCATACATACGAGTTTTTTTTGCACTGAATTACACAATTTTGCACTGAATTACACAATTTTGCACTGAATTTCAGTGCAATTAGTATAGTTGAGTATAGGAAATACCACAGTTCGAGAAGAATTAATGAAAAATACCACTATTATAATTTAATCTGTCCTAGATTTAAGCGTCAGTGTGACGGAGGTAGGTCTTTTAGTGTATCAGTTTGTAACTTGTGGAATTCTTTACCTCTAAATATTCGTAACATAGAATCGTTTTCTGCTTTTAAATCTTCTTTGTGGAGATATTTTTTTGAGAAACAACAATCTCTTCATCATTTTATTGTATAGTTTATAGTTAGTCTCTCTATATTATATTACCTTTAGGATAATATCTTTAGATAATAGAGTGCAATTTAGAAAAGCGTGAAATAGTACTAACTTTAAATAGTACTAAATAGTGCTATTTCTATTGTTTTCTATTGTTTCATTAGTGCTATTTAGTACTAATTAGTTATTTAGTTTTCAAGCTTTTCTAATTTGCACTCTAAGATGGCTTGATTTTAAGTTTTAAATTATAAATCTTTTAAATTTTTGTTTGTACGTTTACGTGATTAAGTGATTAGTATTTCCTTAGTTTTAGTAGCTATCCGATTTTTAAATATTGTAATTAGATTTTGTAATTTTATCATATATTTTATCATATTGTTACATATTTACATAGTTATTAGTTATTGAGGGCCACAAGTTCATTAGCTTTAGCTATTTAGTGCTACCCTCGTAAAATAAAGGCTTTATTATTATTATTATTATTATTACCACGCGTATTTGATGAAAGTGGCTTTAATAATCACCACGAGTGCGTCAGTAGCACGAGTGGTATTCAGCCACTTTCATCAAATACAAGTGGTATTTTTCATTAATTCTTCGAGAACTAAGTGGCATTTCCTATTAAAAAACTTCAAAAAGTGCAGTGAAATCGAGTCAAATTCACCGAAGAAAGAGTGAATACATGTCAAAAAAAATAATATTTATTATCTTATCAGTTTTGTCTTTTGTTTGTTGTTGATCGACTTGTGTCATCTCAACGTTTTGCAAGTCATCAAACTTTGGGCATTCATGGCTTTCCTTGACTTATAATTTTGATTATCATTATATTCAGTATAAAATGTTCTGCATATCAAGTAGATTAATTTTCGATATGTGGTGCCGAAAATGCCTTTACTATCCGATTGATTCCGGGCAACATTGAAAATATTGTGCTCTGAAACTTAGCAAGACTTTTTAGGGAATATATATCTGAACAGCACTTCTCTCAGCCAATCAGAATCGAGAAATATTTTGAAGTGTGTGATTATTATGATTATTAATTATGATTATTATCGTATCCCCTTTAAATTAAATGAATGTTTTGCAAGTGACATTAATAAAATATGTTTTATCAGGTCTACGTTTGCTGATATGAAACAAGAAATGGAACAAAATCTTCAGAGATGGCAGAAGAACACTACTAACGACGACTGAATATCAGGTGATGAGTTGAGCTATCACATTGTACATAGCTAGCCTTTGATGCAACGTTTGAGATGAGAAACACATATTTATATATATAAGTTGATGAGAAAACTACAAAACAAATCCTGTAATTGGACCAATTGTTGGACCGGGATTTTAGCCATGTGACACAGATAAAAGTAACTCAAAACTGACGGAAACGTTTCTACCTTTTTATTATTAAATAACTTACATTTAATAGAAGATAACTCATGATGTTAATCAATGACAAATCTTCTCGTTTTGGCATTTCCGATTTAAAAACTGTATGCCCAAAGAAACACATTAAAAAATGTTGCTGTTTTGACAGACGAGTTCGAGGTACTATGCAAAATATGGTCGAGAGGGTGGTTGACAGTAATTGTTATATTTATTTATTTATCAGATGAAATTATAATATTATTTTTCAACCTCTTAAAATCTACCTTCATGTCATTGAAGGTTTTGTTTCGTCAGTGCTACATTATTATTCCAAGCTTCTCTGAAATGCTAAGACGAAATAATTTATTTCCCTCCGGAAAAAAAACATTATTATGGGACTTACTCGCGCAAGACCAAGCGCAAGACCAGTAGTGAAAGACAGATTGGCATGGAAAAGGAATGTTTCGGCCTTATGCCACTTGTGGTATGCTAGAAATCCTGACACATTAATAAAGTTTATGTTATGCGACGTGGCGCAGTGATGGACTTACTCGGAGGTCATCTTGGTACATGTTAATTTGTCTTAATTCCAACCATTCTCTTCATAAATAAAATTGTATACAGCTATTTCAAAAAATGTTGTCTCGTGCTTCGTGTGTATTGCGCATTGCGTTTTGCATATGATTATACTGAGAATCATTTTTCTTTTCACTGAGCTCAAAATGTTGACAAACCAAATAACTTTCCATCGAAGCCAATCACTATGGTGGCGGCATGACTGTTTTATACACCTAAGACGGATTTCAATCATCGAATACACAATGAAATGCGCAAAGTGCAATACGCAATGTGCAATACGCAATGAAACACGAGACAACCTTTTCTGAAATAGCTGTATCTCAGGTAGACTATTTAATCTTGCTAAGCATCCGGCGAAGTTGGAGTAGGCTCAAGCATTTACTGGAGAAGTAATCTAAAACAAAGATATATTTTAAGAGTGTCCGCTTTTTTTATATTTCAGTGCACCTGTTACTTGTTCCATTATTGACGTTACGACACTTTACCAGACGTTTGCATTTTTCTTTGAAACACTGACATGTTGACTTCTTATTTCCAATACCCATGTTATTTGTATGCAGAGTTATTTTTCCCTTCTTCTTTTTGCGCGCACACTCTCTCCCTCTCTTATTAAATAGTTTATTTTCTTTGCTCGTCTTCCTGCTATTGGAACATTTATAATAATAATATTTATAATTATCAACTTTATTAAAGAGGGATTACACATATAACAGTAATTCAACTCAGAAACCAGTGGCCCTCTATCTAAATGGTATACAAGCTAAAATTACAAAATAACTAGGTTACAAATATATAAGCTATGCATGGTAAAAACTTACAAATTTAAAATTTCAAGATACTATTTTATATTGTAGTTGAAAATGATTGAGGACGAAGCCGGGGGGATAAGTAGAAATTTTGTACGATTGTTTTCAAACTATCTCAGGACATGAGCCGCCTCAAGATGTCTTTTGATCATCGTTCAATGTTTTCTTACATTCATACAAGCATGATGACTTTCCTGTGTCCAATGGACCTTTTCGTAGTTTCCCAGAATGCTTCATGATTCTACGCGCGCAAGCGAGGTCAGGGAAAAAAATATTTAGAATTGATCGTGTAAATTGAGGAAAATATGACTACTGTAAATTTTTATCGTCATATGATGATGATGATAATAATAATAATAATAATAATAATAATAATAATAATAATAATAATAATAATAACTTTATTCCTCAAAACAAATTACAAATAAGAGATAGAAAATATCTAATAATAATAATAATAATAATAATAATAATAATAATAATAATAATAATAATAATAATAATAATAATAATAATAATAATAATAATAATAATAATAATAATAATAATAATAATATAATAATAATAATAATAATAATAATAATAATAATAATAATAATAATAATAATAATAATAATAATAATAATTGCCAACGAGTCAGCCGAGCGAAGACGCGAGGCTGCCGCCTCTGACGAGGCGGCAGCAATATAGTTCCGAAGCGCGAACATTTCTTGTATGCAGAAAAAATCTCGATGTAATGTAATGTAATGTAATGTAATGTAATGTAATGTAATGTAATGTAATGTAATGTAATGTAATGTAATGTAATGTAATGTAATGTAATCAGTAATGTAATGTAATGTAATGTAATGTAATGTAATGTAATGTAATGTAATGTAATGTAATGTAATGTAATGTAGACCACGGTCTAAGCCAATCAGAAAGCGCTTTTGTCTGACGTCATAATAATCACGTGGTTGTTACGGGAAGAGCTACGCTGTTGTTTACGCTGTTTCGTTAGAAGTAGTAGTAGTTTATTTAATATTTTAATATTTTCAAGCAACTTTTGAGCAACTTTTAGAGTTTTGGAGCAACTTTTGAGCAACTTTCCGAGAAATTTTGAGCATCTTTTTTAACAATTTGGACTGAGCAACTTGTGGACAGCCCTACGTGTCACCCTCTTTAAATAAAGTCATTTATTATTATTATCAGGTCGATCTCACGTGACATTACGTCACCCCTTATCCTGATTGGTCAATCAAGAGAATATGCATGTAGTAGGTATACCTCACATTCTCTTGCTACTCAGTATCCATTACTGCCGTGAAAGGATCCCGCGAGTCGGAACGTACTACGTAAAGTACCCTTCGTGTCATTTTACTTCTTTGATTTGTCTTCACCATGAAATGACGCCGAGAGGATATATCTTCATACAGCTTCATTTAATGAGGAAAGTCTCATCTGAAAAAGGGCACAAAGTCAGAAAAAAAGGCAAAGTTGTCAGACGGGGGGTGTGCGCACCCCCTGTACCCCACCCCTAAATCCGCCCCTGAGGACCTACAGTTTTACGTCCTTATCCGAAAAGACCGGTTACCATGCATTTGCAGATATAATTGCAAAGGCAGCACCAGTTCTCGCCGCTGAATAGAATTAACACAACTGATCACTGTTGATCTACCTGAAGCCCTGGGGTAATTAGGATGGAAATTCTCAACAAAAAGTATTTACACAAATACACAAGCAAAAGCCACCTTGGCTATGCATTGTTGCATATCAGTTCAAGAACGATCGATGAATATCTCCTTTGTAACTAGAATCGTCACATTTACGTGGCGCCAGGACACTGCAAAATGGTTAAAAAGTGTGACACTCGGTAACTAGAATACGGCCGGGACACGAGTGACAGAAGTGGATTGTTACGAGATTTTTACCGCTTACAAAGAAACTAAAGAGGAAAATGGAAATAAAAATAAAGATTTATAACAAGAAAAAGACCCCCAGCAAAGACGTGTGATTATAATGACTTTTGAAACTGGTTCGTCAACGGACATACCCTGGTTCCAGAGGCTTTGTTAAGCTTTGTTAAGCTTCGCGGCGTACATCGTATTATAGAGCTTAACAAAGCCTCTGGAACCAGGGTACAACGGACAGTACGTGAACTCAGATGTTTAAAGTAAAGATAGAACGGCAGATTTGGTATGACTGTGTAAACCACGGCAAGGTCACGGCACGTATAATAATAATAATAATAATAGTAATAAGTAATGTAGTTAGTAAGGTTTCAATAGTAATAAGTATTCGTTCGAAATCCTAAAACTTCACGGCATGGACATGGAGCACGTCCAAACCATAAGTTTTTCACAGTCATGCTAAATCATCTGGTCCATTATCTTGATAAACATAATAAGATATCTGCCTCAATATCTTTGTACTATTTGCTTTTGCAATTGATGTTTTGTCAGTGTGTGACCAAGCCAAGGGAGTGAGATTGCACCATAATTGCACTGAGATAATTATCGAAACCTGTTCAATGGGTCTTCAATGGCCCTCGGCTGTTTCATTCATAGAAGGCTCGAAAACACATACCAGTCAGTTATTTTACCAGCATTTGTACGATATGGATTGAAGGAGTGGTTTTATCACCGGTTACAATCTTTAAAATATAGAACATAATGCCCAATCAAAGAAGTCTATTTTAATTATTCCTTTTCACACCTCAACACCGGGCCCTCAACACCCATCAAGCTATTTATGCTGTTCTTCCATACCGAGATTTTCTTCGATTACTACTGATACTGGTCAAGAACTATATGTCAAAATACATACCTTTCCAAGGATGGTTTCCATTAGCCTTTTCTAGTCTTTTTCGTAATGTTCCTGGGTGTCAGCGAACGGGATTTGGACCGGCTGTAACCGGCGCAGGCTATACGTAAAACAGGCCAAGAAACTAGCCTTGATCAACGCAATATATACTATATATAATATTATTGCGTTCTCAGTCATCTAATAAAAACATTTTAACGCGAGCTCGTATCTTTTCATTAGTATTTCTTTCATTACTTGCTGCATTTTTATTTACCTAGTTTCATATTTGGTCAACGTTTAATAATAATTTTTTTTAATTGCGTTATTTACCATATAATATTATTGCGTTATTTGCGCGACGAACTCAGTCATCTAATAAAAACATTTTAACGCGAGCTCGTATCTTTTCATTAGTATTTCTTTCATTACTTGCTGCATTTTCATATTTGGTCAACGTTTTTAATAATAATATTTTTTTATTGACTTTATTGGTTGCCAGAAAAAAATATGTTTTACTCAAACGTTTGAGTGTGTCAGAAATGCCATGTTATTTACTACTTTTTGCTAGTACATTTTTGGAAAGCAAATATTTGATAGTTGAATTTCCTATGGCAAATAAACTAGATATTTTAACCATTATGTCGTTAATTACTTCACACCTCACAGTGGAAATTATTTCACCTGCATAAATCATTTAATTGCTTTAAACCACGTTTGTTGTTATTCAGGTGTCTAAATACGGTATCCCTCGATTGTAAGATTCGGCCCTAAGATTCATCTGAGACGATGCCGTTTGTTTTTCTTTTTTGTTGACAAATAAACAAAAGTGTACCATCCGTCAGGTCAAGGTAAGCCGCACAGATTGGATTGTCAGAGATCAGTGGTCCTTATGTTTCACCCCACCTCCCTGGTTGACTTTGACAGTTTGTAGGTTCTATATGAACAACTGACGGCGAAACATCACAAGAAGGCCGTAAAATCAACGAAGGTATAGTACCACTACACTGTCAAACACAAACCGATATCAGTGCTATAAACCTGCACGGAGCACGTCTATAGGTAAGATAGATCCCTATCTACGGACACTAAAAACAATGACAAGTCGAAGACATAGAGCCGGGTGATCAAAATGGTGAACTTTGTCCGCGTTCACATCGTTTCTTTGTCGTTGTTGTTGTGCGTTGTGATAGTAAAACAGTAGTATAGTATTAAAACCCGTCTTGTATGAAACCCAAGGAAAACTGTAACCTAAATTTTCAACAAAAATCTACAGTAATTTACAAGTCAAACATAGGAGTTTAAATTAAATGACCTTTTGTTATTTTTCATGGAATACTTATAGGGCGCGTTCACACCGGGGTTCTAGATCGATCTCAGATCGATCCAGCTAAAGCGATCTCAGTGTGAACGCGCCCATAGAGTTGCTTGTATTTTAACATGCGGCGTTTTTCGTAAACTAAAGTATTGACTGATTCACGCGCGCTATGAGTTGTTGTGACTGTAAACAAGGAAATTCTACATTTCAAAAACTACGTTAAAAACCGTAAATTTTCAAGAAACATTTTTTTGTTTTATCCGCACGAAAACGAACAACGCGCACTTAAAATTATCCTTTTTGTAAACTGTTTTGAGGATGGATAATTAAAGGAGATGCTTCCATTCAAGATCAACGCGCGTCTGTGAATAACGTCGACTATTTATGCGGATAGTGCGTTTTTATTGGTTCAACTACCAGACTGTAAATATTCAAATGTTAGAATATTGAAAGTGCTTTGATGAATTCAGTGTATGGTTAATTAAGTAAATATCCGACAAAACTTGACGGAGATTTCCCTTCACTTTGTATGCCATAGTAGTGTTTGCTATGAAATCAGTCATACTGTTTGTTTGATAATAGCAACAATCAACAACAAAACTCACAAGCACATGTCCTTTGGATCATGCGGCATATCTAGCTGAGAGCGCAGCGAAACATTCAGATTTAATTATAGCTTGCAGCTTATAGAAATTGCTAATGACCTGCCGACACTGGCGTTTTAAAAGCCTCAGTCTCCAAAATGAAACGTTAATAGTATTCAAATAGTATTGTTACCGAACAGTTAGTGTTAAATCCAGGGAAATTACGAAGACTGAGGAAACGGAATAACATTTCTAAGGCCCGGTCCACACTACGGGATTTTCCAAAGTTTCCGTCTTCATTTCATCAAAAACGTAGCAAAAGCTTCGCGTCTACACTAGCGTTTTCGCGGAATCGTTTTAACTACGCATCCAATAATAATAATAATTGCGTTTACGTTTGAAACACATACATTTCGATGCGTTTTTGGCCTTGCGTCCACACTAATTGAAAACGTTGTTTGTTTACACCGAGAACGTTAAGGTGGCTCACCTTGATTACTCAGACGCACACTACCCCAACTTTGAACGGCTGATACTTCACTGTCTGAGTTCGGTCGGGTAAACTGCGTCACACATTTACTAGAGATTGAATGAACTTTCCAAAAAAGTAGGTTTGATTGACATCGGCGTTAACATAGCAATGATAGGCTGACGTCTTAGTTTTTGCATATCAGTAATTTTCTCGACATCTAGACCTAAACTTTTAAATCGACTAATGTCTCTTATATTCTAGATGGAGATCTTCAAGACTGCAAAGTTTGACAACATTCTATGAGAGCGTTTTTGAAATATATTGGATTGAATATTTTCCAGCAAAAATGTAAATATTCGCCTTACTTTCTGTTATATCATCGATGCCAGTGTTTTTCTGACAGATCGAAACAATGTTTTCACCATATATCATTACTATGGCATAAAACTACTTGTCTTGAAAGTTTCATCAAGTTTGATGCACTAGATTTTAGTCGATGAAGCAAAAGTGATGTCATAAATATGCTCATTTTACTTACAGAAGTAACGTCTTTGTTACGGAAGCTTTTATTTCAAAGCTAGTGGATATATATTTTTAAAAGTCTTGAGATCTGAAGTCTATCATGTTATGCTATATCTCTGTAAATTGCAAGCGTATTGAACCATTTTAAGGGTGCGAAATAAAACTAAAAGTATAAGGGACGTTTGCATTCATCTTCAAAAGTTTCATTGCCGTATTATTTGTTGACAGTTGGTTTATTTCCGGAATTTGTCTTTTGTCTATATTCTACATATTTCTGTGCTTTTAAATCAACAAACTTGCCATGCCTGCTTGCAACGCTTCGCCGCTGCCGGAGTGATCGTGAACATGCTGATCTTAGTACAATGGCATTGACATAGGCTGCGGTCACACAAGAGTATCACGCTGTCATAACGATTTTTTGAAGAAGTAGGATAGCGTTCGTTGTTGTTTTCACATTGACAATTTCTCAGATTTTTGACTGCAGTTACACAGTTCTTGGTCATTCTAGAAATGAATGATATTTTTGTTGCATTCACTTTTTTTTCATTCTGAATGAGCACATCAAGGCGCACAAATTAAATTGCATTGAAGAAACGAAGCTTGCAGTACAATCTTATGGTTTTTGTGTTTGTTTTAATAAAATTATTTTGTTTTTAACAACTTTATTGGACACAAACTTACTGTGGCAAAAAGAAAATACAATTGCTGGTTTTCATTAGACGTTACTTCCGGTCTCGTGAGGAATTTTCATCAGCTGAATTGCACCTTTTCAAAAGAATACTCTCTGGTTGATAGCACATGACGGGCAGTGTTTGCCCGTCATTTGAAGCAAATAATGAGATTCAAGGAGTTTTAACAGCTGATTGAAAGCCAGCAATAGGTGAATACAAGTTTTTTTCAAGCGTGTTACATCTGCGTGACCGCAGCCTATCTGTCAATGCCATTGTACTAAGATCAGCATTTTCACGATCACTCCGGCAGCGGCGAAGCGTTGCAAGCAGGCATGGCAAGTTTGTTGATTTAAAAGCACAGAAATATGTAGAATATAGACAAAAGACAAATTCCGGAAATAAACCAACTGTCAACAAATAATACGGCAATGAAACTTTTGAAGATGAATGCAAACGTCCCTTATACTTTTAGTTTTATTTCGCACCCTTAAAATGGTTCAATGCGCTTGCAATTTACAGAGATATAGCATGACATGATAGACTTCAGATCTCAAGACTTTTAAAAATATATATCCACTGGCTTTGAAATAAAAGCTTCCGTAACAAAGACGTTACTTCTGTAAGTAAAATGAGCATATTTATGACATCACTTTTGCTTCATCGACTAAAATCTAGTGCATCAAACTTGATGAAACTTTCAAGACAAGTAGTTTTATGCCATAGTAATGATATATGGTGAAAACATTGTTTCGATCTGTCAGGAAAACACTGGCATCGATGATATAACAGAAAGTAAGGCGAATATTTACATTTTTGCTGGAAAATATTCAATCCAATATATTTCAAAAACGCTCTCATAGAATGTTGTCAAACTTTGCAGTCTTGAAGATCTCCATCTAGAATATAAGAGACATTAGTCGATTTAAAAGTTTAGGTCTAGATGTCGAGAAAATTACTGATATGCAAAAACTAAGACGTCAGCCTATCATTGCTATGTTAACGCCGATGTCAATCAAAGCTACTTTTTTGGAAAGTTCATTCAAACTCTAGTAAATGTGTGACGCAGTTTACCCGACCGAGCTCAGACAGTGAAGTATCAGCCGTTCAAAGTTGGGGTAGTGTGCGTCTGAGTAATCAAGGTGAGCCACCTTAAGCGTGATATGTCAGCGTTTGCCTTCGTTTTCGCCATCCACGCTAATACGCTAGGGCTATGCGGTTTTCAAATATCTCCACTCTTTAGAGCGGTTTATATTACAAAATGTATGCGGGCCATACACTGAATGCGTTTTCGTTTGAAGCTGACGCCGTGACGTAATTTTTCCGATGCGTTTTGACGTCTTGTGAGGCTTTTAAAACGCCAGTGTCGGCAGGTCATTAGCAATTTCTATAAGCTGCAAGCTACAATTAAATCTGAATGTTTCACTGCGCTCTCAGCTAGATATACCGCATGATCCAAAGGACAAGTGCTTGTGAGTTTTGTCTTGTGCCGATCGAAAACGCTGATCGTTTTCAGATATTTGAAATCGTATTTATCGTATTAGTGTGTACGGTTAAATTATCTCATTAGATTATTTCATTTTCGTGCACTTGGCTCTTCAAATATTGATTCAGCATGGCATTTGTACACAACTCATGATTCCTATTTTCATGTATTGATCCACCACACTGACTTTAACACAGTTATCGGCTATGTAAGTCATTAGTGGAAGAGGAACGTTTTAGCAGTATCTCACAGGTACACCAGTACGTACCCTGTCTTTTCTGATAAATCATGGTTGTGAAATTTAACCTTTTTGAACACAATATTCGGCATAGCTAGTAGATAAAAACGAATTAGTGTTCCGTACATAGTTACTGGGTGAGTGTTCTGTTATGAATTGTGTTCGATATTGTAATCGCGATATTGAACATTGCATACCGAGTAACGACACGTTACATAGTCTCCTGCGAGGGAGACTACACGTCACACCCTGAGGTTAGAATTAATGAAACTTTAAACCACGGTGATAAATTAATTTTATGTGATGCCACCATACTGGTATTTTTTATTAAAACTATTGTCTTCGATTTCCCTTGTTATCGCTGTCCTCTTTTTGAGAGGTTTTAATTTGTATATGTTCGCTTCCTGCATGAAATTAATTCAATAGTTGACCTAAAATACAGTATTAAATCTCCTGAGGACTCTTCAGTTAATCATTCAGTACAATTATTGGCTTTAATTTCCTTCTGTAAAAGCCGTTCAAAACGTGTATTGGTCCAACCGTTAAACGTTTACGTTTGTCATCCAGAAACATATTGATTATCATTGAGAAAGCTTTCCGGTACCCACTGCTTGTCACAGTGCATGTACTTGAGATTTTACCTGACTTTCCCTTCACATAGCAAACAAGACAGTGCAGTGTTTGTCACTGATTAGTTGGTCGAGTTGGATGGAGTTCATAACTGTCTTGTACATTGCATGGTTTCGTTGTCATTCACACCCGAAGAAAATCGTTAGGATATTGACTTTCCCAAAACACGTTAGTACGGTAGGATGATCATTACTTTATATGGCACAGGGGCAGGGGGGGGGCAGCTGTCACCCTAGCAAAGCGAAAATATACAAATGAAATAATAAGAGAACCGTACAAAAAATGTCTGCCGAATATGTTTTGCTAATAACTGCCCCCCCTTGGAATTTGGGATATAAGTACGGCCCTAGCTGAAGAGGAGATTTTGATTCCATTTTGAAATATCTGACAGAGCGTCAAAAACTTGCCCTTTTGGATAGTTTGAATTGCAATTTTCGCTTTGGATTTTAAAAGCGCTGTGATTTCTCGAATATTTCAAAAAATGACAAACAAGATAATCGTATGAATTATTGATGAGTTTAGGTTTATTAACTGCTGTTGTAAGATTCCTGACCGCTTTTTAGGCTGGAATTCAAATGTGTTTTGAAAGTAGGTAAAATAATCGCTTCAGTAACTTTCATGTTTTCGTGCATCTTAAGTCATGCGGGCAAAGTCTTCAAACATTTCCTCGTAAATTATGGAACGTAAACAGATTATATTTGGCAGAAATACGACGTTAATGAGTAGCTTTGGACACAAAGAAAAACAATCATGAACGGCTTAAATAAACGAAAGTTCAGGTCAGGTGAAATTACGTGCATATTTTGGTAGGTATGCCTAAATCCGGCCACAAGTCACATACAAAACAGAGCGGGAAAAGTGGCCGGATTACCTGAAACCATAGTTATTAACTATGCTGAAACAGAAGCCCGAGCTTTCCGGATCGAACTTTCAGATCGGAAATACACATACAATTTGATTTTCAAAGCGGAATTTCCAGTTTTTCCGGGTAAATGGTAAGCACTCTAGATGTCATTGTGGGCGCAGGAGAGACCCGTTATACAGGGTTCCCAATGAAGTAGTAGAGGAGGGTCTTTTTTCGGTCTTTTTACAATTTATCTTTACAATCTTTTCATGTAGAATGACTTAAAAAGTCCTTTATTATAGCAATGCGGAAAAAAATTAGTTAAAACGATGGAAGATAATGTAAAACTTACCGAGCAATTCCTACTTATTTATGGCCGGAATTTAGGGCAACCTGGCCGAACTTAGGGCATCTACCTCGATCAGTATTTTTGAATATAGCAAGCTCAATGTTGAATTAAAACAAATGTCAATTTGTGACAAGGTAGGTGAAAGAGAAATCTAGCCTTTGACTGATTTTTAGACCGCTACTATTTTTCTAAAGTAAGATACAGCGATTAATGCAAAAAGCGGCCGGATTTAGGGCACACTGTATCAGTTTTTGACGACTTCACAGACTGACTTCACAAATACTTCACTGTGTTTATAAACACAACACTTTCACATTCAACGTTCGATTCCGAACATTTTATATCAGCCATTGAATGGCTAGGATTTTCCCGTTGAAAGCCGATACTTTCGATATGACTGTATTGATTTTTTTAAACAAGGTTTCTGTTACAGTGGAGCAGCTGCCTGGAATTCTCTGCCACTAAATAAGCGAGAATCCCCTAGCCTTGCTAGTTTTAAAAGCTGTTTATAGATTATTGATAAAATTACAATGTAACACGGCTCTCAGGAAGAGCATTTCTTTTAATGATGTAGACACCGTGTGAAAATAAAGTTTTATTATTATTATTATATTATTTAGCTTATACGACACTGATATGTTACCAACCGACATCAATTCCGGTAATAAACCGATCTAAATTCATATTTCATATACTATATAAATGGACCAACAGCTCATAATTCAGATGACCTGATCGCCATGATGTCGTTCTACAAAACTGGTGAGTTTCATTTTAATATGACCTAAGATCTCTAAAAGAGCTGTTTTAATGTATTGATTTTAGTGTACCAGAATGCACTCTGCAGTAGTGAAAGCCATTTGAATGCACTCTGCAGTACTGAAAGCCATTTGAATGCACCTGTTCATTGATGTCAACAGAGTCCGTCCTTTTTATATCGCTATCCTTTATAGCAGCAATACTTGAAGAAAACGTCATTATATCGACAGATAGATGGTCGTCCCAGTCGGATAAAAAAAACTATTTAAACATCTCATTAAGAGATCGTCAGTACTCCTTGATGATCATAATTATAATTATATAGTTCCAGCTAAATTACATCTACCTTCTTTAATAAAAGAAACTAGAGAATACACGACAATTTTTTCATTTCAGTTTACTAAGTTAACGGTTTTATTACTGAGGTAACGATATCATGTGAAAATATTAACATCTTAACTTCACATGTGAAGCCATATCAATTGATCGAAAATGAGAGAAATATAGGTATTTCATCGATAATTAATTATATAGATAATCCTCTTGAAATATTAACGTTGATGATGAACACTATTTTCGCTTATTCTGAGGGAAGAAATGTATATGAAGGTTAAATTGGAGTTTCAGTCGATTGTCCATAGTATAGCCTGCGTGGCCGGCTCTGGGGGAGAGGAGAGGGGTTAGGAGGGGCATTGGCCGGCTACGCAGGCTAGTCCATAGTACTGATCAGTACGGTACGATCAAGTTTCCAGCTTATTGTTGCTTACAAATTAGAACAACTGATATCCTTGACGAAATTAATAAGATTCTTGAGTTGAATGCATGATGGGCTTGGAGATATAACCCTAGCGCTATAGGATCTTCCTAGCAGGCGAATCAACCTAGCGGCCGGGGTAGAGTTCTTTCGGGTACTAGGGGTCATCCTGCCTCGCAGATAGGATGATCCTACTACTAGAGGGTTAACTTTTCGTCATGTAAATGAAACAAGACAGGGCCGTACATAACCCAAAATTCCGCAATATACGTATATAACAACAAACAATAAATTAAAATTGTACAGTTCTCAGTACTTTTTGGTATCTTTTTCGCCCTGCTAGGGTGGCAACTGCCCCCCTGCCCCTGTGTACGGCCCTGCAAGAAGTGATAACTCTAGTAAACGAACCTAGTAACGCAACCAGTAACACATCCACCAATGTATGTTGGCATTTTATCATGTAAACGCAATGTAAAGTTGTCCATATTGCTAGGAAGATCCTAGCGTTAGGGTTATCTCTCTCATGTAAACAGGCCCTCAGTCTGGTGATAATCGACTTATCTGTACTGCTAGAGTAGTTTTCATAACAGCACAAACTACGCGACGGCCTAGAGAACGCCGTGCCCGCGGAAGGACTGGTTCGAGAACGGCGTTCTAAGCGCGGGAAAAATAAATTAAGTTCGAGACGCGAGCCGGGAACACAATATGCAACGCCATAGTAAACAGTCTAAACAAAGATTATGGCTTCGTTTAAACAAGTTCCCGCGCTTAGAACGCCATTGTCGAACCAGTCCTTCCGTGGGCACGGAGTTCTCTAGCACGTGTTCTCTAGACCGTCGCGTCTAAAGTCCCTAGCCCTCGTGGCCTTCTATCTGCTGCTCGGAGCTCTAAATTCCATAAAGCACGAGTGTTTAGTTCTCTAACGGTTTTAGAATATAGTCATACTCACGAGAGTATTATTTCAGAAGGAGTGTCAGAGTCCCTCTCTGTGCCCTTATTTTCTCTTGGTTGTATTTATCATCTTTTTCATTCCTATGTAGGCGTTGCTACGTGTGGCTTAGCGCTAGTATGACGGCGACAATGTCTCTCATTAAAGGATCGGGTATGGCTGTCTTCTTCTTTACTACATTATTTGGTAACTCTATTGTGGTTTATATCGGTGAGTGATCATCTATATACGTGCATCTAAGTTATACCCAGTCTCCGGCCTCTATTCAATAGCTAGTGTTTGGATGTAAATTATATATTAGAAAGCCATGCAGATTATTATTATTATTATTATTATTATTATTATTATTATTATTATTATTATTATTATTATTATTATTATTATTATTATTATTATTATTATTATTATTATTATTATTATTATTATTATTATTATTATTATTATTATTATTATTATTATTATTATTATTATTATTATTATTATTATTATTATTATTATATTAGAAGTATATGAACCGTTAGAAAGCTGTCTTAAAATTTAACCGACACATTTTCCTCGTCGGACGTGGTTTCCCCCAAAAAATATTTCTTCGAAAATAAAAATCACTGGAACTTTTTAACAATTTTTGTAAACTAGATAATCAGTAATAATAATAATAAAACTTTATTTTCACACGGTGTCTACATCATAAAAAAATGCTCTTCCTGAGTGCATTCAGTTATACAAAGTTCAATCTCTGAATTGGGCCTGACTTTCTATATTATTGATTATTTTATATACAGGTATAAAGAACTGGGTCCACATCTCACATCACATCACCCACTTCTTAGTGTTTAACCTTTCAATAGCTGACCTCGTGGTTACTCTACTGGCTCTGCCCTTTGAAGCTACCGAGGAATTATTTGAAACCTGGTTATTTGGAAATGCTGTTTGTAAAATCGTCGAGTACATACAAGCAGCATCGCTGAGTGCATCAGTATTTATCATCACCTTCATTGCTATTGATCGTTATATTTGTATCGTACGACCAGTTATAACCAGGTTAAACGTCCGGCATGGAAAGTATATCATCACATTCTGCTGGACCTTCCCACTTCTTCTGTCGCTCCCATACTTCTTTATTTATTCTGTTGAAGTTGAGAGCCTGGAAGCCGGCAGTAACTCCACTACTTTGATATGTGAGTCACATGGTCTTCTTTACCCATGGCTAAGCAAGCTCTACTGGTCTGTGGAAATATATTTTACATTTTTCTTGCCACTGATTGTGATGATTTTCTGCTATTCAAGACTAATTAGAAAGGTTTTATCACTGAAGAAAGTAGGTGAACCATCGCAACAAGCCTCCCAAATAAACCAGCCCACTGTGGATGCAGTATCCATTAATAACTTGCGTCGAATTAAAAACAAATCCGTCAGGCTAACCTTAGCGTTTTTGACCGTGTTTGTGATTTGCTGGACACCTAAACTTGTGTTGGAATGTATGCGCTTAGCCCTTGGAACGAGTTCCGTTAATAGACGGTCTACTGTATATGAGCTGGCTCTGTTTATGAGCTATTTTAATGAAACTTTAAATCCTGTGATATACGCCATGTTTGATCCTTTCTTCCGTAACAAGCTAGCACGTTTATTGGGAAAAAAGGATAATTTGTCAGGATTTACCACGGACACGGCTTCTTTAAACAACTGAACGGTCATATCTACTGCAAGCAACCGAACGGTCTACTGCACACAATCGAACGGTCTACTGCACGCAACTGAACGGTCTACTGGCACGCAACTGAACGGTCTACTGCACGCAACCGAACGGTCTACTGCACGCAATCGAACGGTCTACTGCACGCAACCGAACGGTCTACTACACGCAACCGAACGGTCTACTGCACGCAACTGAACGGTCTACTGCAAGCAACCGAACGGTCTACTACACGCAACTGAACGGTCTACTGCACGCAACCGAACGGTCTACTGCACGCAACTGAACGGTCTACTGGCACCGCAACTGAACGGTCTACTGCAAGCAACCGAACGGTCTACTGCACACAATCGAACGGTCTACTACACGCAACTGAACGGTCTACTGCACGCAACCGAACGGTCTACTGCACGCAACTGAACGGTCTACTGGCACGCAACTGAACGGTCTACTGCAAGCAACCGAACGGTCTACTGCACACAATCGAACGGTCTACTACACGCAACTGAACGGTCTACTGCACGCAATCGAACGGTCTACTGCACGCAACTGAACGGTCCACTGCACGCAACCGAACGGTCTACTGCACGCAACTGAACGGTGAACGGTCTACTGCACGCAATCGAACGGTCTACTACACGCAACTGAACGGTCTACTGCACGCAACTGAACGGTCTACTGGCACGCAGCTGAACGGTCTACTGCACGCAACTGAACGGTCTATTGCACGCAACTGAACGGTCTACTGCACGCAACCGAACGGTCTACTACACGCAACCGAACGGTCTACTGCACGCAACCGAACGGTCTACTGCACGCAACTGAACGGTCTACTGGTACGCAACTGAACGGTCTACTGCACGCAACTGAACGGTCTACTGCATGCAACCGAACGGTCTACTGCACGCAATCGAACGGTCTACTGCACGCAACTGAACGGTCTACTGCACGCAACTGAACAGTCTACTGCATGCAACCGAACGGTCTACTGCACGCAATCGAACGGTCTACTGCACGCAACTGAACGGTCTACTGCACGCAACTGAACGGTCTACTGCACGCAACTGAACGGTCTACTGCACGCAACTGAACGGTCTACTGCACGCAACTGAACGGTCTACTGCAAGCAACCGAACGGTCTACTACACGCAACTGAACGGTCTAACTGAACGGTCTACTGCAAGCAACCGAACGGTCTACTGCACACAATCGAACGGTCTACTACACGCAACTGAACGGTCTACTGCAAGCAACCGAACGGTCTACTACACGCAACTGAACGGTCTACTGCACGCAACACGAACGAACGGTCTACTGCACGCAACTGAACGGTCTACTGGCACCGCAACTGAACGGTCTACTGCAAGCAAACCGAACGGTCTACTGCACGCAACTGAACGGTCTACTGCACGCAACTGAACGGTCTACTGGCACGCAGCTGAACGGTCTACTGCACGCAACTGAACGGTCTACTGCACGCAACTGAACGGTCTACTGCACGCAACCGAACGGTCTACTACACGCAACCGAACGGTCTACTGCACGCAACCGAACGGTCTACTGCACGCAACTGAACGGTCTACTGGTACGCAACTGAACGGTCTACTGCACTCAACTCAACAGTCTACTGCATGCAACCGAACGGTCTACTGCACGCAATCGAACGGTCTACTGCACGCAACTGAACGGTCTACTGCACGCAACCGAACGGTCTACTGCACGCAACTGAACGGTCTACTGCACGCAACTGAACGGTCTACTGCACGCAACCGAACGGTCTACTGCACGCAATCGAACGGTCTACTGCACGCAACCGAACGGTCTACTACACGCAACCGAACGGTCTACTGCACGCAACTGAACGGTCTACTACAAGCAACCGAACGGTCTACTACACGCAACTGAACGGTCTACTGCACGCAACCGAACGGTCTACTGCACGCAACTGAACGGTCTACTGGCACCGCAACTGAACGGTCTACTGCAAGCAACCGAACGGTCTACTGCACACAATCGAACGGTCTACTACACGCAACTGAACGGTCTACTGCACGCAACCGAACGGTCTACTGCACGCAACTGAACGGTCTACTGGCACGCAACTGAACGGTCTACTGCAAGCAACCGAACGGTCTACTGCACACAATCGAACGGTCTACTACACGCAACTGAACGGTCTACTGCACGCAATCGAACGGTCTACGCACGCAACTGAACGGTCCACTGCACGCAACCGAACGGTCTACTGCACGCAACTGAACGGTCTACTGGCACCGCAACTGAACGGTCTACTGCAAGCAACCGAACGGTCTACTGCACACAATCGAACGGTCTACTACACGCAACTGAACGGTCTACTGCACGCAACCGAACGGTCTACTGCACGCAACTGAACGGTCTACTGGCACGCAACTGAACGGTCTACTGCAAGCAACCGAACGGTCTACTACACGCAACTGAACGGTCTACTGCACGCAACTGAACGGTCTACTGGCACGCAGCTGAACGGTCTACTGCACGCAACTGAACGGTCTATTGCACGCAACTGAACGGTCTACTGCACGCAACCGAACGGTCTACTACACGCAACCGAACGGTCTACTGCACGCAACCGAACGGTCTACTGCACGCAACTGAACGGTCTACTGGTACGCAACTGAACGGTCTACTGCACGCAACTGAACAGTCTACTGCATGCAACCGAACGGTCTACTGCACGCAATCGAACGGTCTACTGCACGCAACTGAACGGTCTACTGCACGCAACCGAACGGTCTACTGCACGCAACTGAACGGTCTACTGCACGCAACTGAACGGTCTACTGCACGCAACTGAACGGTCTACTGCACGCAACCGAACGGTCTACTGGCACGCAACTGAACGGTCTACTGCACGCAACCGAACGGTCTTCATGCCGTCCTCATCATATCATACATACAGTCATTCTCAAAAAGGTTGTCCAGATGAAAAGACTACAATACTACATTAAAGTCACGTGATTCATTATGTATTCAATTTCCTCGCGTGGAATTTCAATTTGAGATGCAAAAGTACACGGCATTGTGAGAACTGAATGTAATGACGCTGGTATTAATACATTATGAATCACGTGACTTTATTGTAGTATTGTAGTCGTTTCATCTTCTTTTTGAGAATGACTGTATATCAATCAATCAATCAACACACACGGTTTCTTATACATGGGTTTTTAATTTATTGTTTGTATTCTAGAGACTATCTTTAGAGACTATACTTAATTAGTCTATTTCTATTTACCGTTTTTTTAAATTAAAACTACGTGGAATGTTAATTTCCCAATATAACCACGCGATTGCGATCTATTCTTAAATGAATGCATGGGAAAGGAATACATGTGGTAGCAATGGTGGATGCAAATTAGAGCAATGTTCATATGATTGTGAGAAATCATGTACGGCACGGAACAAACTCATTCGAGATATCACGCGGGTAATGTCACATCCGTGCCGTAAGCTTTTCACAGTCATACGAAATTTTCTCTACTACAAGTTATGATACTCTTACAGTACAAACATATTTCATCGTTATCAAAGAGTTCCACGCGTGTGCTCCTAGAGTTAATAATGTCCTATATATCTACTACCCATATTCAGTAAAGTACTGTGTACATTTGTGTACCTGTACTGCCATGAATGATAGTGTACTATGGAACGAGTAGAACTTTACCAGCAGTTTTTCTCCCCTCCAACCTATCATGAGCTTCTTTAGCATTGGCCAATGGGATCTTCTCGACTGACCCAAAGTCAAGTTTTCCATCAGCAACCAATTGGAATAGTTCAGTGGCCATCTTACGGTAGAGTACAGGATCGCTAGTGTATGCAAAGTGGCTGGCATATGTAAGGAAATGTGAACCCTTGGCTAGCATTGTGGGATTAATTGGGTCTGGGTTGCCCGATGCTCCACCAAATAGGACCATAGTACCACGGGGAGCCAAGCAATCAAACCCTGCATAATAGAGACAAAAATATAACAGTATATAGTAAACTGAGGCCACTTTTGACATGTTGAGAAAAAAAAGTTTTTGTTTTCAATCATTAGAAAGCACAGGGAGCCCAAGCATAAATTCAGGCAGGTTTTTCTTTATGGGTCCGGGGGAAAAAATACTTTATTTCCAATTTTACTGAATTTATGCTTGGGCTCCCTGTGTAGAAAGTGAAGATAAAATGACGTATTAACCTCAGCACTACATGTAATCCGATACATGTACTTCCACCTCAAACAAACGTCACATCACATGATCCATTTTGCCCAATGAGATTGAAGAGAAATATGCTGTTGTATTATTAACGATCATTATAAATCATTTTATAAAGCGATTATTATTATTATTATTATTACTCTTGAAATTTCACTTATACATCAGTGTCAGAAACAAATGAACTGTGTTTTTTTAAGAAATCTTAAATATTATTATTATTATAATTAAATATTATTATTATTAATCTTATTAAATATTATTATTAAATCTTAAATATTATTATAATTAAATCTTATTATTATTAATCTTATTAAATCTTATTATTAAATCTTATTATTATTATAATTAAATATTATTATTATTAATCTTATTAAATATTATTATTAAATCTTATAATTATTATTATTATAATTAAATATTATTATTATTAATCTTATTAAATATTATTATTAAATCTTAAATATTATTATTATTATAATTAAATGTTATTATTATTAATATTATTATAATTATAATTAATTATTAAATATTATTATTATTAATCTTATTAAATATTATTATTAAATCTTTAAATCTTATTATTATTATAATTAAATCTTATTATTATTAATCTTATTAAATATTATTATTAAATCTTAAATCTTATTATTATTATAATTAAATCTTATTATTATTAATCTTATTAAAATATTATTATTAAATATTATTATTATTATAATTAAATATTATTATTATTAATCTTATTAAATATTATTATTAAATCTTAAATCTTATAATTATAATTATTATAATTAAATATTATTATTATTAATCTTATTAAATATTATTATTAAATCTTAAATATTATTATTATTATAATTAAATGTTATTATTATTAATATTATTAAATATTATTATTAAATCTTAAATATTATTATTATTATAATTAAATATTATCATTATTAATCTTATTAAATATCATTATTAAATCTTAAATATTATTATAATTATAATTAATTATTAAATCTTATTATTATTAATCTTATTAAATCTTATTATTAAATCTTAAATATTATTATTATTTTAATTAAATATTATTATTATTAATCTTATTAAATCTTATTATTAAATCTTAAATATTATTATTATTATCATTAAATATTAAATATTATTATTATTAAATATTATTATTAAATCTTAAATCTTATTATTATTATTATTAAATATTATTATTATTAATCTTATTAAATAATATTATTAAATCTTAAATATTATTATTATAATTAAATGTTATTATTATTAATCTTATTAAATATTATTATTAAATATTAAATATTATTAATCTTATTAAATATTATTATTAAATCTTATTATTATTATAATTAAATATTATTATTATTAATCTTATTAAATATTATTATTAAATCTTAAATCTTATTATTACATGTAATATTTAATGCTGTAGTTGTTGTTATTATTGTATATAAATAAATCAAAGTCTGTGTACATCTATCTATACATGTCTATAGTGTATTCAGCTGTATACAGGGTAATTAGGAGCACTGTCTGAAAAGAGTTGGACTTGCTATTTAGACAACTGTTTCCTTCAACCACAATGGCTCATATCAGACACTATTCTTACCTTTTAAGAAAGTCGTTTTCCCGACACCATCATAAATAACATTGACACCTTTGCCATCTGTAATTCTTTGGGTTTCCTCTGCAAAGTCTTTTTGTGAGTACAGTATGACTTCATCTGCACCTGCAGCTTTGGCTTTGGCAGCTTTGGCTTCAGTACTGCATGTACCAATTACATAAGCACCTAATACAGGTAATGCCAGTTATATACAATATGCACAAACAATTGTACTTACTTACTTTACCTCTTCATTCTGAGAGGGATATAAACAATTTTTTTTTCTTTTTTTCTCCTGTTATTTTGTATGGTGGAAGTTTTGTAAATAAAAAAACTAAAAAAAACTGTACTCATTGGGGTTTTATTACATTCTTCCATTATTTGGAAGCAAATTGTTATGATTTATATTGAATTAGCCAGCAATAATAAGCCATGCACGTACAGGTTACTACTGACAGTTCTTGTGTCAGCTAGGTACAGTTATCAGTACATTAAGGCATCAAAACAATGGCTCAGGACATGCTACATTGTACCCTGAGGTGCTACTGCGCATGTCTCTTTGGCCAGTAATATTAGAAGAAAACATGAACAGTCATTTAGGTGCATTTATAAGTACAATATTTAGTTATTTTGTATTAGATAAAACTCCCTACCTTTAATCTTTGACAGCTGGCACAGTAGATTCCCAACACCCCCAGCAACACCTTGGATGAGTACTTTAGAATCATGATTTACAGGATACACATAGTCAGTAAAACAACATGCAGTCAACCCTTGCCATAATGTACTTGCTGCCTTGTCAAGTGGAACGTTAGATGGGGGCTTGATCACACGCCATGATGGGACTTTACTGTACTCAGCATAGGAACCTTCAATAACACAGCAAGAATGTTTCTTTCTTTCTTCCAAGGATGAATGTTTTCTTTAGAGACATATATATACATGTACATGTATGTGCTTGGTGCATAGTGTTCATTACTGAGGGTCTAACTATCTGTAACATCCCGTATATGGTCCTCTTCAGACAAAACCAACCCCTCTGAATCATGTAGAAGATCCAAATGAACTCCCTTTAAAGCGCCCCAGCCACAAATAACAATGGGTAACAATGATTCTATAATCATTTAGGTGTAGACTGAGACACGGCTAACCAAGCATTAATTGAACTTAGGCAGCATACTTTCTACTCAAGTTCTACTGGATGATAAACTTTATGCAAATGATGATTTTGTATCACATTTACAACACTCGTTACGGTTATGATTTATCTTCTATTTTCCTCATGAATAATTAATGAGAGTTCATAATTTATATAAAACCTAGCAACATATTATATAAATTAAGAGGAGATTTTTTACGAACGCGCGTATTGAGCGCCAAAAACCAATAGCATGGAGAATATGTTTTGTACAAGGCTAAATCTGCTTTAGCAAAGAGTTCAAGGTATTTGTGATGGTTTTTGACCGGTAAAAGTGAAATTAGAGTGTTAATCCAAAGTGAAAATTTGATTTGAAAACTGTCCACATGGGCTAGATATGTATATTTGCTAGTATTGCTGATATTTTCCCCTGAATTAGCTCAAATTTGAAACAAAAAGCCGGAAAATGGCTTTGTACAACGCTAAAACAGCTTTAAACAGCCAATTTACTTTGTTTTTAATAGCTTGTGCTTAGTTAAAATAAAATTAGAGTGTTAACCCAAAGCGAAAATCGAAAGTCAAACTGTTCAAAAGCGCTCGTTTTTGGCGCTTTTCTTTTCGCGGATATTACGCGATGTTCAAATAAATATCCTCTTAATACAGTACGTTCAACCTCTATTATGTGGCCACCCTCTGGACTTTGATAACTGGCCGCTTAATAGAGGTAGCAAATGCAGAGTTTGTATGGGTGAAACTCAATTCGGGGCTTTGAAAACTGGCCGCTTTATAGAGTGTGGCCACTTAATAGGTCAGCCGCTTAATAGAGGTCAGACTGTACTAATAACTCCATATACCGTATATACACTAACCTGCTCCAAGTCCCATGTAAGCTACATTATCACCTACAGCAACATCAACCACACCATCGCCAACCTTCTCTACAACCCCTGAACCTTCAAAACCCAACGTAGAATCCACAGAAAACCGTTGAGCCATGAAGCCATTTCTACAAACAATGTCAATAAAATTGACACCACAGAAATGGTTTTTCACAAGAACCTGTACAGAGCAATTGAAAGAAGATGATTATAATATCTTAATAATGCATGGTGGAACACAGAATTAAAAATGTGACATTTGCCATCTAAATTGAGACAGCTGCTTTATCAAAACCAATATTATGTGTACCTCCCAAGAACGCGCAATTTCATTGGTTGCTGAGTGTGCATTATTATGTTATAGAAGTACGGAGCAGCAAAAACAAAGCAGAAAGCCTGTTTAAAACTAGTTTTTTATTATTAGTCGTTTCTGGTAGAAAGTGTAGTGCTGCGAGTTGTGCACTGCCGTACATGTAGCTTTCAATGCATACATGTGGCTGTCCCTTGTCAGCAAGGCACATTTGTGGTAAAATAAAATAATAAAATGCAGTATAATAATAATAATAACTTTATTACGTACTGTGTCATGTGTTCTAACTTACAAGAAACTAATTAGAGACACCTATCTATACCCACTAAAATCCCCTCCCCCTCCCATATCTCTACTGATTCTCATTTCCACCCTTGTCCCCATTGTTCCCATCCCACATCTCCATTGATTCTCATTCCTGTCCCGGTCACATTGTCCCCTTCCATGTCTCTATTTATTCTCATTCCCACCCGAGTTTCTATATACACCATTAAAATGGTGTATGGTGTTGCTTTTAAAATACAAATACTAACACTATAATAATCTGGTCATAGACAGACAGCTATAGACATAATGTACAAGCACTAAAAGCATGCAATACTTTGCACTATTTATCATATGTTGCACGCTTTTAATAGTTTGAACTCTACTGATATGCAGTAATTAATACAAATATGGATTCAGTGAAATAGAGAATTGTGTTTGGTGTATATTATATACAATGTTACTGGCCAGATATCAGGAAAGATGTCAAAGCTTCATAGCACACTTGTAGAAGATAAAAGTACACCAGGATGGATCGTATAATTTGATTCAGTAGTTGCTTCCATGCCAATGGCATGGGCCGGATTGGCTTGACGAAGACCAACAAACTCGATCAGGTAGATAGGTCAGCGACAGCGTCTCTGTATCTGGGATACTGTGTCTTTCAAAAGCATCTGAAAGAAGGCTGTAGAAGTACTTCATTGTGGAACTGGATGCGACTGACACACAACAGTCAACAGCGCTGAAAACTCATAAAACAACATTGTCTTCCCCTTGAAATGTCACTAAATTGTTCATGGCCCTGACGAATGCTTCCAACAATGAATAAAGTTGCATTTGACATCATGGATTTGTAGAAAACAAACACTCTTTCCTGGCTTGAATCAGCGAAAAATAAACAATACTCAATATTAAAATCGATTGAACGTGTTGTGAGTGTGCGCTGATCAAAAGTACCGTGGCTCACAAATCATCTAAACAAACCCACTCCGTGAAATGCAGTCGAGATTCTCGTTGCATCCACATAAGTGCCCAGATCCCACACGACCACACATGACACAGGAACTCCGTCAAGATTAGTTTCGCTGCTCGCTACGCTCGCAGCAATAAAGTGAATAGAAGATGACTCTCCGCGCTTCTATACAAAAATAATGCACTTCTGAGGTCTTGAAAGCTGCTGAGCACTCGTGTTCCGCTCGTGCATCCACTAGCAGCTTTCAAGACCTCAGCGTGCATTATTTTTGTATAGAAGCATGGAGAGTTATCTTCTATTAGTTAAATAACTATGATATAACGCATGCTCTGATTGGCCAAAGGATGCGTATGCTGCAGCATGCGCGTGTATATATTCAAACATTTTCGTAACGAACAAATTAAAATTGAAAACTTGCCTTAAAATCATAATTGTATTTTATAAAAGAAATAGAAAACTTGTCCACTGTGCTCTGTGCAGTTATAGAGCACTTGGGGACTGATCAGAAAAGTGTTAGGAGAAGCATTCTGCTATGCATCATTTCTTTTCCTAATACTTCTCTGGTGTTTTGATCAGTCCTTGCATGCTCTATACTGTAACTATTATTATTATTAACTGCACAGAGCATGTGTGCGCGTTTTCTATTCCTTAATTATAAAATTGCAGGTGGTGGCACAGCCATAATAGAGTTGTTTTCGTAGTGGGAAAGTTATGGTGCCGTATTGAAAGAGTTTGATTGGATGAGATGTGTCTGCATGGTTTTGATTTTATATCAATAGTTACATGTAAGATACAATAGGTCAGTAAGATTACAGGTGTTTCTTTGGCTTTGGGGCAAAAGAGAGTGGAGAAAAAGGAGAAAAGGAATCTCTGCTTGCAGGAGAAGTCCCTCCTGACCTGAGAGCTCTTTTCTGTATACAAATTAAAGTGCCAAACTTGACAAGTAAGCTTATATACAGCTATCGGTATTTCAAAAAAGGTTGGTGAAGGTTTTGTTGCATCTTGCATCTTGCATGTTGCATACCAAGCCCGAAATGCACTATGGGCAATGTGAATGGAGTCAGCGAAAGGCCACAAAAATGGACTCTGGGAATTTTCCCAAACTTTGTCTTCACAATATGGAGCTGGCATATTTTCTTCTGTATGTGCATGCTGACATGATTTATATATGATCCACAATACATTTCGGGCTTGGTATGCAAGATGCAAGAAAACCTTCACCAACCTTTTTTGAAATAGCTGTATGCTCCTGGAGCACATAGTGAACAGTTTTCGTGTTGTGTGTTTTATTATATATGTGTTTTACAAGCTAATGTTACACTACATTTGGTACATCATTATAATCTCCGAATGTTATCGTTTTAACTGACACCACGTTCAATATGCCACTTAACCTTGATAAACGTGCAAATATTCCAAGCTGCTATCTACGCGATCTATGCCAGAAGACCTACCTCTCCTTTGCCAACTTCTGGGATCGATATATCTTCGTATGACAACTTAGTAGAGTCTCCATATTCATGCACTACAACTGCTTTCATGGACATCCTGGATAGGCAAGTTTTGTACAGTAACTTAGATGGCAAACGTGAAATGTGCACCACTTTCGACACAAAGCGAAGCATAGTTTATTTACATATAGGACTTAGTCCCACGCGTCTCGTCAACGCGATGACCCTGGTACTTAGGTACTTTGGGAGGTTTCAAACTTTTACCACTAAAAGAACTTTATTACAACCGAAGTTAAATATGGAATAAAAATGGGGTCACCGACGTCGTTTTTGAGTGAAGAGGTAGACGGAGAACGGTTTTTGTCACTTTATAGTGCAAAAATACTTACATCAGTGAAATTCTGTCTATTAGGACCTTTAGGAAAACCAGCGATAATATTTTGAAACGTCGCAAAATATCATCGTTGGTTTTCCTAATATTAAACCACTTATCAAAATTACCATCCTTCATTGTAGCCTCCTAAAGCAGACGCGTGTCCAGGCTTCCATTTTACTTCGCCGGTACAGTGGCCTGCAGCGAAGTAAAACGGAAGCCTGGACACTGACGCGTCTGCTTTAGGAGGCTACCTTCATTTAGTATCCCTCGCATCCGTCTTTAGTTCCGTCACGCAATGCTCTCGATGCGAGGGAGACTAACCTTCATTGCAACCGGCCGCTGAGGCTCAACGTGGCCGAGTCGAAGACATGATCTGAAGGCGCACAATGCAGCGGCACAGCCTGGCTCAAGCTTCATTTGGCCCCTAAACGATGCTATTCTAAACCAGAAATATGACATATTTTCTGCCTGATCGGTCTAGATCACCAACACCCAATATGCGATCGTTTTTTTATTTCTTCGCGAGCAACCCTAAATGTAGGCTCAGTTTCCAGCCGTCGGGTTTGGGGAGAGTATCGCGGGCGCACGAAACCCCGACGGCTGGAAACTGAGCCTACACCCTAGTACCGATTAAGTGATGCCAAAACCCATAATTTACACCCCTAAAAGAGCGACGATCATATCTACGCCCCTTTCACATGAGAGTGCTTCTCCCTGGAGGGAGAACATTGGATCGTGTTTGATATATCTCAGCTCAAACCATTAATAATGCTTGGAAAGAAATTCAAAACTAAAATCAGTCACTGATATACAATATTCGTGAGCGATTTTAAATGTTTTAACAAGACAAGCAGACGTAGGTTTTTAAGATATTTTTTTGTAGGTTTTTAAGATATTTATATTATATTGTTATTTTATTAGTCGGGCTTCCTGTGGAAGCCCCGACTCTAAAAATGAGAAGCGTTCTTTGTCGACGTCGTCGTCGTTGACCTCAAATCCTGTGCATGCGCCCTGTGCCGGCCGAAGGAGACATAAAGTCTGGCCAAGAAAGATTAGAAAGCACAAACCAATCAGGGAAAGCACCGGAGGTCAAGGGGTCGAAATATAAGTCTTTTTTCGTCTATATCTAAATTTAGATTGAAACAGGACGCTCTAGTAGCGTGAAGCCGGGCTGCTAATTAACGTTTTTACTGATATACTGTAAAGTTCGCAGTACTGAAATTGCAAGGAAAGCATGTTCTATCGAGCTCGAATCACGCAACGACGAGCAACCAAAAACTGTTTCAATCGCACTATAAGATATCTATATTTAGTTCAAATAGGTTACATTTCATTTAGAAGCCCGACTTCACGCTAGAAGAGCGTCTAGTTAAGTTTAGCCGGAGGGCCACAAGTTTATTATTCTCCCTCGCATCCGTCTTTAGTTCCGTCACGCAACGCTCTCGGCCCACTGACGGCTGCTTAAACCCGAACAACATTCCTTTCCCTTTGTTATCACCCAAGCAATCAGGCGGTTGACATAGTTTGAAATAGGCCAATCACAGGTCAGAAATATACGTCGCTACTCAACACAGTACGCCAACTTTCGTACGTGAGCCACGCTTCCGGCGAGCCGTACACAACTCAGAGGGCGTTGCGTGACGGAACTAAAGACGGATGCGAGGGAGACTACAAGTTTATATTTCACTTTTATGTGTTACCCTCTTGAAATAAAGTCTTCATCATCATCATCATCATGACGTCAAATATTATGTGTATAGTCAAACTGGATACGTATCTATAAGAACTATACGGTAGAGGTAATCATACGGTTTCGAGTTCAATTTGGAAATAATTTGCACAAGTGTGTTATTCAAAGATTCAAAGAGTATCAAAATTGCATGCCGATCCCGTAGGGTGAGTGCAATTTGAGCTCTTTGAAAAACACACGAATGCAAATTATTCCAAATCTGGAGTTCAAATTGGCATGTGATAAAACCCGGAACGCCGGAACGAATCCACCGGAACGAAACCACCGGAACGACCGGAACGACCGGAACGACCGGAACGAGAGTCGGAACCACCGGAACAAGAAATTGGAACCACCGGAACGACCGGAACGACCGAAACGACCTATCTAGACGATCGGAACCACTTAAAAACCATTAAAAAAAATAAACTAAATAAATATATTGATTAGTAAAACTAATTCAGTTTATTCATTTTCTTTATTTCTTCATTTCTTTATTTTTTCCTTATTGATAATGATTGAAACGAAAAATACAGCTTCCCGCACAGGTAGCCCAAGCTGTGTATCAGTACATTATTATAAGAGAATGTATGTGGATCATGTCAATAAATTCAATAAGATAATAAAGTTAAAATGAAATCCTCTATAAAGCCCTCTGTGTCTTCTTCAATTATTCCTTTATTGTCTGTGAAGATTTGAAGCGATTTGGACGAGAATTGAGCGAGTTATAAAAGTAGCCCTTCTCTGACCAGAGAAGGGCTACTTTTAAAATGGCTATAACTCGCTCAATTCTATACAAGGATGTTCCGCATTGCTACGATGGCCAGCACTTTTAAAAGTATTTTCGGTCTTGCCGATTTTCAGTACAATGAGTAAACCGAACAGCAACACAAATGAAATAATATATATCAAGAGACCTTAATTAAAGGACAGAGAGGGACTGAGTGCTTTTAGAGTGTTGTAACTCTTCTAGAGTGTTGTAACTCTTCGGAAACTCCGTGTCAGTCCCGTACGTACTTCCAATTCCCCTTTTATTTCAAGCACTAATTCTTGGTAGCAAATTAGCAAACAATTTAAGCGGTGAATATTTTCAAAATTTCCAGAAACATGCAAGAAAAATGTTGAAAGGTTCCCAAGTGTCGGGTGCTGTATTTTCGTTTCGATCATTATCAATAAGGAAAAAATAAATAAATGAAGAAATAAAGAAAATGAATAAACTGAATTTTACTAATCAATATATTTATTTAGTTTATTTTTTTAAATGGTTTTTAAGTGGTTCCGATCGTCTAGATAGGTCGTTTCGGTCGTTCCGGTCGTTCCGGTCGTTCCGGTCGTTCCGGTGGTTCCGATTTCTTGTTCCGGTGGTTCCGACTCTCGTTCCGGTCGCACCGGTCGTTCCGGTGGTTTCGTTCCGGTGGTTTCGTTCCGGCGTTCCGGGTATTTATCACATGCCGTTCAAATTACCTTTCAACTGCACTGCTCTTAGACAATCAGAATCGATAATTTTTTACATGAATATTATTATAACTGACGATAACAATAACTTATAACTGTACTAGTCGTTTCTAATAGAAAGTGAAATGCTGCGATGTATCGACTATTGAATTCAACGTGTGGTTCCTGATTTGGTTTGTTTGCGTGACTGATTTGTTCCCGTACGCTGCCACAATATGTCAGTGAACTCGATCCGACTGGCAGTCAGCGATAGCATGGCTGTATCTCGGATGATTTGTCTTTCAGGGACATCCAAGTACATCCTGTCTCCTTCTTTCAATCATATGATCGACTGTAGAACTGGACATATTTAAAAAACACTACATCGTTCTTGACCTTGATGAATGACATGAATGCTTTCAGCAATATATCAAACTGTACTGAGAAAACAAGCGCTTACCCGGCGTCGATTCATTCAAAATGGCAAGCTTCCAACTGCGTAAACCAAAGACTTGGCCTGAAGATCGCCGTTTTGAATGAATCGTAGCCAGAGCTAAGCCTTCGTTTGGCAATCTTAATATTCCAAGCAACATGAGACTCGACGAGGACTGCCACTGACCAAAAGTACTACAGTCACAAAATCATCGTTCACGAATGAAAGCTGCTCCGCCTTACGGCTTCGCAGCAATTACTCACTGTATCAGTGAGAACAAGATCACATTATTACAAAGTTAGTACAGCGAAAAGTACATTCGACTGATATAACCTTGATCATCATCATCATCCGTGTTAAATGTTCTTTTGAGAAAGTTTTCATTTTTTCAGTTGTTACTGGACTAGTACACTAGTGAAATCATCTTACTTTCAGATTCGCTCCAAATTCGTTCAACTTCGTCTTTTGTTTGTCTCCATACCCGACGCAGTATGCCATAATACTTCTTAAAAGAAGTCTGGACTTCGATATGATTTGGATCATCTTGAAGATTGCTCTGGCAATACATCACAAGCTGGCAAAGACGAGCGGTTACAAAGTAATACAGCAGTTTGCGTTCCTGCGCCGGCAGAGGAAAAGTGGATTGGTAACCAGCCATAAGAACACCGCTGAATTCCATACCGCGGTCACCTTCCATGAAATATACCATGGAGTTTACAAGATCACTTATGATGACAGATTCGACCATATCGCCGAAATCAAACACGCCACTGACAACATAGGGGGGACTGGTAACTAGTATATTTTCACCATTCAAGTCATTGTGCACTGTTCCAAAACGAAATTCTTGGAGGTGTGGTTTTACGTTTGTTACAAATGCAGCATGTACATTACGCATTAACCTGGACTCCTCTCCCTCCTCGAAACATCCAATGTATTTGTCAAAGTTAAGAAACTCTAATATGTCCCACTTGAAGTTGTTTGATGTTCTTGACTTTAGTCCTGCATGTGTGAAGTCCTAAAACAACAGAATTACCGTAGAAATGATTTGCAGAGAGCACAATAAAACATTATGAATTCATGTTAAAAACCCGGGGGGGGGGGAGCGGGGGGGGGGGGGGGGGGTGGGACTTCCGTATAAAAGTATCGAGGATGCTCGTCGTATCGCGATTAGGTATCTTTTAGGGTATGAAATGAAAATGTTGAACCTCCCTCTTACTTTGGTATCTTTTAGGGTGTCGAAAAAAAAGCCATGCATTTTAAATATAGATAATAGCCAGGTATGAACCAGGATAGAAAGTATTTGATGTTGTCAACTTAGTTCCCTTTGCATAAATAAATAAACTAGACGCTCTTCTAGCGTGAAGTCGGGCTTCTAACTGAAATGTAGCCTATTTGAACTAAATATAGATATCTTAGTGCGATCGTTGCGTGACTCGGTAGAAGATCCTTTCCTTGCAATTTCAGTACTGATTTCGCAAACTCAGCGAATCATGAATGACAATGACATAGTTTATTTGGTACCATAAATATATCCATGCAAATACAAATAGCGTATACATAAACTAGACATCGCAGAGTGATTAAACAGTGTTTGGATGAAGTGTAAACACAGGTAGCCCAAGCTCTACTCATGGCAGCTTTGCCAATCAGTTTTATTGGAAATCCTAAAAACACAATTTCTCTGAAAATTCTGAATAAAGTTTACTAAAACAATCACAGTGTGTTTTACTATATATTCTTCACATCTGGAGTGAATTTCAGCTCATTTTAATCATTTTGGGTAAACCGTTTCTGTCCTCGACTTTTTTAGGTCACGCCTGTTTTGATGATTTTCAACGGTGGATTTTCGTGTTTGGAGATCATTTCTAAATTCGTGGAAAGAGGTAGGATTATGTTTTGGGGATATTCAAATGTATATATTGTCTATTCAAGCTGTGATGAGTTTCAATTTTGGATGTAAACCTTTTTTGGAGAAATAAACGATTGAATTTGTGGCCGTTTGAATTCGTTTTTTCGTGCTTTGATTCCCACCTTGTCACAGTATACATCAGGGGCGTAGCGTGCATATACGCCCGTACGCACGTGCGTACAATTTAAAATCCTTAATATATGTATATATTATAAAAAACATAAAAATATTGAAAATAAAATGAAATCTAGGACAAAATCTTAACAGCTCACGGCAGATTACTTGCTGGAAACTACTCACAGAAGGCAGGAAAATGCTATTTTGGAGACCCTATACCTCAACTGAAAAAGTTTCGGGGAGCATACCCCCGCATCCTACTACGAGCTCGCACCTTCGCCGCTCGTCAGATTGTGTCCCCCAATACATTTCCCCTTTCAGTCAGTCATTGTAGGCATGTATAATGATGATTGTAGTTAGTACAGTTTCAAACAAAATAAATACCAAAAAACTGGCTTCGCCTCGGGTTATTATATCGCTATATATAACGGTAGCGGTATATATAACCTGTTTACATAAATCCTTTAACCAATACTCATAAATCATTTACACAACCTTTACATAAATCCTTTTCTGAATCCTTTATATAACCTTTACATAAATTCCCCCATAAAACTGAGTGATAAATGCATTTTACTATGTATTTATGTAGCGAGAAAGTCCGCTGGAAAACGAAGAAAATGGTATTTCCAAGGCTCTAGATTTCTAAATTTTCAGGGGGGGGCATGCCCCCTCACCCCCCTAGAATCTCACGCCTTCGGCGCTCGTTGCTATGTGCGTACATTGCACAAAAAGCACGCTACGCCCCTGTACATATGAGGGGAAAACAAATACCCAAAATGATTAAAATGAGCTGAAATTCACTCCAGATGTGAAGAATATATAGTAAAACACACTGTGTTTGTCATTTAGTAAACTTTATTCAGAATTTTCAAAGATTGTTCTCTTCACTGCATGCGTGTATCATCAACTCACTTCGATTCGTTCTAAGTTCTGAAGATCTCTAAACCCTTTGCAGTACTAGTAATGGATTGATATCTCTATGAATTATTGTGGTTATTTTGAAAACAATACGACATACCAGCTGTAACCTTCCTCCCGAACTGCTAACAAGGTTTGTGAAGAAACCATGTTGTTTACGGAGCCTTTGGTGATTATGGATGACTCGGTAGAACATGCTTTCTTTGTAAAATCGATTTCACAAACTCAGCGAATCATAGAAATGACAATTAAACAATAGTTTATTTGGTGCCATAAATATATCCATACCAAATACAAATATAAGCTTAAATAAACTAGACATCGCAGCGTGACTCGGCGAACAATCATGCACAATCATTCAAATCAGTGATTTACTTATACAACAATTTCAAAATTCAGCAAAATAAAGATCTATCAGTGTGAAAAGCTTACCACAACACACAATGGGGAGTTTGCAGGTGTTTCTTAAGAAACGTACGGTGAAAAGCCAACTTCGGTTGCTCATAACTTTCGCTCTATTCATCGAAATTACTTCAAAATTTCAATTGTTGCTAATTTGGTGTGCTCTTTTCAAATATTATCTTTTTGTTTTTGTTGGATTAAAATTTAAAATGTCACGCAACAAAATGTCACACCTGCAAACTCCCCATTACAGCGGTACAAAGTGATAGAAGACATTTGACTTCGTTTAGATTTCAATCTTGTGTCACGGAAAGAACGCTCTGCATTTTTAGAGTCGGGTCTTCCACAGGAAGCTCGACTAATAAATACACTGCTTATCATATTATATGTATGACATGTATGGTATCTTTTAGGGGTTAAAAAACTACGCGTCACATTTTGAAAATACTTTTATACGAAAACCTCCCCCCTCGGGGATAAAGAGTGTGTGAATACCGGCATCTTTTTACAGTCTTTTTTTTACAGAGTGAAATAGAAACAAGAATACTATATGAAAATAATGATACAATGTAACAACACGATAAACAACTGGCCCGTATCTACTGTAGCTCCCCTGTCTTTGTTTTGAAATGCCAAGCGGTTTTGATGCAAACAACAAAAATGTTTACGTTGAAATCTGCAGAAACAACGACCCCGTCGACCTGAGACTCCTGGAGGCCTAAATTTACATCAACATACAAACCTAACTGATAAACTCCCGCGAGGAATGCACCAGTCAGACATAGCTTACTATCGTTCCTCGCTTATAGCTCCGCTAGCCAGCGAAGTAAAACGGAAGCCTGGACACGCGTCTGCTTTAGGAGGCTAATTTCCCCCGGGCCACACTTGCCATTACTATTAAAATACATAAAATTACTTCACGTACCATGCTCAGACTGAAGGACACTGAACTTTCTCCATTTAAAGATAGGGAACTGAGTTTGGTTCGATAACTGATATAATTTTCCACTGAAAAGACTAAGGAAAGATTAACCCAATTCCATGACAATAGAAATAAGCTCAACTGCTCAATCGATGTTTTTCGAGGATGATGACTTTGACCAGCAGCGACCCGTGAGTCGCTGATCAGTTCCGAGTGGAATTACTGATTTGAATAAGTTCGTACCAGTGCGGCTGGTTGTTAGTCATATTCGAACGAAGATTGCAGTCAGTAGAGTGATTCCAATAAACCTGGGCACTACTAATTAGCTGTCAGTGTTTATTTACCCTGCTAGCAGAGTTTCCTCTTTGGTCAATGGTTTTGTATTTATCTTTTGCTGTATTAGGCTTTTGCTTCTGTTTCTTGATCTTCCGAGAGGAAACTCGAACAAGAAACAGAAGCAAAAGCCTATACAGCAAAAGATAAATACAAAACCATTGCCGGACCGAAGAGGAAACTCTGCTAGCAGGGTAGTGTTTATTAGATGCAAAGGAACAAAAGAAAACAAAAGAGTGTGTGTGACTTAGACTTTCGAAAAGTTTCGCTCGCACATCTGGGATACAAGAGAGGTCGACTTGTGACAAGTCTACTTACTACTATCATGCTTGCAAATTTTATCGATAAATTCAGTGTTTGATTAGTCTCCTATGCGGGTGCATAGGAGACTAGTGTTTGATGTGATGCTCGACTGAAATCGGAAATAATAATATGACACTGTGACCACTAGGACCATGCAGTTAATCTATTAATTTCAACAATCAAACACATGATATGTGTAGAATAAAACTACTAAATTTACTGACGTTTCTTACGTTAGCGCTTTGAGTAAAAGATCCTTACTGAACTTCTTTTGTGGCAGGGTATTCTGCAATTTAGCCAGATCCTAAAAGAGGAGCATGAGGACTAATGGGGGAGTTCAATGAGTCTGATACGTCGAATCTGAAAGTGACCAACCTTTAACACTTTGCACAAAGACCCAACAAATTTACCCACGCAGTAAAGTAGTTTAGGATTTCTGTCCATCGAAGCGACCACATTCCCTTTGAGAAAGGCAATTAATCTTACTACGCAGAGCTCTTTGTTGTCGTCTTCGTTTGTCTTTGGGTTCAAGCCAGAAACGTCAACTAGAGCCATGTGATCTTTGTCATCTTTGATGGCATAGATTTCTGGACATGGGAATCCGTTGCTTCTAAGAAACTGCATAGCTTTTGTTTCTGCTTCGATTTGCTGGATGTATTGACTATCGAAGGAATTGAGAATTTTCAAAACGTACTCGTGGTCCTTTTGTTGTACCGCTGTAGACGTTTTGATCAAAAAGTTTCGGTCATAAAAACTAATTAATTCTTTCACTTCGATAATCTCTGACAGTCCAAAAATACTTTGAGCTACAACAGTTGCGGTTTCTTTACACACAGTAGGCTTTCTTTGGGTCATTTTGCTTCGACTTTCGGACGTAGTGGACTGATGATTTTGTCTACCTGGTTTCAGCTGAGCGTTGCGTGGGTTTCGTTGCGTGACGACAATACCGGAAATTCTTTCGAAGGCCCTCAGCCTTGTTGTGTTGATTTAGGGGTGGACCCACAGGTAGCCCAAGCTGTGTATCAGTACATTATTATAAGAGAATGTATGTGGATAATGTCAATAAAATCAACAAAATAATAAAATGAAAATGAAATCCTCTATAAAGTTCTGTGTATCTTCTTCAATTATTCCTTTATTGTCTGTGAAGATTTGAAGCGATTTAGACGAGAATTGAGCGAGTTATAGGCATTTTAAAATCGCTTCAAATCTTCACAGACAATAAAGGAATAATTGAAGAAGATACACAGAACTTTATAGAGGATTTCATTTTCATTTTATTATTTTGTTGATTTTATTGACATTATCCACATACATTCTCTTATAATAATGTACTGATACACAGCTTGGGCTACCTGTGGTGGACCATTTGATCGTTGATGGGGGTGGGGGTTAAATCCCAAAATAAATATCGAGCAAGCACTTCCACCTTTAAAAAAATATCGTACAAGAACAAATGCATCAAAAAAAATATCGTGCATTATTGTGACACCAACTTCAGCTTTCTTTAAATTTGGTAGACCTAAATTTGAGTGTTATACCTGTGTACTCTGCACGGGACAGGTCTTGAATTTCAAATTCAAAACCTAGCATTGTAGCCCAAGGGGCGTAGCGTGCATTATGCAACGTATACACACACGTACGCACAATTTAAAATAATTAAAATATATAAATAAATAAAAAAGAAATCTAAGACAAAATCGTAAGAGCTGACTAGCTTTGAAATTATGAAATCCGGGAAATGGCACTTCAGGGAGTGTGTATATGTATAATATTATTGTAGTTAGAAGCAGCCCCAGTGAACAGTCTCTCAAACAAAATAAACTACAAAAAAAACTGAGTGATCAGCATTTTACTATATATATTTGTGTAGCAAGAAAATCCGCTAGAAAACGAAGAAAATGGTATTTCCAAGGCTCTAGATTTCAAAATTGCCAGGGGGAGTATGCCCCCTTGCCCCCCTAGAAGCGTGCGGCTTCGGCACTCGTTTCTCTCTGCGTACATTAGAAAAAAGCATGCTACACCTCTGAAAAGTATTGCAACGCGAGCATTGAATACTTGATAATTATATATTTAACTAAAAGTAAATGACTCTCCGTGCTTCTATACAAAATTAATGCACGCTGAGGTCTTGAAACTGCTGGTAGTAGATGCACGAGCAGAACGCGAGTGCATTCAGCAGCTTTCAAGACCTCAGAAGTGCATTATTTTTGTATAGAAGCACGGAGAGTCATCTTCTATTCGCTTTATAATATAAAACTAGTTTTAAACAGGTTTTCTGCTTTGTTTTCGCTGCTCCGTACTTCTATAACATAACAATGCATGCTCAACAACCAATCAAATCGCGCGTTCTTGGGAGGTACACATAATTTATATTATAATAGCTTATACTCCCTAGGATTTTTCTGTTTCAGTGGAAATTTCACCATTCATTGATTGATGGCATGTAAATTTAATAAATCATGATGTAAGTAGAACAACAGACTGTACAAATAATTAAATTAAATAACAAAGGTAATTTATTATACAATTTTCAATATTATCGATTTGGCAACTGAATAGATATTGGCAACAAAAATAAATTTGGTTTAAAAAAATGTCGTGCAAGGGCCTAAGGCAGTGAAAAAATATCGTGCAACATGAAAAGGTGAAAAAAAAATATCGACCATACTTTAAATCGCCCCCACCCCCCATCAAAATTCAAATGATCCGCCCCTTACTCGGCTAGATTCCAGAAGTAGTTGAAACAAATCCAGAATTAAACGATTCGCACTCAAGAGCCTGGACTGATATCTGGCGTTTGGCCGAGACATACCTTACGATGTCATTCAGGTGCAGACATTCAGGCGCCGAAACGGTCTGAAATTCTCTCGCTCGTCCCAAACTCCTCGGCTTTCGCGCTCATTCTTTTTGCCAAGACTTCGGAACATTGCGCTCCGCGGCCAAACGTACGCATGTATTCAGCCTAGAGGGATCGGAGGTGGAGGGGGGACACTCCATATGAAAGGGGTGGGGATGATCATCGTCTCTTTTAAGGGTGTAAATTACGGGTTTTGTAGCATAGGGTGTTCACGACGAAACGTAAATATTTTTAGTCATCAAACATCGAGTATCATTTAGGGTTGCTCGCGAAAACATTGGTGATCTAGACCGATCAGGTAGGAATCGCTAATATATGTCTGGTTTAGAATGGTATCTTTTAGGGATAAAATAAAGCTTGAGCCACGCCCAGAATGGTTCCGATCCCTCATGGAGTAGTTTTTAAATTTTCCGACGATCATCCCCGCCAATCCTGCCTCCTACCCGGTATTCAGAAAAGTACGCCATGCTGAAACTACTAGTCTCGTTAGAAGGGAGTAGCCAGAGTCCAGTCTACAACTAGATGCTGGTCTTTATTTCTGACTTTGTCAGTCTACTGCATGCTTCAGAGATGCATGCTTAACTTCGTAGTTCAAAGCCGTCATAGGATATCAGAATGGACGTCTATATCGATAACGTTAATTGTAAAGCGCTGCACCAGAGAAATATATTGACAGCATCCTTCCTTCTCTCCTTCAACTCGTGCATCCATCTATCCACCATTCCTTCCATCCGTTTATCCATGTCATCACTCCAGACATCATTATTATTATTATTATTATTATTATTATTATTATTATTATTATTATTATTATTATTATTATTATTACTTTATTATATTGTAATATATGATTGATTTTATTATTAAAAATTGTTATTATTTTAATTATTATTATTATTATTATTATTATTGTTATTATTATTATTATTATTATTATTATTGTTATTATTATTATTATTATTATTATTATTATTATTATTATTATTATTATTAGTGAGATTTGCAATTGTTTGTGTTAAAAATACATGAAATAAAGTTTCCATTATTATTATTCATCCATTTATTTATCGATCTACAGTCTAGTAACACTTTATAATAACGAGGTACTATAATTTACACTTCCGCGGTTCGATAGTTAAGTCAACACAGCATTTAATTTTGTCCTCAGCAAGTAAGTGGCTCCAATTTTTTTTTAAATATTTTGTACTTTAAAATTAAAACTCAAATTTAACAAATGCTAATCTCGACATTTTGCACTGAACGATAGAAAAACAAGAAAAAAAACGATCCCTGGTCGCGCTGGCCGGGTCGAGCGTATATAGGGTGCTCCCCTATATACGCTATACGGGTATGTGCCGCGGGATAAGGTATGGTTTTTGAGCTCCCAGGTCTGGGGTAGGGTATCGTTTTTGCACTTTTAGTCTAGGATAGGGTACGTTTTGGTCTGGTATAGGGTATGGTTTCCGCAATAACGCCATTATCAGTCGCTATCAGTTTACATATCCCTTTAGCACGCTTTCAATCTGGGATAGGGTATATATTTTTATTCCTTAGTCTGGGATAGGGTATACATCTTTAGTCTGGAATAGGGTAAATCAAAATATTAGGTAAATGGGATAGGTCCCCCCCCCCCCCCCCCCCCCCCCCTATCTATCCCCCCCCCCCCCCCCCTATCTATCTACCCTTCCATCTCTTTTTCTCCTTCATTTACAGGATTGGCTTCGTTGATGGGCTTCATTTCTTCTGTTACGATATTGGCTAGGTGTCATGCAGACTCACGGTATGACGTCAGTATTTTATTTAGCTTTCCGTCGTCGTTCGTTACTTTGTTGTGCCTAGTTTATCGGTCTATTTCACGGGTGGTCTTATCAACCATCCCCAGTTGGCATTGCTTAGATATATGATATCATGTTTGACCAATAGGAATTCAGGGCTGTCATGTTTGGGGCTAGACGACCACCCAGATTCAATCACTGAGAAGGAAATATGGCGCCAAGAGGGAAATGTGCTGTTCTAAAAATGCATTTTTTTTCATATTTAATGATATTTACGTTGACGAGAAATAATATTTTACAATTGAAAACGCTATTTAATTACATACAATTCTTTAAATATTTTATCCACTGCTAGAAGCGACGTCGCGTGTGTTGTCACAATGGCTTTAATACCTGGGTAGAAACTAAACACAATTATTCAGGGATTTGTCCAGGCATTAAATAGTTAACTCTGTCTAGATCGGTAAGTTCTGTTGCAACTCTGAGATGACTGTCGTCGGTTTCCTCGACTATTGCTGGTAAACACCATCCAGTATTCACATCCGTTCTCCCCGTTCCTTCGTAGTCCGACACTGAACCATCTGATACAGAGCGATTTCTAAACACTCTTGACGAGTCTATGAAAAATCCAGCATCGGAAGAACTCAAAATTCTAACATTGTTATCGGACCCACAGCAACACAGAGAAACGAGTAGTCTTCGAATGCGTCTTCTAGTTTTCTTGATTCTGATGCCATAGATTAAAGGGTAGAGGAATGTGATTAAAAAGCTTAGTATCATGGCAGTTACCTCTAGTCCAAATGGTCTACTAATCTTGTTGGACTCCAGTAATATTGTTATTGTATATGTACCCCAACATACAAGGAAACTACCCAGTACAAGCACAGTCATTCGTAACGCTTTAGAGCCTGTAAAGTTAGCCGATGTTGTGGAACTGATTGAACCTCGAAAAGGCACATTTACGGGTAGTATACGAGCCTGTCTCTTGGCTGCCTTGACAATATGATAGTAAGCCCAAAAACTCACTGCAAGCGGCAACACAAATGCTGTAACAACATACATTTTAACGTAGCCTTCACTAACGGCGCTGTCCCAAAGAACGGTACAGGAGTACTTTCTTGACTGGTAACCGTATTTACCCCATCCAACAAGCGGCAATACGGCTGTAAATAGACTCTGTAGCCATGTATATATAATAAGAATCGTTGTCTTGGATGGTGTCATTATGTGGTGATATGTTAAAGGATGCACAATGCAATGATAAAGGTCAATACTCAGTATCATGGCCGTCAAAAGCGAATCAGTACATAGCAGTATTGTGAAAAAACCCGAAGCTTTGCACCATGCGTCTCCAAATATCCACCTTCGCTGGACCGTAGACACAAGAATAAACGGTAAAACCACCACTGATAGAACAGAGTTAGTGAAACAAAGATTAAGTACCAGTCTATTGGATCCCATGATTCTAGAGGAATTTGAACGGAGTTGGCATTTCTTGGCGATTACGGCCGCCACAAGCATGTTTGTAACCAAAGCAGCGACCATTATGATGAAAACTACGGCAGAGAGTGTCCCATAACCGTACGGAGAGAATTCCCCTCCGCCTTGGTTGATGTCCATACTCCTAACACAGGCGAATTCCGCACCTTGGGCTGGGGAATATTTACTTCACTTGTGTAGATGTTTTGTGCTCCAAATAACACTGATTACTGATTAACTGACTTCGCTTTGGCCGAGAGGTTATCAAATTTCAGTACTGAGTTTTATAGCGTCAAATTTCAATTCAGGATTCCTACTGAACGGCGCCTCAATATGCTAATATTGGCAAATTTATATAAAAGTAGCCGTTAAAAAGAGGTAAATTAAAATAATTAAGCTAAAATCGGGTAATTAAGTTTGCAAGTGTGAACAACCAGATAAGACGCAAAAATAGAAAGAAAGCGGGAAAAAATGGCCAGGAGCCATACACCCTCTTCTCCCTCTTTGCAAATGATCCAAATAGCGTCGTTTTCGTATGACAAACTTCACATTTTTACTAATTTCAACGAGCTCTTTCCAGCTATGATACCTTGACACAACATCAAAAATATCCGACATCCGGATATTTTTTGAGATATTTAGAAGCTCCTGGGATATTTAGAAAAACACGAGAATATGATATTTTTGGATATTTTGGACTTAATCTTGGGTCTAAAACCCCAAATGACTACTAAAAATGACCAAAACTCACTGAAAACTAGTGAAATCCAACCAAATCGGCGCTACGGGAGTCGCTACGGGATCCCTGTGATCCTGGGATCGAGGTTGGGGGCCGCCCCGCATATTTTCAGGGCTCTCAAGTACGTCCAGTCACCAAATTTGCAGTCGTCCATGTTTTTTAGAGCCGTTTCGACCGAGTTAATAACTCAAGGCTGTTTACATATTTATTTCCCTTCTCATTATTTGATCTTTTACTACAATGGAAGCCGGTGAAAATAATAATAATATGGATTTATGGGGATATTTTGATAGAGAAATTTTCGAGATATTTAGGAATTTTTTTGGGATATTTAGAGATTTTTTTGGAGAATTTCCGGAAACATATTTAGACCATTTTTTGAGATATTTGTGTCAAGGCAAATATCGTGGGTCTCTTAGGGTCTTATCGACATTAGTGTAACATCTGGGATCTCAACTTTAATTTTAGGTACTGTGTTATGAAAAAGCTCCACAAATAGCCTCTTAAGAAACTATTTTATTCATGGTATGTTGACGTAGCCGAAGGCGAAAAGCAACTTGGCCCGGATTAACCTTTTCGTTATTTCACTCATAAAACCCTTTTACTTTCGTATTTTCCCCCAAAAGAAACTAAAATTGATCAATTCAATATACAGATAACACATGTACATGCATGTACTTACCATTAGTAGTCTATAAGTCCATGAAATTTCGTCCTGAAATGTTTCTAAAAACGTACAATTCCTTCCGCCATTTTTGTTTTCGTTACGCGCGAAGCGTGACAAAACAAAGCAGAGCATCACGGGATACCATGAATATCCTCCTTTTGTCAAGGCCTGCTTTTCATCGGTTTCAACGACTCTAACCGATAAGGACTGGTACCTAGTGGTGCATGCGCGTGGCGGGAGTTTCGTTCCAAAATTGGAGGAGGCAAAAGTTTTGAATTCGATGTGAAATTTGCATTTAAGGATTTGCTATGAAATAACCTCATAGATCTTGATATATAGGATATATATGATAAAGCATGTTTACTCTAGACTCTGCACAAGGTCAAACTGCACAGAAAATGGTGATGAATCAAATTATTGGGTCGAATGAAGACCACGAAGAAATCAACAAGATGGCGCACGGTGTCGTAGACGACACTACAAGGTACTCATTTACTGTTACTAAACTACAGGATATTGACATTACTGATCTGGTATACCTTCTGAAACAAAGGTTAAGTAGCTCTAGAGATTCTGTAGCGGATCTAGGGAGGGGGAAGGGGGATACGTTCGTACAAAAGTCTTTTATAAGCTTATGTGTGCTAGTCCATGACCATGTCCATGTTTTCGAATGCCACTTGGAACGCCCCAAAGTACTGGATATAGAGGTTATCATTACTCTGTCCTTCACTCAAGTTTGACCTCGCGTAATATTCTCCAAGGTTCATGAATAGGCTTTTTCTCTATTGCTAAAATGACGTCAGAGACTGTCCTTCTCTGTCTCTCTGTCTCCCACTTATTACTCTCAATGTACCTGTCCCCCTCTAGTAGGCTGCGTGTATGTGATGTAATGAATTGTTTACAAACCCGCCTAGAGATTAGCTGAGCTATTTTCGGGGGGGGGGGGGGGGGGGGGGGGGGGGGGGGGGGGGGGGGGGGGGGGGGGGGGGGTGTGACTTGTACTTTCATAAATTGTTTGATATGTTAATGAATTGCATTGAATTGAATTGCTTATATGTTCAGTGCAGAGGTATTCTCAAGTTACCAGTGTCTCTCCCTTCATGAGCCAAACATCAAGAAACATCCAGGCGACATTGTGGAAGCTGGATGCCTTGCTGTTAGTATTGACACCCTTTCTTTGGAAATAGTTAAAGTATCTTTTCTCCACCTACATGTACAGTAGTGTATCCTGCAACTATACATATAAATATTATATTAAATTAAATTATAAATTTATATCTCGCCATATCTAAAACCCTATGGCGCTTTACAATTAATGTGAAATAAGAAGGAAAATATAAATAAAAACTAACTAAAATTGCATAACAATATAACCCAGGTTTGTCAAAATGACAAGAGCAGAGTACAAGGAGTACATGGCTCTGGGGTCAAGAAGTCCCCCCTGTTTGAGTTTTACCCAGACAAATTTGTGGTTGAAACCTGACAAATTACAGAGCCAAGAGAGCAAAAGTACAGTATGATTTCAAGCATGCTAGGGGGCAATATCACTGTGGTCACTTTTTACAATCCCAAGAACCTATTGTATTTTGCTTTGTTCTACAAGTAGCTATGCTAAAAGAACTTGATATACAACGAAACCTCCTCAATTGCCACCGCCGTTAATAGAGGTTCAATATTATTTATTTATTTATTTATTTATTTATTTATTTATTTATTTTTATTTATTTATTTATTTATTTATTTATTTATTTATTTATTTATTTATTTATTTATTTATTTATTTATTTATTTATTTATTTATTTATTTATTTATTTATTTATTTATTTATTTATTTATTTATTTATTTATTTATTTATTTATTTATTTATTTATTTATTTATTTATTTATTTATTTATTTATTATTTTATTTATTTATTTATTTATTTATTTATTTATTTATTTATTTATTATTGATTGATTGATTGATTGTAGTGGTGAGGTACATTTGTGTATTGTGAAGTTACTCCAAATCATTTCTAATAGGCACAACTACCACCAGAAGCAAAGTATCCGTTGTTTGATTCCATTCCATCTGACGTCATAGCAACAGGGAAGCTGAGTGATTTACAGCTGGAGGGTATTCTCTATGCAGTAAGTGTAATACTTGATATTTCTAGATCAATATGTTGACAGGGAGACTACAAGTACCAAGACCACCCAAAACAAATATCAAACAAATCAGACAATCATATTTGAGAATGTTCAGACATATGAGACAGTTTAAAATTATGTACATGTATATAATGTGTAATATTATAAATTATTCATACAGTATATGAAATATACATGTATATGAATCCAAATGGTAATGGGCTCAGCCCAAGACATATGTACATATAAATAGGTAAATGTCTGTCAGTAGCTATATGCAGTATATATGAAATATATATGAATCCATACAATGATTTATTATGATAATTGAAACATATGTGTTCCCATTATGATGCTTATATTAACCATTGTCGTATTGATTTATCAAGTGTCAAAGACATCAGGTTGTTCTTGCAAATGGACAGAGAGCAGGTTTCTTCATTGGTGATGGTGCTGGTGTCGGCAAAGGAAGACAGGTACATGTACACACAAGAATGGCTTAGTCACATTGGCGAAAAAAGGACCCGAAATCAACACTTTGATTAAACTTCTAGAGTTTTCATCCAATCAAAGTGAAACTTGGCAACATGACAGTACCTGGCAAGACAACAAATCGTATCGTTTTTTAATGATTTTTGGCAGGAAAATGATGTCATGAACACGCCAAAAGTTTTTGAAATTCAGAAATATATTAATTTGATCATAGCATTCAAACGAACATCTAAAATGAGAGATATAATCGAAATAATATCTTGGTTATCATCATTGAATCCAAAGATATGAATTTTTGAAATTTGAAATTTCTGCCATAGTATTTCTCATCTAACTTGAAAATATTTCTCATCTATCTACTATCTATCTACTGTATCTACATTTGTATCTACAATGTACATGTATGTACGTAACTATCAATGTATATGTACATGTATATAGTTAATTGCATAATCGTTGTCGGGTTGAAAATCATAAATCATAGAAGCTGAGACCACAAGTATGGATGGGAAATCAGTTCATGACCCGCATTACATGCAGATATATTCAATGTTCTCGTAGTTTTGAAGGTGTATGAGCTATATAACTAAGACCCTACAAGTCTGCATAAAAACGTCGATCATTTGACTGTGTTATTTGAGAGTTTTATTTTCCCAGAATTCCTTTTGGTCATAGCTTTCATGATTTTCAACCCGACAACGATTATTCAATTAGCTATATACACATTGTTGTTTAATCATGGTTTTTCATTGTAACTTGATATTTAATATTAAGATTTCAGGGATTATCCTTGATAACTATGCTAGAGGAAGATGCAAGCATATCTGGTTTAGTAACTTGATATTTAATATTAAGATTTCAGGGATTATCCTTGATAACTATGCTAGAGGAAGATGCAAGCATATCTGGTTTAGTATTTCCTCAGATCTTAAGGTTGATGCACAAAGGTAAGTAGCCGTACTGTAATATTATTGTACTTATCATACTATAGTACTTGAGTCCACAGTAATATTGTCAAGTTGTTGTGGTTGTAATTTATTCCATTTTCTGTTTATTGTGTTATATATATATGTCATTTATTGTTGTTATAGTTGTTCATAGGCGAAGTCAAATCAAATCAAAATACAATATTGTAACATTCTTTGTCTTACAGAGATTTGAGTGACATTGGTTGCCATATCAAGGTCATTGAAGGCTGCCAACAACTGGACAAGGAGACAAAGTGAGTATTAACTCATTAAATACCAATAATGTGTCTACTCCCACAATGCCTTGCACCAATGTTGTATATCCAAACACTTCAAAGTCTCAGCTGCACCTCATATTTGCAGCACAGTCTTCTCAGACACTGTGTGAATATCGGATGAAACACTCTTTCTCGTGTTTGATCTATTACTGACATCAACTAATTCCACATTGTGAGTACATATCTTCATTTATCATATGACCGTACGGCCCTGCTCGCTCGCTCTTAATAAAACCTTTGGAAAAAGTCATGTGATGGGGGCCGGACAGCTTTTCTCGAGTGGGCCAGAAAAAAACGTCAAGGCCCTTTTAACACAATTTTAAAACAATTTTAATGTTCTAAAATGAAATAAAAATGGCTGATTTTTTTAGTGAACACGACGATGATGAATTCTACTATCTAGATGAGATGTCTGACATTGAATTAAATGAAACAACAGCAATATTAGAGTCTATCTTGTTGAAGACGATGAAATACACAGCTACATCCGCGCGCTATATTTATTTGTTTTACAGGGTTTTTTCATCACATTTTCATCTTACTTGTAAATTACAGTTGTAAAAGTTTTATTGAATTGACCCCAGGTCATATGATAAACTGCTTATTGACTGAGTTAGGTTGGGCTGGACAGGAAAATATTTGGCTCTTGCTCATTCAGCACGGACCTCGCTGCACTCATTCTGTACAGCATGACCTCAAGCCAAATGTTTTCCCATCAGGCCCTCCCACTCAGTCAATAAGTACATAGTACTTGTACAATGTGTTGTCTTTGTTTTGTTGTTAGAGTTTTTGGTCTTCCTGCTGACTGTAAAGAGGGCATTGTATTCAGTACTTACGCTACTCTGGTATCTTCAGTACAAAAAGGTATCAACACTGTATGTAAAGGGATCTGTGCAATATTATTGATCTCTATTATTGATCTCTGTTATTGATCTCTGTTATTGATCTCAATTATTGATCTCAATTATTGATCTCTATTATTGATCTCTGTTATTGATCTCAATTATTGATCTCAATTATTGATCTCTATTATTGATCTCTATTATTGAACTCTATTATTGAACTCTATTATTGATCTCTATTATTGATCTCTATTATTGATCTATTATTGATCTCTATTATTGAACTCTATTATTGATCTCTATTATTGATCTCTATTATTGATCTATTATTGATCTCTATTATTGATCTCTATTATTGATCTCTATCATTGATCTCTATCATTGATCTCTTATTGATCTCTATTATTGATCTCTATTATTGATCTCTATTATTGATCTCTGATCATAATCTGAATTCTCCTCAGGACTTTTTGAATTTCAAAGGAGAAATAGGACTTTGATTGTTTTCTACATTAAAATATACAATGTAGTAATAAATTATTGTTAATCTTTAAATTACAAGGCAGCAGTCGTCAAAGTCGCCTCCAACAGTTAATGGACTGGTGTGGTGGTAATGCATTTAATGGCTGTTTGATATTTGACGAGTGTCACAAAGCAAAGAATTTTATACCGGTAATTGCAAGTTATATAGATACTGTAAATTCTTGTTAATTCTCAAGATTCTTATAATACAATATATGTATACATGTAGGTACACTAGATAGATATGAAGTCATCTTGTTAGCCTTAGACCTTAGTTCAAATGCTGTACTATCCATGAGCTGTTCTTAATTTTTGCAATTAGGTACATGAAAACATCGGCATGTGAATCAAATAAGATCGGCTGATGGAATTTTGAATTATTTCTGCGGAGCGACTCCGATTCTAACGCTGTGTTATCCATGAGCTGTACCAAATGCACAAGCTGTCCTGATGTATTCAAATGTTAACATGAGTAGCTGAACCGTGAATTACGGCTGGAGAGCAGCACTTTCCATGAGCCTTAACTACATGTAACAGTGATTCTGTTTTTCACTGCTGATTGGTATGCCTGTGTTACTCTATTGAATTGAGAACGGCTGAATTACAGTATGGACACTCGAACCGTGAACACTTAGTTTTTTTCTAACACAAATATATAGATTATCGATTGAGCAAATTGATCAGAAAAATGATTTATTTTGATCACTAAGTGTATTTAAACTCAATGCTCCATTTGAGGTAATAGAAAGTTCGAAAAAAAAAGTTCGAAAAAAACTTGAGGTGTTCACGGTTCGAATATCCACACTGTAACAATGGTGTTTGAATTGACAGGCAGAATTTCGTCAACTTAATTGTGTGGACCCAAATATGAATTAAGAACGGCTCATGGATAGTATGGCGTTTGAACTAGGTCTAAGGGTGTTGCGTTCTGTTTTAAGGGTAAAGAAGATACAAGCACCAAAGTTGCATTAGCTGTTACAACTATTCAGAGGTAAGAGATTTTGGTATGAATTAATGGATGGATGATTAAATGATGATTGATTGATAGATTGATTGATTACATACCTGTATATTGATTGATTGATTGCATATATTGATTGATTGATTAAGCAAAACAACAAGTGCTCCAGCAGCAATGGATCGCACTGATCCACAATGAAAAAGCCAAATGAGCCAGCCCTGCAGCAAGGGGGAGGGCACCCCGCAGCAGCAAGCTGAACCGCTGACCATCAAACCTCGATTTTAACTTCCCCAAACAATTCCATTTAGCCACATGCCAGGATTGCATGATCCTCAACGAAAGCCACATGTGCTTGCCCTGCAGTATGGGGGAGGGGCACCCCGCAGCATCAGGCTAAACCGCTGACCAGCAAGCCTCGATTTTAACTTTGCCTCAATTCCATTTAGCCACATTTAATTGATTGACACATGTAGACTGATGCAATAGATTGACTGATTAATATTCTTTCTAAAGAATGCTACCAAAAGCAAGAGTTGTGTACTGCAGTGCAACAGGAGTTACCGACGTTAAAAACATGGTATTGTAACAATAATTTACACAATTCTCATGCCTTTTCTACTGTGTTTTTTTGTGTATTTTCACTTTTCTTCTATCTTTCCTTCTTCCATTCACTTCTATTCCTTGTCTCCTTTAGATTTAAAACAAATTTATTTATGTGTTGTTTTCTATCCAGTTCATCCATCCATTCCCACTTCCGTATACATATTTAATGTAATTTATGCACAGGCATTCATGGAGAGGCTTGGCCTGTGGGGCGCAGGGACAGCATTCAGATCATTCCAGTCCTTTTTAGAATCTATCACTAAACGAGGTCTTGGTTAGTATATACTGCTTGACATATTGCCTCACCACTAAGTACTGACACCATACTGCTTACTGACACCATACTGCTTACTGACACCATACTGCTTACTGACACCATACTGCTTACTGACACCATACTGCTTACTGACACCATACTGACACCTTACCAACCACTTACTGACACCTTACCAACCACTTACTGACACCTTACCAACCACTTACTGACACCTTACCAACCACTTACTGACACCTTACCAACCACTTACTGACACCTTACCAACCACTTACTGACACCTTACCAACCACTTACTGACACCTTACCAACCACTTACTGACACCTTACCAACCACTTACTGACACCTTACCAACCACTTACTGAAACCTTACCAACCACTTACTGACACCTTACCAACCACTTACTGACACCTTACCAACCACTTACTGACACCTTACCAACCACTTACTGACACCTTACCTACCACTTACTGACACCTTACCAACCACTTACTGACACCTTACCAACCACTTACTGACACCTTACAAACTACTTACTGACACCTTACACTACTTACCTTACCAACCACTTACTGACACCTTACCAACCACTTACTGACACCTTACGAACCACTTACTGACACCTTGCCAACCACTTACAGACACCTTACCAACCACTTACTGACACCTTACCAACCACTTACTGACACCTTACCAACCACTTACTGACACCCACCTTACCAACCACTTACTGACACCTTACCAACCACTTACTGAAACCTTACCAACCACTTACATGTACTGACACCTTACCAACCACTTACTGACACCTTACCAACCACTTACTGATACCCTACCAACCACTTACTGACACCTTGCCAACCACTTACTGACACCTTACCAACCACTTACTGACACCTTACCAACCACTTACTGACACCTTACCAACCACTTACTGACACCTTACCAACCACTTACTGACACCTTACCAACCACTTACTGACACCTTACCAACCACTTACTGACACCTTACCAACCACTTACTGACACCTTACCAACCACTTACTGACACCTTACAAACCACTTACTGACACCTTAACAACCACTTAGTGACGCCTTACCAACCACTTACTGACACCTTACCAACCACCTACTGACACCTTACCAACCACTTACTGACACCCTACCAACCACTTACTGGCACCTTACCAACCATGTACTGACTCTTAATTGTGTGCAGGTGCAGCTGAAATGTTAGCCATGGAGATGAAGGCATCAGGGATGTATGTTTCAAGGGGACTAAGTTTTAGGCAGGCAGAGGTGAGTCTAGACACACAGGAAGCACATGCACAACTACTTTATGCCACTACAGATCTATGCCTTTTTATTTCCCTTTGGAAAACAACTGACTGAGTTATTTGTCTGCAGTTTGTTAATGTTGAGGCAGTATTAACAGAAGAGCAAGTCAAAGTTTATGACACTTCAGCTCATGTATGGTAAGCAAATGTATGCCGTTATCAGGTGTTGCCATTATCATGTGTTTTTTTTAAACAGTATCTCAGAAAACATAACGAATGGTCAAGAGGTTTGCATATGGTCAATAACTCTAATTAATGTTTCCCAGGACCGAGATCAAAACATCCCTGGAATACGCCATAGCAAGAACCAAGTCAGTAACTCCTAGAATCTGGTCTCAATTTTGGTCCAGTCATCAAAGGTTCTTTAAGCAACTATGGTATGTGTTGATTTGCCAACAATACAATACAAGTACTTGTAGGTTCTGTGATGATACTTTGTTAGATAAGCTAATAAATCTCTGGTTGGCAGTGGTTTACATCACATTGCACTCTCCTATAATGTACATGTACAATATAGATACAATATGAGCGGCCGTGTTGTATGAGATATACAATCACAAGCCAAATTGCACTACTGCATATGAAGATGATGATCATTGCAAAAGAAAATGCTGACAATGTTGGTGATAGTATTGGATACGTTGGGCGATGATAATGCCTGAGTTTTGCCTCCTTGGCTTGAGTATAATTACATGGTCATAGATTTAAATACAAAATGTAGATACCCTGGATTCCAGAGGTTTTTATTTTGAAAGTTTCAGTTGTTTTTATTTTTATTGTCTTTGACAATAAAAATATTGTTATTTGGGCAGAATATCACTCCCTTGCATCGACCTCTCAAAATAATGATTGTCGGAGAGTAAATTTATCTCTGGAAGCCAGGCCCTTGTTGAACAAAAGGTGGCTAGCTCTAGCCACCGGATAAGTCCTATCCAACAGATACAATTTATTGGATAACAGCATCATTTTTTGGTTGGAAAGGAATTATCTAGTGTTAGTAGAATTACACAGGTGATTATAGAAAATCAAGCGCGCTGATTGGTCGAGAACTTCGGACTATTTCTCAATAGTTACCTACAGCATTTTGACAAAATGGCTGCCAGCTTTTGAAATATGAAATAAAAATGTATTTTCTTTAAAATGCTTATTTATTTTTATTTTTTCAAATAATCACCTGTGTAATTCTACTAAAACAATTAGTCACCTCAGGCTCAGTGAATAGCAGTGATAATAACCTCGACTTCGTCTCGGTTATTATTCACCGATATTTACCTCGCCTTTGGTGACTAATTGTTAAATAGTGCTATTCACCTTTTGTGCAACCGCGGCCAGGGTAATAAACCAGGGCAATAAATAAATAAATCATGACGAAAGCTGTAGGTCATAATGAATGTTTTCTTGTGTGAAGTATGAGTTTGAAGGTTCCTACTATCATCAAAGAAGCACAAGCTGCATTAGATGACGGCCAGTGTGTGGTGATTGGACTGCAGACGACTGGAGAGGTCAGTCAGAATGACATTCCATTCATGTTTATCTCTATTATATCATTATGACATCACATCAAAACAATCTAGTGCTTACACGCTAAGGATCATTGGTTGTGGAGACAAAACAGTAACAACACAAAAATGAATGAATGATCAAAATGCAGGAAAACTGAAACAACCACTGAATACCTGAATACAGTATACATATACATCGATGCATATGATATTAGCAATTAAACACTTCTCATCAGAGCAGATTTAGTTGCATTTGTTATTGTTCTTGGCATCTCTATCCCCCTCACAATACATGAAAAAATGAACAATACAAACAAGTATATTATAATATTTGAATCAGAGAGTACATTATACATGTACGGAAACACTTTTATTCACTGATTGGTTCTCTCAACAGGCAAGCTTAGAGAGTGAACTGAATCGTACTGGAGGAAGAATTGACAAATTTATCTCAATAACTGAAGAAATCTTGTCTCGATTCATTACACAGTATTTCCCAACTAAAATAGAAACGACAGTAAGTTATCAGGCCTTTGGGGTTCCTGTGTCTTTTTCATTGCGTAGATCGTATGAGTGACAGTTGCTATGGTGATTGTTGTTAGGATGGTACTATAGTAGAGGATTCCTGGTCTGTGACTGCCAAGTCATTACTTCTTGGTTTTGTCAAGAAGATAGGGCTTCCAATAAGGTGCGTCTACTAACCTTCCCAGCAAAATAGACAAAGTTATTGAACTATTTAGTTGTTCCAAATGTTGTACTTCTCAACGTCTAAGGAAACTTATATGAACCTGACATTTAATAAGTACAATTATTGTTAAATTAGAGAAGAGGTACACAGTCCATATGTAGCAATTTATTATGACTTCAGTCACTCGCCCTGCCTGGTGTAGGTAATGGGGCCCTCCCATGGACCATGTTTTGTTTTGTTTACATGCCAAAAGGTATCCAACTTTCTTCCACTTTTTTCTCCAACACTATAAAAGAAGATGCCGATTACTGCTGCTGGTGATGTTTTGCAGGTGCACTTGATTTGCATAACAATTAACTTTGAAGTGTGGCTTACTGTGCATGCGCAAATGAGGATTGCATAATAAGGTCATAATGCATAGTATGGATGAGGAGTTATTCCAAGCCCTCCCTACCATTGAACATTGTCTATTTGTATTTCATTGTGATATTTTTCTCCCAGTCCTTTAGATGACCTTATAGACCAGTTAGGAGGACCAGGGTGCGTAAGTGAGATGACCGGTAGGCGTGGTAGGGTGGTACGCAGTGGTAAAGGTCATAAACCTTTCTATGAGCCTCGTGAATCAGACAGTACTCAAGTTGACAGCCTCAATATCCAAGAGGTATGACATCATGAAATCCGTGCACATTCTCTCGACCCTTCAAACATGTACACATACATGAGGGCTATCAATCCATGCCAATGTACGAAATCAACTAGTTATACAGCTTATAATCATGAGTGAGATTCGTGTGTTAGTCGTTTGAGTCAGTCATGGGATATTCATGGCCAGAAATAATTGGCATGTCCTAAAGGGCTCTTTTGCCTAACATACCACCTTCTTTCATCAGCGAAATAGTTTCATGGCTGGCACCAAGTTGGTGGCCATTATCTCAGATGCTGCAAGTACTGGAATATCACTGCATTCTGACTTACGAGTAGCCAATCAGAGACGTCGAGTTCATCTGACCATGGAATTACCCTGGAGTGCTGATAAGGCTGTACAACAGTTAGGACGATCTCATCGGTCCAATCAGAACAGGTAAAAGAGACACGTGAGAACTGATTTTCTGTCATAATATTTCATTGTGATAAGTTTGAGAGAGGTTGACATTGACCATATTGAATCCTGGACAGTAATGGTAGGTGTATTATTATTATTATTATTATTATTATTATTATTATTATTATTATTATTATTATTATTATTATTATTATTATTATTATTATTATTATTATTATTATTATTATTATTATTATTATTATTATTATTATTATTATTATTATTATTATTATTTATTATTATTATTATTATTATTAATGTTATCATTATTATTATTATTATTATTATTATTATTATTATTATTATTATTAATGTTATCATTATTATTATTATTATTATTATATTATTATTATTATTATTATTATTAATGTTATCATTATTATTATTATTATTATTATTATTAATTATTATTATTATTATTATTATTAATGTTATCATTATTATTATTATTATTATTATTATTAATGTTATCATTATTATTATTATTATTATTATTATTAATGTTATCATTATTATTATTTATTGTTATATTATTTTTATTATTATTATTATTATTAATGTTATCATTATTATTATTATTATTATATTATTATTATTATTATTATTATTATATTATTATTATTATTGTTATTATTATTATTATTATTATTATTGTTATTATTATTATTATTATTATTATTATTCATCATCATCATCATCATCATTATTATTATTATTATTATTATTATTATTATTATTATTATTATTTATTATTATTATTATTATAATTATTATTATTATTACTCCAAGCACCCTTTGTGGTCTCAGTACAACTTTCAATTGATAAAGTCAATATTTTTTGAAATATTCTCTCAGTCGGACATGCCTCTTCTTAGAAACCTTTCCAAGACAGACACCTTTGTCTTGTACCTGATGTACTGTTTTAGCATAAATGTACTCTCTCTAAGATGGACACCTCTCTAAGCCGGACAGCAAGTTGTTTCCAAAGATGTCTGGCTTAGATAGAGTTGACAGCAGCTTGGCAATCCTAACTGTTGTGCTTGATCTTCAGTGGACCGATTTATAAACTAGTTACAACTAGCCTTGGAGGTGAGAGACGATTTGCTGCTGCTGTAGCTAAAAGACTGCAATCTTTAGGTAGGGTATTATGATATCACACATAGTACATCATCATCATCATACATTATCATTACCATCAACTGTCAATCATCATCATCCACCATCACCTTCATCGTAGACCACTGACAACATTATCACAATCATTACCACCACCACTATCATCATGCATCACCATCATTACCATCATTCATCATCATTACCATCAATGTCAATCATCATCATCATCCACCACCTCCATCATAGACCACTTACAATATTATCACAATCATTACCACCACCATCATCATCATCATACACTAACATCAGCATCATACATCATCATTACCATCAATGTCAATCATCATCATCCACCACCTCCATCGTAGACCACTTACAACATTATCACAATCATTACCACCACCACCATCAATCATCATACATCATCATTACCATCAATGTCAATCATCATCATCATCCACCACTATCGTTGCTATCATCTGTCTGTTGTTTACTGATACTTTTATTCAGGTGCTCTAACAAAAGGTGATCGCCGCGCTGCTACAGGTGCAGACTTAACTGAGTTTAACTATGATACAAATTATGGTCGATCTGCTCTACGAAGCATGTATAATTCAATCAGCTCGGTGAGTGACAACGCACATAATTTATAGATTTACTGTAGTGTTTTAGTATATCAAGTAGACAACAAAACAATGCTTATTTATTTGCAAACCTCCATGAATAAATACAGACTATTTGTAGCCTGAATATCGAAGGATAATACCAATTTTCTATGAAGATGGTCTAGATCATTTATAACCTGTTAGGGTATAGTTAACATCACTTCAGCCCAGAGATGGTTCAAAAACTACAAAGTTCTGAGTATAATAAAATAATTTCTTGTTGTCCCAACAGTATACATTACAAGCAGGAGTAACGCTTTCTCAAGTTCTTACTGGTGCACACGTTAACACACCTTATGACGTAGCCAGCTTTAACGATACATTACGGGTATGATGTCATTCCTTTCTTCATTCATTTATTTCTTCAGTCATTCAATCAATCTTTCTTGCTTACTCTTTCACTGTGTCTTGTTTCTTTCTTTTTCTTTCTGTTAGGGGTGTATTAAGACCATGGGACTAGTGTGTGTTATTGTTTATACTAGAGGCCGTGTATAAGACCGTGGGACTAGTGTGTGTTATTGTTTATACTAGGGGTGTATTAAGACCATGGGACTAGTGTGTGTTATTGTTTATACTAGGGGTGTATTAAGACCATGGGACTAGTGTGTGCTATTGTTTATACTAGGGGTGTATTAAGACCATGGGACTAGTGTGTGTTCTTGTTTATACTAGGGGTGTATTAAGACCATGGGACTAGTGTGTGCTATTGTTTATACTAGGGGTGTATTAAGACCATGGGACTAGTGTGTGTTATTGTTTATACTAGGGGTGTATTAAGACCATGGGACTAGTGTGTGCTATTGTTTATACTAGGGGTGTATTAAGACCATGGGACTAGTGTGTGTTCTTGTTTATACTAGGGGTGTATTAAGACCATGGGACTAGTGTGTGTTCTTGTTTATACTAGGGGTGTATTAAGACCATGGGACTAGTGTGTGTTATTGTTTATACTAGGGGTGTATTAAGACCATGGGACTAGTGTGTGTTATTGTTTATACTAGGGGTGTATAAGACCGTGGGACTAGTGTGTGTTCTTGTTTATACTAGGGGTGTATTCAGATCATGGGACTAAGTGATGCTGGCAGTAATACTGTGAAAGATAAAGATGCCACAGATGTTTCTAGGTTCCTAAACAGAATTTTGGGATTGAGTGTTGAAAAACAAAATATGGTGAGTTGATAAGTTCCTTTCCCCTATCCACTCACTCACCACCAATCCTACTATGCGGCCAAGCCAACTATTTCAATTGTTTTTTTTGTTAGAACATCTAGTTTTGAACTGTGAAGTTAAGAACACCACATCGTATTTACGAAGTGGTAATGAAGCATGATAAAAGTGCATTAATATTGTGTTTTCTATCCTCTCAGTTCTTTTCTTACTTTGTGGAGTCGATGAATGCGATTGTTGAAGCTGCTAAGCGAGAAGGAAAGTATGTATTCATGGTGTTGATACTCAAATACTTTTCAAACTACTCAAACTGTTTTTATACAGCGACACAAAAACACTCGCCTAGCGACCAGTAAAAAAAACGTGTCAGTGCAGTACAGTAGTGCTAATTGGGGACATGACTCTTCCACTCACTCACTCACTTACTCGCTCACTCACTCACTCGCTCGCTCACTCACTCACTCACTCACTCACTACTTACTTACTTACTCACTCACTCACGCACTCACTCACACTCACTCACACTCACACACTCACTCACTCACTCACACTCACTCACACTCATTCACTCACTCATTCACTCACTCATTCACTCACTCACACTCACTCACACTCACTCACTTACTCACACACTCACTCACTCACACTCACTCACACTCACTCACACTCACTCATTCACACTCATTCACTCATTCACTCACTCATTCACTCACTCACACTCACTCACTCACTCATTCACTCACTCACTCGTTCATTCACTCACTCACTCATTCACTCACTCATTCATTCATTCACTCACTCACTCACTCACTCCCAAAACCTGCTTGTATTAATATTGACAGGTTTAACGAGGGAGTAACAGACATAACAGGTTCTTCTATCACAATGGTAGACAAACCACGGCCTGTGTTCACAGAAGTACAAAAGTGTATTATGCCAACACAGTAAGTACAAACCTGCCAACACAGTAAGTACAAACCTGCCAACACAGTAAGTACAAACTAACTTTCATAAATGATATTTAGAATCAGATAAATAGAGAACCATGTACATGTACTGCGGAAAACTGCCTTGAATAGCACTGTGTTGTTGATTTATACATCAATAAGTAAACAGGTTGTAATTTCTAAGGTTTCATTAACACCATGATTCATTGAACAATAATAATAATAATAATAGATTTGACTCTGTGAAATGAATGCAGGAAAATGTTCCAAATAGGACCATGCATCCAGACAAATAGATGACTCGTCACATGGATTTGCGTGAAGGATGACAAGAGTTGACATGAATTTCTTTCAAGTGTTGTTTACATCTAGTTGTTTATCTGTTTTCAGTCATGTTATTCTGAATGTGGATCGTGGTGTTGACTGGCAGGCAGCCTTACTTCGCTACAGACAAAGTTCCAAGGCTGAACTCAATGGCTTTTACTGCTCAAAACGCGAACAGAAGCATCAACGCTTCTACTTGCTGGCTTTGCAGAAAGAATCCTCGACCCATTTATTTAATATTGTAAGGTAAGAAAGCAGAAAACAGACACCTTGACAATGGGAGAGTTGGGGTTTGTTTCGGAAATACTTTGACTCGAAGGAACATCACAATAGCTGTTCCGTCAAGTTGTCTTAGCTTGAAAGAACAAAGAACGTTGACAGAGCATGCGTAGTAACCGCTGTGTAATGTGTTTTGTTTGATTTGCAGACCTAACACAGGTCAATCTCCTTTTGAGGAAGAAAAGAAAGATTTGCTCCACAAATACCAAAACATTTCACCAGAAGACGCTGGTATGTTTTATTCATAATAACAACAACTAACGTCTCTAATCATCTAGGGACACCAAGCTATATTGTGTGTGTGTGTCTATATACTGTGCGCGCATGTCTATATACTGTGTGTGTGTCTATATACTGTGTGTGTGTGTCTATATACTTTGTGTGTGTCTATATACTGCGCATGTGTCTATATACTGTATCAGTGTGTGATTGTGTGTGTGTATATACTGTCTACACTGTGTGTGTGTGTGTGTCTATATACTGTGCGCATGTCTATACACTGTGTGCGTGTGTCTATATACTGTGTGCGCATGTCTATATACTATGCGCATGTCTATATACTGTGTGCGTGCGTCTATAATGATAATAATAATAATTTTATTTATATACTATATACTGTGTGTGCGTGTCTATGTACTGTGCGCATGTCTATATACTGTGCACATGTCTATATACTGTGTGCGTGCGTCTATAATGATAATAATAATAATTTTATTTATATACTATATACTGTGTGTGCGTGTCTATATACTGTGCACATGTCTATATACTGTGTGCGTGCGTCTATAATGATAATAATAATAATTTTATTTATATACTATATACTGTGTGTGCATGTCTATGTACTGTGCGCAGTCTATATACTGTTTGCATGCGTCTATAATGATAATAATAATAATTTTATTTATATACTATATACTGTGTGTGCGTGTCTATGTACTGTGCGCATGTCTATATACTGTGCGCATGTCTATATACTGTGTGCGGGCGTCTATAATGATAATAATAATAATTTTATTTATATACTATATACTGTGTGTGCGTGTCTATGTACTGTGTGCGTGTCTATATACTGTGCACATGTCTATATACTGTGTGTGTCTATGTACTGTGTGCGCATGTCTATATACTGTGTCTATATACTGTGTGTGTGTCTATATACTGTGTGCGTGTATCTATACACTGTGTGCGCATGTCTATATACTGTGTGCGTCCGTCTACAATGATAATAATAATAATAATAATTTTATTTATATACTATATACTGTGTGTGCGTGTCTATGTACTGCATGTGTGTCTATATACTGCATGCAGGTCTATATACTGTGATATAAACATGGTGGTTGTTTGCTTGTCGAGTGCTCTACATCTCCCTGAGTGTTTATATCACAGTTATGTCATGAGATCTGTCCTCTGACATAAGCTTACCCAGAGGTGCACTTCATAGTTTGATGTATCACGTAATTCCTTGCTAATACTTCATGTATTGATAGAATCAGGATGGACCGCCCAGTATGACAAAACTAAACAACATTGTTTTCATGGACCGAATTGTAAATCTGGATCGTCATGTAAAGGTAATGCTATACAGTTACTTCCACACACATGGCTCACAAGGTGCACATAGATCGTATCCCACATGGTTTAGGGCTAGTGTCTAGTGTTTATTATTGATTTTTATTTTATCAACTTTATTTTGGACTTTATGGGAGGAAATACAGAGTCCACAAATATTTTCTATTGCAGTTGGATGTCGTATATCACAAGTCAGTCTACTGTGCGGGGGGATTGTACCTATCTTGTCTGCACTAGAATGGGTCATGACAAGAAACGCCAATAAGACAGGAATAACGTAAGTATTAATCTCGACCAAGACTAGTGTCCTTATATTAGAGTATTCAAAGAAGTTTTGCTTGATATATTGTGTATAATTTATTTTTTATCTAATTTTTAACTGAGTCATGTTTATTTCTAGTCGTGAGAATAGAACCTTACGTGTTGTTCGCGTAGAACTGGACAATGGTCAGCGGCTTGTCGGTTTACGGTATCCAGAGCAACTTATACCGGAAGTGACATTACTTCATATGAAATCTGATATGTTGGTAAGTTAGATGAGAAATAGTGATGAGACAAACTTGTATTTATCCACTCTCTTCGTTGTACGTTACATTTTACTCTCCACTCGATTATTTAATAATGGTGGGGGTAATGATGCTGGTGGGGGTGATGATGCTGGTGTGGTGGGGATGATGATGGTGGTGGGGGTAATGATGGTGGTGGGGGTGATAATGGTGGGGGTGATGATGATGGTGGTGGGGGTGATGATGGTGGTGGTGGTGGTGGGGGTGATGATGGTGGTGGTGGTGGCGATGATGATGATGATGATCACCCCCACCATTATCATCACCCCCACCACCATCATTATTATTATTACTGTTATTATTGTTACTATTATTATTATTACTATTATTATCATCAACACAATCACACCCACCATCATCATCACTCCTTATCACCATCATCATCACCCTCATCATCACCCCCACCACCATCATTATTATTATTACTGTTATTATTGTTACTATTACTATTATTATTATTATTATTATTATTATTATTATTATTATTATCATTATTATTATTATTATTATTATTATTATTATTATTATTATTATTGTTACTATTATTATTATTATTATTATTATTATTATTATTATTACTATTATTGTTACTATTATTATTATTATTATTATTATTATTATTACTATTATTATTATTATTATCATTATTATTATTATTATTATTATTATTATTGTTACTATTATTATTATTATTATTATTTATTATTATTACTATTATTGTTACTATTATTATTATTATTATTATTATTACTATTATTATTATTATTATTATTATCATCAACACAATCACACCACCATCATCATCACCCCCACCACCATCATTATTATTATTACTATTATTACTATTATTATTATTATTATTACTATTATTATTATTATTATTATTATCATTATTATTATTATTATTATTATTATTATTGTTACTATTATTATTATTATTATTATTATTATTATTATTACTATTATTGTTACTATTATTATTATTATTATTATTATTATTATTATTATTATTATTATTATTATTATTATTATTATTATTATTATTATTATTATTATTATTATTATTATTATTGTTACTATTTATTATTATTATTTATTATTATTATTATTACTATTATTGTTACTATTATTATTATTATTATTATTATTATTATTATTATTATTACTATTATTATTATTATTATTATTATCATTATTATTATTATCAACACAATCACACCACCATCATCATCAGGTGGGTTGATGATGATGATGCTGGTGGTGATGATAGTACTTGTAGCCTCACTTATGCCGTTTTATTCGACTCCTCCCCCTCGATTTACTTCCTCTCTCGAACACCCTGACCACGGGTAACCCACCAGCCGAAGAACCGTTTTCACGAATAAAAGTCTGTGGTAAAGTGAAGGTACAAGCAGCTAATGATATCCATGGTATTCAGACAGATAGAAACATAAACAAACACCTTACAACAGACTCCCATTGACATGTATACTTATAATCTCCATCGTCTTTTGTTTGTTTGTTTGTTTGTTGTTTTTCAGCCACAACAAAATGGCGTTACGTCAATCAAAGACTCGTTCCTAGACTACTCGCGGCCAACAGAAGAGTCTACAACAGTTGTTAACATGAAAACCCTGACGAAAGCCATCAACCCGCCTGTCAACATTAAATCCTTCTTTGTTCGTAAAGAAAACAACACTGAAACAAGTTTGTCAGAGTTCAAAGACGGCGGCAACTCTGTGCAGCCAAACCATGATGGCGACCTTGAAACTAATGACGTCAAAAGAGGTTCCAAATTGAATGGAGCTGAATCGTCGTCTCTTTTACGTGCCCAAAAGTCAAGCAATTTTTTAGCTGCAGGGACTAAAGCAAGTGTTGTCAAGGTTACAACATCAAAAAGGGGCCGTCACAAGAATACGTCTGGAAGTTCCTCACTAAAACGAACCATTTCGAGTGATTTATCAGGAACAAATACCAAGAGACAGAAACAATCTAGTATATTTGCCTCTCTAGGGAGGGGTAGTGGTGATTGTGCCTCTCTAGGGAGGGGTAGTAGTGATTGTACCAGCTCAAAGAATTTAATGACGTGTCCAATTTGTGGTAAACTATTTCAAGAAGGAACGAGCAATACAGACATTAATAGTCATGTCGATACGTGTCTCATAGAGTAGAATGGTGTCTACATATCGTGCCATTGTCATGTCGATACGTGTCTCATAGAGTAGAATGGTGTCTACATATCGTGCCATAGTCATGTCGATACGTGTCTCATAGAGTAGAATGGTGTCTACATATCGTGCCATAGTCATGTCGATACGTGTCTCATAGAGTAGAATGGTGTCTACATATCGTGCCATAGTCATGTCGATATGTGTCGATATGTGTCTCAGAGTAGAATGATGTCTACATATCGTGCCAGTCATGTCGATACGTGTCTCATAGAGTAGAATGGTGTCTACATATCGTGCCATTGTGATGTGTTTTCTGTAAAGTTGTACTAGCGTTGGGCTCACAACGTGAGAGTCGGTGAACCAACCGTAGGTTCAGTTCTGCATTCTTGAGAACTGTCAAAACATATTCGTGAATTGAATCTACCTGCTATGTAAAATATCAATAACTACAATAATATTATTATTGTTCTTATTGTGTTATGCGTTCTTATCAAAGAGTGCCGCTACTGACAATAGAGTATTGTGCCGGGTATGAATGAATTGAGATAAAAGTCACTCAAACGGTTGTTCATGGGATATATATTTTTAATTGAAAGAACACAAAACAAGCTTCATTCCATGTTCATTCCCACATGTAGTATGCACTGGAACAACAAGAGAATATCCCGCTACTATATCAAACACTTATAGCGACACTCCTTGAAAACGAATATTAATATTCTATTATTATACAAATAAAGGTTGCTTGGCTTATAGTTTTCAATATATATATAGAATATCTACAAATGTAGCTTTCTTAATTGTAGCGCTGGACGCTTAATACGATGTTTAGTATAATAAATATGTTATTTTTGATACCAGTTTGAGTGGTCGATACTGTCCGTTTCCTTTCTATTTTAACCTATCTTTGACCTTCATTACTTCAGTGAGTAATAAGAAAGTTAACTTGAGTGGTTACACTTCCAAACACCTGGACACTACTAATTAGTTGTCAGTGTTTATTATTAGATGCAAAGAAACAAAAGAGTGAGTGTCTAATAGTAGTGTCAGTATTGGTGAGTTAGTAATGCCCAGCTGGTTAATATAGTGAGTAGGGAAAAAGCCACAAAAACAAAGCGAAAAATCAATAAATATTGGTATAAAATCGAAGGTAGTCATGCTAGTTGGTTTCTACTAAAACAACAAGACGCTCAATGAGCGTATACTCGGGCATTATGACAATGACAGTTGCGTTACGTAGGAGACTGTGTCGGTGAGCATCGATAAACTGAAGATCTCCGAATCGTCGAGGTTCGTCTGCAGTACGTACTTGGGACGACTTGAGGTTGAATATTCATGGTGGTCAGATGGTTCTGATAACGTCTTTGGTTTGTTCGCTGTCGCAGAGGAAAGTCGGTCAAATAAAAGGACTCAAAAATCATTCCCGACCTTCGTATTTTTTAAACATCCAGTCGATTCAGACTACGATGTGACGAAGCTCGACGAATCTGCTGTCTCTGCCTATAAATTTCGGAATTGCATGCATGTTGGATCGTGTCGCCTTGCATGTATAACGAAAACTCAAATGTTGCATGCTGATCGAAACAATGTTGGATCGTTCCTACTCGAATGTTGGAAGGTGAAAGTTGCATGTTGCATTGTCATATACATCAATGATGGACTGAATTGACCAATCTTAAAAATACTTAAAATTCAGCTTAGCCTCACTTCCAAGATACAAAACAAAAGGAAAAATTAGAATAACAAAACAAACTACTCCTGAATGCGAGGCTAAGTTCAATTTTATGTACTTGGAACTCCATAGAGTACAACTACTGATGTTTTGAACTGAACAACCGAGTCTATGTTGTAGTTTGATTCTAGTCGAGTATTAGAAGTACTGAACTGAACAACAAGTCTTTCTTCAGTGTATAGTTTGATTCAGCGGCATACTGAACAACAAGTAGTTATACTTTGTAGTTGATTCGCGTGTATTACAACTAATCGTCTTTTAATCAACAAGTCTTTATTACAACTAACACACTATTAAACGAATAGATATATTAAGTTATTGAAAACCGAGTGGCTAGTTGCATGTTCGGCTTGGCTGACAGGGTCGTACTCCCAATAATGACATGATATATACGTGCGGCGGTACAGGGTCCAGGTTTTGGGCCATTTTATTCTCTAATCCAGGTAAAATGAACGCATAAAAATCATTAATCCAGGTTATAGCCTAAAAAACATTTATTAATTTGTATAATAATTTGCATAATGTGGTATCTGCGTTTCAGTAAAACTCCGCATGAACAATAATAATGGCGTCAGTCAGACGTAAAGGTGTTAGAGTGTTAGTGTGACAAAATATCCTGATGAATGCATCGTATCAGATCGTCAATAAAAATTCGTAAATCCAAGTTTTTTTATTTGGGAAATTCGTAAATCCAGGTTTTCGAGCGACAAATTCCCAAAACATAGTCTGAACATCTCGCCGCACATACCTAACCATTTTTTAAACAACCCCCCCCCCCCCCCCCCCCCCCCCCCCCACCCCCCCCCCCCCCCCCCCCCCCCCCCCCCCCCCCGGGCGTTGAACCTCTTGTACTCCATTAACAAAGGATACAAATCAATGACTATATAAGGTCATTTCAGTAGTTTAGGGTACAAAATCAACCCATTCATTAAGTGAGTAGTGATTTCGCCCTGACACTGGAACAGTACTGACTGGCTCTGACAACATGGCAATCCTTGCTGACCTAAAAAAAACAGTAAATGAGCAGTCGAGACCGATTCGTAACATCATCACAAGCCTCTTGGTGGTGTCATTTGATGCCCTTATAACGACAGAAAAGATTTTCGAATGTCCCTCTAAGAACAACGCTTCATATGGCTGGGTCTTTATCTTTGTACCAGCACTGATCTTCCTTGTGCTTGCTGTGATGTTGAGCGAAGAGTTTATAAGTGTAATTCAAGGATGTTGTTACAATGTAGATCGCGCAGAAGGATTTCTCAGTGCAAGATGGGGATGTAAAAACACCAAGGTAGCTTCAGTTATTTACAACGGCATCGCTGCAAGCAGCTTGTGGCTGTTTTGGGCCTTCCTTCAGGGCAGGTACTACGTCTGCGCAGTAGCAGGAAACAAGCAGGACAAACTGGACAAAGTTAAACCTGACACCAACAAATTCAAAGAGATCGAAGACCTCTTCGTTCAGACGAAAACAGAGTCACAAATCATAGGTTTTGTCATCATTGCCCTGGTAGTGGTCATTCCTGCCACCATACAGTCTATTTATCGCTGTTGCTGTAAACACGCTGTGTCCTCGATTCCGGGCCCTAAAGACTACTTGAAAGTTGAAGCAGATTGTGCCACTGAAGCTTTCAAAACCAAATTCGAAGCGCTGGCCAAAGCTGAAGGTGAAAAGAAAGCGGAGCAGCTTTTTGACCAGGAAAGAGCTAGACGTGGTGACAAGAGCCCAACAGAAATGTTGAAAGATGTTTATAACGAGTTAAAAATGCAAGATGGCTACTCTAGCGCATTTTCAACAACCTTTGATAAAGCAGCGGCAACAGTGGACAAAGCAGCCTTCGACGCAAAGCTATCGGCTGAAGCCAAGAATAAAATTGATCAAATGACGCAAGATTGGATGTCGAGGGAAGGCGACAAAATAAGTCCTTTCTATTTGGTGGAGAATGTACACACGGCCATGGTTGAGCAATATCCGCGTTCCATGACTGGTGACCGCAGCCAGCCATACGTCAATCTAACCCTACCGAATCCAAACAGCCAAGACCGAGTAATAGAGATGCAACACCAGGGACTTCAGTAGACTTTATCCCGTTTAATACAAGCAGAAAATTGGACGCTAAGGACGATGGGATCGATATAACGACAATAATAATAATCAACTTTATAATAAACGATGGTAGGGGAGAAGGCCAGGGAAAACTGATCTTGACGGAGTTCCTGCGTCTGATGCGACCGAGTGCTATCTGGGCCGAGTTTATATCGTGGACTAAATGGACTTGTGTTTTTCGTGGGCGATTTGTATACAATACAATTACAATAACTTTTATTTAAACACTATTAGTTAAAGCTTGTGGGGTCGTGATAAACAAAAAATTCTAGAAATACATAACGTACATAATACTGTTTTTAGATAGATCTTTATTAAACAATAGACCTTTTTACCGATACTGACGGCGGTCATTTTGGATTCTATTGTTTTGGTTAAAACATTATGGGATGCCCAGGGTGCAAATGACCCAAAAACTGTAGAGAGTGGAGTCGCGTCAATATATTATTTTTCTATTTCACTCTAGCCATAGTGTTGTATGACTTAATATCTACATGTGTTGTGTATTGTTGTATAATTTTGTACAAATTCATTGCTTTAAATTAGGTTTTCGTAGTTTTTCATGGCCAAATGGTTACTAGCTTGCACCCTGGGCATCCCATAATTTCTCCATAATTCAAGATGGCCGCCGTATCGATAAAAAGGTCTATTACATTGCAGCATAAGCTGAATTGCGTAATTTACACAATTAAATAATTAATAATAGTAATATGTATAATCAGGAGCATAATTTAAGTAAAAAAAAGGGTTTAAAAATTATGACTCAATATTATAAACTATATTCTAATTAATAAAGGTTAGCTAAAAATCCCGTGTATGGAATGAAAGAATTTCTGTGTCTGTCTGTGCGCATGGTAAAATGAATGTGCGAAGACGTATTTCTGAAATTGTATCTAGGAATGTGTCGTGGTGGTAAAAGATCGTGAAGCAACTTTTTTTTGCTGTAGATGTGCAGTACAGTCTGTCAGCGGTAGACGTCGTATATTCTTGCGCAGTCAGGTTACATCATCACAGTCACAAAGGATTTTATTTTCAGTTCGGGCATGCGCACAAGTATGAGTCATTCCATGATTACCCATAATACATCTGGTAGTGTGCGTTCGAAAAAAACCCAGGGTTACTAAGATGGTCGAAACTCAGTATCGAAAAAAAATACAGAAACTAAAGGTACGCTAATACGAGCAACAAAATCGTGCAACTTGTCGCGCAACATTGTTTAGATTGTTGCGTTGCAAGTTGCAGAGCAATGTTTCTCGTAGTACTATCGTTCGCGCAACAAATTACATTTTCAGTGTTGCAGGTTGCAAAATAACTTTGTTGCATGAAGTAGAAAGAGCTTCTACTTTGCGCAACAAAGTTTTGCAACCTGCAACACGAAAATGTGTTCCGCGACAAGTTGCGTGAACGATGGTAATATACGAGAAACACTGCATTGTTTCGCGACAAGTTGCACGATTTTGTTGCCCGTATTACTGCACCTTAAAAGGAAAATAAAATAAAGTAAAAATAAACTTTGCCGAAAAAAACCCGAAAAGTAAAATAATAAAAAAAACATTTACAAAGAAACTTTACTAAAGAAAAAAAAACAGAATCTGTAAAAAAAATTCGATTTCACCGAATAGTTACTCGAAATAAAAATTACAAAAAAAAAGGGAAACTAAAAAAAACCGAAAATAATAATAATTAAAAATAATATGTGTCGAAAAAAACCCACAGACACAGAAAGTAAATTAAAAAAAAAAGAATTTCAAAATAAAATTTCCAAATCAAAAAGAAACTAAAAAACACCCGAAAATAAGAATAATTGTAAATAATATTATGATCATATCTATCGAAAAAAACCCACAGCAACAGAAAGGAAATTAAAATTCATTTCTAAATAAATTTTAGCTGGAAAAAAAGAGAAACTAAACAAATTCGATGGCACTGTGACTTGAACCAGCGATAATTAGCTGCATTTTATGCAAAACACTAAAAATCGACCATACACCCAGACTTAAATGCTGAGTCACCGTATGTTACGTATAGGACGAAGATTTCCACCTCATCCGCGCTATCGGGTAGTACACAATCAGCGAAGTAGTCAAAGAGGGAGGGAACAGTCGTATCCTAGTCCTAAATGACTGCCCCGTACCACTTCAAGCTATCTGTACTTCCGATTGATTTCGAGAGTAAATTTAGTAGTCTATCGTGTAACGCTTATTGTTATGGAAATTTATTGACTAACGTAGCCCTCTGGAAATACGCTGGACCTCGATGCCAGCGACCCGGGATCGACTCTCCGTGGAAACCAACATTTCTATTTTACCTTTTTTTTTCTTGTCTTTTCTATCTTTGAAGAATGTCCAGATTAACATTTGTAAATTTTGCGTCAGTTTAAAGAAAAGATATTAAAAATAATAATTATTGGTCGATTTTGGACTAATTTTGGACATTTGTAAATTTTGCGTCAGTTCAAAGAAAAGATATTAAAAATAATAATTATTGGTCGATTTTGGACTAATTTTGGACATTTCCCATGGCTTATATCCTACGGTTTTGGTCGATTTTGGGTTCATTTTTGGCATCAATTCAGGAGTGACTGATTGCGTTTCTGGCCTTTCTGTGGTGGATTCCAGGACCTACTAAGGCAGTTTTGGCCACTTTCGACTTGTAAAGAATGCAACCGGTGCAATAATTTGCCCGTAGGTTGGGGTGGCAAAAGACTTTAAACTAAACTACATAAAACGAGAAATGCTGCATGCCGCGCATGAGTAGTTCCGTGATTACACATAATACATCCTGGCCGTGCGTTCGAGAGAAAAACCAGAGTTTTTAAAATACTCCAAACTCTATCGAAAAAAATTCAGAAATAAAAAGGAAGATAAACTAATTTAAATATAAGCTTCCCCGGAAAAAAACACAAACGAAAAAATGGATTTCAAAATAAAATTTACCAAAAAAAAAGAAACTATAAAAAAAGAAAGAAAACATTATGATTAAAAATAATATCTATCGATGAAAAGCACACAAACAGAATGTCAATTTACAAAAATGAATTTCAAAAAAAAATACAAAAAAGAAAGAAACTAAAAAACCGAATATAATAATAATTACAAATAATATCTATCGAAAACAAACCCCCAGACACAGAAAGTAAATATTTCAAAATAATAATTTCAAAATAAAATTTACAAAAAATAAGAAACTACAAAAAATGAAAATAATAATAATTACAAATAGTATCTATCGAAAGAAAACCAGAGCAACAGAAAGGAAATTAAAATTAATTTCTAAATAAATTTTAGCTGGAAAAAAAGAGAAACTAAAAAAATTCGATGGCACTGTGACTTGAACCAGCGATAATTAGCTGCATTTTATGCAAAACACTAAAAATCGACCATACACCCAGACTTAAATTGCTGAGTCACCGTATGTTACGTATAGGACGAAGATTTCAACCTCATCCGCGCTATCGGGTAGTACACAATCAGCGAAGTAGTCAAAGAGGGAGGGAACAGTCGTATCCTAGTCCTAAATGACTGCCCCGTACCACTTCAAGCTATCTGTACTTCCGATTGATTTCGAGAGTAAATTTAGTAGTCTATCGTGTAACGCTTATTGTTATGGTAATTTCTTGACTAACGTAGCCCTCTGGAAATACGCTGGACCTCGATGCCAGCGACCCGGGATCGACTCTCTGTGGAAACCAACATTTTTGTTTGACCTTTTTTTTCCCTTGTCTTTTCTATCTTTGAAGAATGTCCAGATTAACATTTGTTAATTTTGCGTCAGTAATTTAAAGAAAAAAAATAAAATAAAAATTTTTATTCATCGATTTTGGACTAATTTTGGACATTTCCCATAGCTTATACCCTATGGTTTGGGTCGATTTTTGGCTTATTTTTGGCATTTTCTTTGGTTTTGGTCGATTTTGGGCTTATTTTGGGCATTTTCCATGGTCTTCATTTTCCATTTTCCATAGTCTTTGGTTTGGGTCGATTTTGGGTTCATTTTTGGCATCAATTCAGGAATGATTGTGTTTCTGGCCTATCTGTGGTTGATTCCAGGACCAAGAGAAAATGCCAGGACCTACTAAGGCAGTTTTGGCCACTTTCGACTTGTAAAAATGCAACCGGTGCAATATTTTGCCCGTAGGTTGGGGTGGCAAAAGACTTTTAACTAAGCTACATAAAACGGGAAATGCTGCATGCCACGCATGAGTAGTTCCGTGATTACCCATAATACATCTCGGACGTGCGTTCGAAAAAAACCAGGGTTTATAAAATAGTCGAAACTCTATCGAAAAAATAAAAAGTGAAAAGGAAGATAAACTACATTGAATATAAACTTCCCCGAAAAAAAAACACACGAAAAAATGCATTTCAAAATAAAATTTACAAAAAAAAAGAAACTAAAAAAACCCGTAGCAGTAGTAGTAGTAGTACTGTATTAGTAGTAGTAGTAGTAGTAGTAGTAGTAGTAGTAGTAGTAGTAGTAGTAGTAGTAGTAGTAGTAGTAGTAGTAGTAGGAGCAGCAGTAGCAGTAGCAGTAGCAGTAGCAGTAGTAGTAGTAGTGGTAGTGGTAGTGGTAGTGGTAGTGGTAGTGGTAGTAGTAGTAGTAGCAGCAGCAGTAGTAGTAGTAGTAGTAGTAGTAGTAGTAGTAGTAGTAGTAGTAGTAGTAGTAGTAGTAGTAGTAGTAGTAGTAGTAGTAGTAGTAGTAGTAGTAGTAGTAGTAGCAGTAGTAGTAGTAGTGGTAGTGGTAGTGGTAGTAGTAGTAGCAGCAGTAGTAGTAGTAGTAGTAGTAGTAGTAGTAGTAGTAGTAGTAGTAGTAGTAGTAGTAGCAGCAGTAGTAGTAGTAGTAGTAGGAGCAGCAGTAGCAGTAGCAGTAGTAGTAGTAGTGGTAGTGGTAGTGGTAGTGGTAGTAGTAGTAGCAGCAGTAGTAGTAGTAGTAGTAGTAGTAGTAGTAGTAGTAGTAGTAGTAGTAGTAGCAGCAGTAGTAGTAGTAGTAGTAGCAGCAGCAGTAGTAGTAGTAGTAGTAGTAGTAGTAGTAGTAGTAGTAGTAGTAGTAGTAGTAGTAGTAGTAATAGTAGTAGTAGTAGCAGCAGCAGCAGCAGCAGTAGTAGTAGTAGTAGTAGTAGTAGTAGTAGTAGTAGTAGTAGTAGTAGTAGTAGTAGTAGTAGTAGTAGTAGTAGTAGTAGTAGTAGTAGTAGTAGGGACCTTAAGCATCGAGGACGGAACGGACGACGACGACGTCAGAGAAACAATGCCGCTAATTACAAAATTCAATAACTTCTTGCTAGAATGTTTTAAATGAGCTCGATTTGGTCTTGAGTGAGTGAGTGCTAAACTACAACGTGAAATGCCTATGTAGTTGACGACGCAAAGAGAACGATCGCGAGAACGTCAGTTCATTATTTGTGCAGATAGTTGTTTTCAGTCAACCGTAGACAACAAAACACTTTATTCGAAGTTCATCGTCCTCGACGTCGTCGTCCTGATGCTTAAGGTCCCTATATTATAACGCATTAAACGAAACTGGTCTCAATGATTTTACAAGGTATATAGGAAATATGACGCTAATTTTTTTATTTTAAAAATCGATTACATATGAAGTGAATAGTGGGATGGTTCAGTATTTTGTGATTTGAGCTTCGCATTTGCGAGTTATAAAGGTTTGAAATCGTGATATGCTAATTTGGTGACGTCAACGTAGGCATTTGCCGTGACTTATTTATATTTTTTCAAGTAGCACTCTTTTCTGAAATGGAAATTTTCTTTTAGCATCATGTATATAAGTTGTAGAAAACCTTTTTGCCAGATTAAAAATGTCAGTAAATTGCAGAAGGGCACTTTTGTATAATAAATGATGCCTACGTTGTTGACGTCACTGAATTACCATATCACGATTTCAAACCTTTATAACTCGCAAATGCGAAGCTCAAATCACAAAATACTGAACCATCCCACTATTCACTTCATATGTAATCGATTTTTTAAATAAAAAAATAAGCGTCATAGGCACTTTAAAGAATAGATCGTATACACCTATTTCAAAAAACCTTTATGAATTAAATTATCAGGGTTATTTACATATACAAATATTATATATCGTTCAATCTGGTCTCAGAACGACGACCAGTTCTCTTATCACCTTTCTCTCCGGCAACCATTTAGTCGAAACAGGTGTAGAACTCAGTTTCAATAATTAAAGGTCTCTAGAAGTTCCTTCTTTGAGTTCCATCACCAACCAATAGGTACCAATAGTTTATTATTATCCTAGATTGTTTTGTCGGAAGGAATTTTATGCAACATATTGACCATCGTAAATAATCTGCAGAGTTTTCGTACTGTTGTGGGGAGATTCGTTGGTGTGATATCTAAATGTGTTATGTAAGCTTGGGCCTCCTGTGGTGACCGGCTTTAGTCACGCATTATCAAGGTGTGCAACGATCCACAAGAATCTCAACGACTAACTTTGATCGTTCCAAACCCTGCTTTAAAATGGCTATTTCCATGGCAGCAATGTTCACTAATCTTCAATCTGCCTTCAAAAATCAAAGTGGTACAGTAAGAAATGTTGTCATGGTCTTACTGGTATTCGGTATGCAAGCGATCGTGTCTCGCGAAGATCTTTTTAAGTGCCCTGCAGTAAACTACGGTCCTTATGGCTGGATGTTTATCTTCGCTCCTGGTCTCTTGCTCTTCTTAGTATCGCTCTTTTTAAACGGTGGATTTTGGAAAGTCGCTCAAGGTTGTTGTCATTATGGATCGTTTCCTAACGTAGGTTTAAAGCGACGTGCTTGCCCGTGTTTCTTCCCAAGATGGGGCTGCAGCAAGAAATTGCTTGAAGTGTTGTTCTACAGCTCTGTGGCAAGTTGTCTGTGGATTGTTTGGGGTTTCCTTCAAGGCGAATACTACACTTGTGCAATGCTTGGTAATAAAGCAGCACGATTATTCAACACGACAACAGAGCAGAAAAAAGTCATCTTGATAGATTTTTCGAAAGCGAACGACACTTCCCAAGTCATCGCTTTTTCGCTTCTCGCTTTCATGCTCGGAATTCCATTCATCGTTCTCACTGCTTACAGATGTTGTTGTCTTCTGCCACAATCCACCATTCCAAGTCCTTATTCCTACCTAAAACTTGAAGCAAAATCAGCCGTTGAAGCTTTCAAAGCTAAAATGGAATCACTTGCCCAAGACCAAGGTAAACGAAGAGCAGATTTATACTTCGCTGAGCAAATCAAAAGCGAAAAAACACCGTCAGACATTCTCATCCAAGCCTACCAAGACCTCACCAAAATCGATGAATATGCACAATCCTTTCAAGCCATCGACGAATATAAAAAGATGGAGGCGAATGCAGCTCAAACAGCCTTCAAAGCAAAGGCTGAAAGTGTCGGTAAAGATCACGTGGCTTTGACTTTCCAAGATAAAACTTGGAGTGAATACGAAAAGAAAAATCCTTTCTTGTTGATAGAGAACGTGTTTGACTCCATGGTTGACCGATATCCACGCTCTACTGGTGACCGCAGCAAGCCTTACGTCAAGATGAATGAAGACGGTAACCAACGACAAATAAGACACGATGCTTTTGCAATGACCTAGGCTAGAAAATGCCAAAAATAAATGCTCAAACTCACGACAAGAATATATGTACAAAAGGAACGCCTGTTGATAATGGTCACGAAACAACATAAAATGGCCTACAAAAGCTAGACGACAAACAACATTTTGATGTGCTCCCTTGCTCTGTCGTTATTTAAAAACTCTTTGAAACATTACGAATACATAGAAAATAAAGTGGCCAAAGCAAAAAATAAAATACCACAACATTTAAACAAGTGGAGCAAAATAATTAATGCAGTAAAAGGCCACAAATATATATAATTTATAAAAATTATGCTTGTAAGATATTATTCCTTATTATACTACTATTACGTAATTTTACCTTATAAGGTCAAGAGAACTCGAAAAATATGGAGCCGTATTACCATAGTTCGAAAGCCGTATTACCATAGTTCTAAAACCGGTTTCACTGCAAAGTTTTGAACATTTTGTGATGTCAAATCCATTGTCAATAAGAGTACAGACAATGGAAAACCGCTTGCGATTTCTTTTTTAAAACAACAAAGTCAAAAAATCATCCAAAAGCAAGGATAAAGTTTGAAAGAAAAACCGTTTCAAGCGTGCGCTGGCTCCGTGCGCGAGCGATTTGTCATTCTCTGTGTCTGTTATTGTAAAAGAGCGCGCGGACCTTGAATAGAAAGGTTTTGAAATAATTATTAGATAAATTTACTCAAAAACGGACAATTATGTTTTCGTTCAAAGTAGTATAATAAATAACTTATTTGGGGTTTTTCCCGTAATACGGGCTGATATTTTACTCGTTACTCGCATTTTTCCTCGTCCCTTCGGGACTCGGAAAAATACATTCGCAACTCGTAAAATATCAGCCCGTATTACGGGAAAAACCCCAAATAAATAGAGGTTATTACACAACTTGTAATCTTACAGTACAAATATTACACGTTTTAGAATTCGGACACGTCAATTTTGCGCGCGCGCTCAGTTTGTTTCTTGTTTTGTCCGGTCGCAAATAAAAAGAAAGAGAAAAAGACGTTTGCTTTTAGTTGTCGTATAATAAACAATTTATTACACGGGTAGTTATGTAATACGGCTGGATATTTTTACTCGTCTGTTTGTATTTTGACTTGCCTACGTATTACACAACTTCCCGTGTAATAACCTCTATGTACTAAATGTCAATACAGTATTCATATCTTTGCAATTAATGTAAAATATCGTAAGGTTTTAATAGAAATGTAAAAAGTCTTATAAGTGGAAATAAAAAGTTAATAAAAAATAAATAAATAAAAAGAGTAAATGTGGTTTACTTGTTCCTTTTGGGGGATTTTAACGTCGATACGACAGATATTTGAGATATTAAGTTTATAATTTTTCGATCCTTGAACTACGAACGAACGTCAAAATCGGCGCCCAAAAATTCACTCAAATAAAACCCAAAATATCAAGATAACCACTCAAAAAGCTTCAAAAACTATCAATCTTTTATTTTCGAATACGTTTTTAGAAGTTTACACATGAAAAGATCTCAAACGGAACGGATATTTGAACTCGATGAAACTTGTTTTCTTCATCCGTCATTTTGTTTCGGTTTCTTCAACATTCAAATCGACGTAGAAAATTTATCGAAGGGTTATAAAATAAATAAACGCCTTTCTGGCTTACTGGTATATCGGCTAATAATGTCCTTGGCTTAGAGATGGTCCTCAAAATATCACAGTTGCCCTCGAAGCTTCGCTTCTCGGCCAACTGTTCATTTTTCGGACCATTTCTCAGCCGCGGACATTATTAGCCGATATACCAGCCGCCAGAAGGGGTTTATTTACTAAATATAAAAACGATGCACGAAAACGCATTAGTGTGGCCGAGGCCTAAGAAAGAAGGAAACAATTGATAAAAATATACGTCATTTTGTAAGCGTTTTAAAAACCACTTCTCTGGTAATACTGAAATACTCGAATGAATAAAGCCATGCACCGGTAGCCCGGGACTTTCCTCGTGTATTTATTTTGGTCCGATTTCTCAACTGTTTTACAGAACAAACAGCTTCCCGTTGAGCGGTTATATCTTGAAACCATTCTACATCCAGAATGGTTTCAAGCCTTTATAACCGCTCAACGGGAAGCTGTTTTATATTTTAACATATTTAATATAAAACTGTGTTTTGTAGGTCTGTGTTTTGTAGGTCTGTGTTTTGTAGGTCTGTGGTTTTCCAGGTCTGTGTCAGTTTTGTAGGTCTGTGTTTTGTAGGTCTGTGTTTTGTAGGTCTTTGTTTTGTAGGTCAGTGTTTTATAGGTCTGTGTTTTGTAGGTCTGTGTTTTGTAGGTCTGTGTTTTGTAGGTCTGTGTTTTGTAAGTCTGTGTTTTGTAGGTCTGTGTTTTGTAGGTCTGTGTTTTGTAGGTCTGTGTTTTGTAAGTCTGTGTTTTGTAGGTCAGTGTTTTGTAGGTAGGTTTGTGTCTGTGTTTTGTAGGTCAGTGTTTTGTAGGTCTTTGTTTTGTAGGTCAGTGTTTTGTAGGTCTGTGTTTTGTAGGTCTGTGTTTTGTAGGTCTGTGTTTTGTAGGTCTGTGTTTTGTAGGTCTGTCTTTTGTAGGTCAGTGTTTTGTATAGGTCTGTGTTTTGTAGGTCTGTGTTTTGTAGGTCAGTGTTTTGTAGGTCAGTGTTTTGTAGGTCTGTGTTTTGTAGGTCTGTGTTTTGTAGGTCAGTGTTTTGTAGGTCTGTGTTTTGTAGGTCTGTGTTTTGTAGGTCTGTGTTTTCCAGGTCTGTGTTTTGTAGGTCTGTGTTTTGTAGGTCTGTGTTTTGTAGGTCAGTGTTTTGTAGGTCTGTGTTTTGTAGGTCTGTGTTTTGTAGGTCTGTGTTTTCCAGGTCTGTGCTTTGTAGGTCTGTGTTTTGTAGGTCTGTGTTTTGTAGGTCAGTGTTTTGTAGGTCTGTGTTTTGTAGGTCTGTGTTTTCTAGGTCTGTGTTTTCTAGGTCTGTGTTTTCTACGTCTGTATTTTCTACGTCTGTGTTTTGTAGGTCTGTGTTTTGTAGGTCTGTGTTTTGTAGGTCTGTGTTTTCTAGGTCTGTGTTTTCTAGGTCTGTGTTTTCTAGGTCTGTGTTTTCTAGGTCTGTGTTTTCCGGCTAGGTCTGTGTTTTCTAGGTCTATGTTTTGTAGGTGAAAAACAACGTGTTGAAGTCGATAACAAACATTCAGGTGAACCAAGCACAACAGCATAGCATACTAGTTCATGTTGCTAATAAGAACCTAGCATTCCCTCACGACGGGAACCGGAACCGGATACGCTCACACCAACACTGCTCTAGCTATCTATCCGGGTGGTATCAGGTCGTTTCGCTTCTAAAACTTTTCGCCTCCACATTCAAAAGTCCGTTCGCTTCTAAATGAAACTCATGAAATATCAAGAGAAATTTCAAGAAACATCGTGAAATACTAGGAGGAGGCTAGTGAAATACATTATATATGTTAAATACTTGATATCGTGAGGACAATTATATTTACCTCGATCAGGAGCGCCTCGATATATTTACGAGTTATTAACCACAGAGTCTGTGATTCTTAGACTGGGTATATTCCAAGCGTTATTTGAGTTTACTCTTTGGAAGCGAAAACACTGTTAGTATAGTGTTGTGTGACTTGAATGATCAGTAGCATCACCAATGTTTACAATTCCCTGAGATGCGAAGCTTGGAGCTTGTCTATATAAGGAGGGGCAATTGTTTAATAATCCAATCAGAATTCGAGTAGTGCATTCATTCTTATTTTGAATTTTAACGGAACTCGAAGCGAATAACGTGACTGTAAAGGTCAATTACTCACTGTCCAGTTCTTCTTATGTTAGTGAAATACAAATGATTACTGTCCAATTCTTCAAACTCTTTTGTTATAGTATACACGTATTTCGCGTATTTGTACAGTATTTTCCAAAATCGGTAGTCAGTTCGGACATCTATCTGATCAGTAAGTATATCAAACCCCGGGATCAAACCTTCCTTAGAAGCGAACGGACCATGCAATATTATTAGGAAGTATAATTTTTTTTAGAAGCGAACGGACTTGGAGGCGAAAAGTTTTAGAAGCGAAACGAATGGAGGCGAAAAGACTTAGAAGCGAAACGACTGGAGGCGAAAAGTTTTAGAAGCGAAACGACTGTAATTCATCCGGGTAACTAACATGCCTAAATAAGGTACTCTTTCTAGCGAGAAAACCAGTGAATCGCGAAGTAATTAGTCCGAGTTCATGAGATCGATCAGTAGAAAATATCAGTAAAAGGTATTTTTACGGAACGCATGCATATTTTCTACATGGAACAGATTTATGTGAAAACCTCACGCGTTTTTTTTGGACTGATTAGTGTGTCGATTGATTAAGGAAACAAATTACGGCGTTTTGAAGAAAGGTGAGTGTGGCCTGTGTTGTCAGTAGTTTAATATCACGCTAAACACTAAAAGTTTCTATTCACGAGAAAGCCGCTGTTTCTATTTTCTCTTGGTTGAATATGAAAAGTCTTTGGTTGAAATCAAGTGAATAAAATTAAAGGCGGTTGTTTTTATTAAGTCATAGAATAGAATCGTCTCGGCTACGCTGTTATGTGGTGTTTGCCCTCATTAAATAAAGTCATTATTATTATTATATTATTATTATTATTGTTATTATTATTATTACTAGTATATTATTATTATTATTAGTAGTAGTAGTAGTAGTAGTAGTAGTAGTAGTAGTAGTAGTAGTAGTAGTAGTAGTAGTAGTAGTAGTAGTAGTAGTAGTAGTAGTAGTAGTAGTAGTAGTAGTAGTAGTAGTAGTAGTAGTAGTAGTAGTAGTAGTAGTAGTAGTAGTAGTAGTAGTAGTAGTAGTAGTAGTAGTAGTAGTAGTAGTAGTAGTAGTAGTAGTAGTAGTAGTAGTAGTAGTAGTAGTAGTAGTAGTAGTAGTAGTAGTAGTAGTAGTAGTAGTAGTAGTAGTAGTAGTAGTAGTAGTAGCAGTAGCAGTAGTAGTAGTAGTAGTAGTAGTAGTAGTAGTAGAACGTTTTCCCATAACTAGGGTTAACGCGGTTAGGAATGCGATTGCATCTAAATTATACCGAAATAATCTGCTGAACGTACTGCGCAGAAATACCCTTTTCAGAGTTATATATGTTATGTTCAAATAAGCTGTTAGGCTTCTCTATCAGAAGATTCAAATGTAAGCACGCCGTACTATGCTTGGATAGCGTTAGTTTGGCTAAGCACGTTCTAGAATGGAGAGTTGTAGTTAAAAAATAATTTACATGCAGGCGTATAAAATTATATCAAATTCACAGAAAGTGTGATAAGAATAACATTTTAAAATAAATACCTCTTCACGCAGATTATTTCGGTATAATTTAGTTGCATGCAGTACGGTATACAGCTCATTAGCATTCCTAACCCCAGTCCTGACTACTAGAGCTTGCATCAGTATGCAAATGAAGTGCTGCGAGTTGAGAGATCAATATTATTGAAAGGATTGTTGAGTGCCAAAAAGGGAGGAAACTGTACCTGACATCCAATTCAGTGTTTTGAAACTATGTTTAGAAGAGGTTGCTTTTCACAAAAGCTGATTGGTTGCTTTCAATTCAATGGTATAGAACAGTAGTAACAGTAAATGTACTGTATTTTAGATAAACATTTCATATAAGACACGTGTATGAATAATGTCAGTTCAATTGATTTGGTTTTGCCTCGAGCTATTGATTCATTGTTTGAGTTTTTTTTGTTTTTTTGTTTTTTTTCTATGCCACGCCGGGGATTTAGGGGTGCACCATTTGATCGTTGATGGGGGTGAGGGTTAAAGTAGAAACATAACTTCTTAAATGCAATGTTGATCTTCGGTAAGTCCGATGTTTATGTTATGTGTCCAATGTTTATGTGTCAAGTTGAACGTTGAATTGTCAAGTTGAATGTTGTGATGTGAACTTCGATTTTTGGCGGGGATTGAACACCATAAGAACTAGGATTCTCTGCGTTATGGTGGAATTAGTTATTTTGGCTGCTTTACGTACGGTTTCCATTTCGGATTTCCTTTGCTGTCGAAATACATCCAGAATGGTTTCAAGATATAACCGCTCAACGGGAAGCTGTTTTATATTTTAACATTTAACAAATAGAAAACGTTTCCCGTGTTTACATAGCCTGATATAAACACGAGGGAAGTTTGGGGGAAGCCGAGAGCGGATGTGTGAAACCGAGCCACAGGCGTGGGGGTGGCCCATAAAGGACACGCACATACAAACATATTTTTGGCTTTTTGTAACTAGCGATCGCGACTTACAACTAGCGATCGCGATTTCTAACTAGCGATCGCGACATACAACTAGCGATCGCGATTTCTAACTAGTGATCGCGACTTACAACCAGTGATCGAGACTTCTAACTAGCGATCGCGACATACAACTAGCGATCGTGACTTCTAACTAGCGATCGCGACTTACAACCAGTGATCGCGACTTCTAACTAGCGATCGCGACATACAACTAGCGATCGCGACTTCTAACTAGCGATCACGACTTCTAACTAGCGATCGCGACTTCTAACCAGCGATCGCCGACTTCTGACTAGCGATCGCAACATACAACTGATCGCGACATACTGACTAGCGATCGCGACATACTGACTAGCGATCGTGACATCTAGGAAGAAAATACTATTGGAGCAGATAGCAGAAGACAGAAAAAACAAGTCTTCAAAGAGAAAATCATCAGCTGATCGTAACCAGAAAGTATAGATAAAACAGATTCTGATGGCTCATCAAAGAAAAAGAAAACTGTGAAAACCAGAAGAATCTCACTTGGTTGGATGCACTGGAAGCAATCCAAGTACATAACCATTAGAACAACAAATGGTGGAGGTACCAGGGATATAGATGTTCCAGCTGAAGCTACTAGAAGTGAAATGATTGACATAGCTAAGAAGTACTTTTTCCCAGAGTATGTATCCGGCTGACTATGATGCCCTTAAACTGAAAGGTGTCCTTGATGAAATTCATTTAACAGATACTTTCACAGCAGAAACACAACAGTTTTTAATTGATTTTCTTAGTGAATTTCAAGTTAAGGAAAATCCAAAACCATCTAACATCCAAGACATTATTATAAGGGTTGCAAAAACAGAGCTGTTTACAAGCCTTCATCAGCTTTGGAGTGTATTAAGCAACAACTACATGCTAACATATACAAAGAACTTTGGAAGGGTTGTCAGAAAGAAGATATATTTGGTTTGTATAGTCTAGCCTAGCCACTTCCCCAGATATTATTATTTCACTGCTGCATGTTGAAGAATCTGATCTCACAAAGCAAAAACAGGAAGTATTTACTTATCTTAAGAAGTATATCAGATCACTAAACAGCAAGGTCACCTTCAGCTTTTTATGAGATTTACAACTGGTTCCCCAATGCTTGTTGTGAAAGAGATAAAAGTTATTTTTCACACAAATGTGGGAATGCCATTCATATCTGCTCACACATGTGGTGCTGTCATTGATCTAGCTTAGCAAAAAGAATTGTATAACATTGCAGAAAATTAAGAAAACAAACTTTATTTTAGTTTTCACAATGTCTGAAAAACAATTAAGCTTATGTGAAATAATTCAAGAATTATTTTCTATAAATTATAGGTAACAAAAATATATTTTTTCACATGAAATTAACTAATTTTCACTTCTTTGGATTAATAAAAAAATATGTAATTACTTTACCATTGCTTAGCTTCATACTTACTGCTTAAACTATTCAGCAAAATCCACATCATAAGTATATGTTTTTGACTGCCAGAAATCCAGTATTTATGATCATGCTAATTTTGATCAGCAGTTGCACACATAAGGCCACGTGACTATCGGTAAAAGAGCGGGAATAAATCGAAGCAGCTTGGCAAATTTCGCTTGTTTTTCTTCAAAGACAAAACACGTTTATTCATCTTTCTGGTAAGTAAAAACATTCTGTGTTTTGTTTAAGTAAGCTGTAAAATGTTGTCCAATGTTAATATCTTCTTTTCTATAGGAAATTTATAGAAGAAAGCAGCTTTTTCACGTTAAAACTGTTGTTGACAAACTTGACAAGATGGCAGCTGACTGAAGACTTTCGTTAGACATGACAAAGGCTAAAAAGGTAGATTTTATTGTTGTATGTTATTTATCATAGCTTCAGTTTGAAAGCTAAAACTATAAGCTTCGTATTTTAATCATTTTAGTTGTTGTATATCACTCTATTCTGCCTGTAAGTATGCAGTATTTAAGGTTAGTCATGTTTTTGCTTAGTTTTCGAACCTACAGTCTTAAAGTTTTAAACTTATCAGATTACACATCACATGTAGTTATATATAGTTAATACTAGGCTAACCATAGGTCAAAAATTGCGACCTCCGAATTCGAAAACCAAGACAAATTGACAATCCTCCATGTACGTAAAAATGTTTTGATTTCGCGATCGTTTCTTGTCCATTTCAGCCGTGGGAACGGTCCATTCTGATTGGTTGATTTTTACAGAGATGTGATTGCCGCTGTCATGTTACATAGGAGGCTAGTTATTGCAAGCCCGTGTTTAGAAATCTATTGACATAGAATTTTCGCTCCGACGGCAATTATTATCACTGAAGAAAGACATTAGTATCAATCAATAAAAATCAACATACACTTTTTTTCTTTATCAATGTATGTACTTTATCGATTTTCATGTATTCATTTTGCTACACTTATGAACGGTCTCTTATGAACACCTATATCTTGAATTTAGAATAAAGTTTGGTACGGTTGGCGGCACGATATAAAACGAACGAGCTGTTAGGCAGATAATTCAGTGACAATGTCTCTGCATCTGGGATGACTTGGTTTCCAAGAGCTAGCATTTATACGGTGTCCACTTTATATGTTGCGGTCCACAGTGACAATCAGTGCAGCGACTTAGCACACAACAGAGCTGAAAGACTAATAAAATAACATTGCCTTCCCCTCGATATGTTGCTAACTAAAGCGATCGTCAACAATAAATGAAGATCTTTACATAATTCCATCGAAGAATCGGATGTAAAGTACGAGCAAAAAGGCTTCGAATCCACTCTGAACACGAGATCGCGAGTCACAAATGCCCAAATGAACGACGGGAACGTACGATATATGACGTCAGGGCAAAAGTCACGTGAAAAAAATCTTTCTCCACCCACTGAAAAACACAAATCGAGAATCGAGCTGGCATCTGAATACACAGGAAGCCCAACCAAAGATTAGTTTTGCTCCCAGTTCGCTCGCTGGGGCTCGCTCACTGGTCGCAATTACACTAAGAAATGTTTGTAATTGTAAAAACAATTGTCATTCAACATTTTAAGAAAAAGTAAAAAGTTGGTGTTTCAGAATTGTGAACTTTTTTCAATTCATTTTCAGGTGGATTTAGTTGAACACTTTTACTACAATAGATATCAAAGAGTTTCGTGATGACTGCAAAATATTCACAAGGATTGAATTGCATGGTCTATAGTTTTACAAGAGTCAGCATTTATACACATTGGCCATGAAAACACTTTGGTAGATAGATGCAAATCAAAGTAAGACTGATGCAGTTTATTTATGATTATAGTAGGCTGACAGATCAAAACAGAAACACATTTTTAAAAGTCAGAAGTGGAATGTAATGTACACCTACCATGAAACTGACAAAGAAATAATTGCTGTTGTTCTTCGATGACATTGACTCAAAAATTCTCAGAAAAATCAAGTTTCATCAATTATATTGCGAGTTGATAATTACCTATTTCATTATAGTCAGTCTGCAGTTACAGACACAGTGTATATTATGTAAGATTAGAAAGATGTGATCATCACAAGTTACATGCGACTGCATAACATTAAAGTATTTTTATACTGCTACAGTACAAAATTGTATGTCATATTGCCTTTACATGAAGTTAATTAATGTCTATCTGACGCCACAAAGGTGCTTTAAGTGCCACAAAATTTATTGTGGCACTGTGTGCCGTAAGACTGCCAGAACTTTATGGCACACCACAGTTCTCTGGCAACCGTGCAGCATAGCTGCCACAACTGTGTGCCACAGAGGCCGCTCTGGCATTCTATAGTGCCACAAAAGCTTTAAATTTGCGGCAGTGTGCTGCAAGACTGCCACAATTGTGGCACATGTGCCGCATGCGTGCCAAATAAACTAATTTGCATGGCAAATTCTAATTAGGCTGCCAAATGTGTGCCACAGCTCTCTGGCAACCGTGCGGCATACCTGCCACAACTGTGTGCCACAAAGGTCCCTCTGGCATTCTGTGCCACAAGTGTGCCACAAAGGTGTTTTAAGTGCCACAAATGTTTTTGTGGCAGTGTGCTGCAAGACTGCCACAATGTTGTGGCACACATGCCGCATGCGTGCCAAATAAACTAATTTGCATGGCAAATTCTAATTAGGCTGCCAAATGTGTACCACAGTTCTCTGTGCATAGCTGCTACAACTGTGTGCCAAAGGCCTTATATTAGTAGTGGGTACAATAGCTTTCAGTTTGACAGATAATCCATGATAACTAATAACTAAATGAATTGTACAAATTTGTACTATTTACTAATTTATAGTGAAGAAGTAATCAGTAGAGCATTGCACCAATTAGCACTGATGAAACAATAGACATAGCACTATTTCATGTTCAACTATTTCTTAATTAGCTAATTTGGACAAAATTGCAAGAATTGTTTACTATTTCTTCATGGATTTACTGACTCTACGTCACATGTCTCACATGGTTATTGAGTTGTTAATATATTCAATTATTTATATATGTTGCAGTTAATTTTTATCTAGTTATTATTTTTCCAAATCATTGTTTTGAGGTAATGAAAAGATAGAATATATCTAAATAATAAACAAATAGAGAATTAATTAAATGGTAAATTTAACAGAGTTAAAATAACTACAACATATAGATCTGTATCCATGACTAATGCACTGATGTGTAAATTTGTAGAAGGTATACAGTCAGATCATTAATCCTATTATACCATTTTTCTACTCTTGCATAGACATTGTGGGTCACATCTTATTGTTCGTATTAAAATTACTACATATACAATTCTAAGTTTGTCTTCTTTAAAAACATTTTTACTTTCAGTGTTCTTGTATTAATGTTTCAAATACAAAATACAACTGGAGCTAAAACACAAAATGTTCTTAGAAAACAAACTTTAGAATGCAAGTTATTACTTACAGTTACATGTATTGTCATGTATCTATGATGAAAATAAATAGTTGAGTTAATTAATATTAATACATTTTTATGTTTAACCGTTTTATAAAGAGCAATAAATTACTTGTCTATACATAAGCTTATATGTCTTGACTGGTAAATGCAGCATTCTAGACAGTAGCTTTCTCAAGGTCTCTTTTTCTTCTCTGGGCTTCCTGTACTCCTGACCCGGGAGGGAATTTATATTAATCAGCGAATTATTCCATTTTAGTTGCTTTTCCAGGGTGGAGGCTAAAAGGGATGCCTCAAAAGGACCTCATTAAATATTCAATTCCACGACGTCACGGATAATGTACGACAATCCCTCGAGCTCATTTCCCGAAGAATCAAATTCAATATGGCGGAACACATGGGCAAATCAAAATGCACAATCGCTGGCTCTGAGTGTACTGAAGGTTGGTTTTATTTATTATGATGGAGTGATGAGTATCATCGATTATCACGGTATGTTAATTTTTATCGGAGAATATTTGTTATCAATGTTCAGAATCACAACCTTAGAACGCTTGGCTCATTTTAATCGCATTGATTCCTCTCCAGTAAACTCTATACTATCCATGTCTACACAAGAAAAAAAACTTTTCCTCAAAAAAGTTCGCCTTTGTGTCAGTTCCCAAACAATTGCCTCCGAAAGAGATTTTTAGAATGAAACTCTTCAAAGACCCTGCTCGTACACCGTGTCTAGACTGCACGCGAGACACCATAAGACTAGAGTATGTTATTGTTTTTGTGTCAATTTCTCAACTTGGCAATTACAAAGAGCATTTCATTTCGATTTTTCTCGGTAGTAAATAAAAATCATACCATGACATCCTGATAGAAACGAATAAATGTGGCAGTACGTCGTGGCACACTGAAGCTTAAAGTAACTTTTACGTCTTACTGCAATTTCACGCCAAAACCGATCTTGCAAGTCACCTGCAGAACACTGACAGCCGATTCAAGTATACCTCACCGGTAGTGACTATAACATGGAACCACCCAAAACCATCCACAACCAGCTCTTATAAACGATGCTGAATTGCGTGACATAAGTGTAAGGGCAAAGATCCGTGCCGTAAAGGCCTTAATGGGGTGATGCTGGATTATCATGTTTCGCGCCCAATGAGCTTGTGTCACCTGTCACGTGACTTTTTAAATTTTCACTGAAGACAAATGAAAATACCATAACTGGAAAGAGCATACTAAAGTTAGTAAAAGTGGAAAGTTTGAAGGGAAGTAAGTAAATGGGGCAAGAGTTACAGGCATTCAAACTTTGCCTTTTTTGTATGGAAATGTATGTTGGAAGGCAACGCTTGCCCTCCAAGCGAAAAACCCATACAAATCCTTGTCAAAGCGGGAAACTTTGAAAGTCTTTAATTTTTGTCTTATTTGCTTGATTCCTTTGAAATTTTCAACTTTTACTAATTTTAGTATGCTCTTTCAAGTTATTATATTTTTGTTTGCCTTCGGTGAAAATTTAAAAAGTCACGTGACAGGTGACACAAGCCCATTGTCACTCAGTCACTCTGTAGCCATGTCGGGGACAGACGTGAAAGGTATGTTCTCCTATTTCTACTATATTTTCAGGTAGTGAAAAGAAGTATTTTGTCATGTTATGATACAATTTTAATCATTTCATTTTGCTTCAAAATATGAAAAGACAAATATAATGGCTTCTATGTCGGTTTAATCTGTGTTCTCATAGAAGTCCCTTTTATTGTATTTTGATCACACTAACATGAGCATGGTGTAGTTGAGAAATGAAACATTGCTTCGTATCGTGAGAACATTCAAATGTGATTGGCTACCGGTAATGTCTTTGAACTTTTCACCAGAAACCAAATTCCTAGATTTCTGAAACTTCACTATTGCCTTGGAAGAAAAAAACTTTAATAAGGTTACGCACATAGTTTGAAAAATGTATAAACAAGGATATACCGATCTAAAAGACTGAAAAATTATGTGTTTCAACCACGCGGAAATTGACAAGTGTCTAGACGACTGTCAAGCAGCTCTCTTTGGAAAGCGTCTAAATACCGTATATATATTGTTTGATTCTTGGGGCAGTTTTTTTGGATTGCAGTTCTTTGTTGGGCCCCTTTGTTGTTGTAGTAATAGCTGCTGTACATTGAGAAGTAAGCATTTATAGCTTTCCAAAATCGAAAATATACAAAGTATATAAAGCTAAGTTTATTTTTTCCTACAATTCGTTTTAATTCCCGTATTCCATCTCAGTTTTATAGGTGGTTGTGAAAAATGCCCAGGAACGTGCCTGTAATATCTCTTTTGTTTACCAAAATATTTGCTATAAAAGGAAGAAAATCGAGTCGTAAGTGATGGTTTCGAACTGCATTAGAGCTTGATATGTTTCTTCTATATCTTATAATAGCATAGCCAAACTAGTGAGTCGTCTATTGCAACAAAATTGTTCAACTTTTCAAGTAGTGATAGCGATTTAGGGATTTAGTTATTTTAAAATTTAAAATATTCCCGCTCTTTCCAGCATTATTACTGACCAAAACATTAACGCCCCTGGCTCAATATAATGCAGTTCTCGAAATTCCAGTCGATCAGTCAATCAAAAAAAAACGAAACCCGAGAACTCTTTCGGAAAGCGTCGACTGACGTCATGGAAATGAATATTTAATAAGGTCCTTTTGAGGCATCCTTTTTAGCCTCCACCCTTTTCCAGGACCATTCTTTAGTATACACTATTGTAGATGCCACATTAATCGATGGACACAAGATATCTGGATCAAGATATCTTTTTATTCATACACGTAAGCAGTCGGTTTCTGGAATGTGAAATACGGTATAAAGTTTATTATTCCTTATTACTAAAGTCAAAGCTTACTGCGATTCTCAGTATTCAAGCAGTCGGCTGGAATCGAACTTGGTTTTTCGCTGCCATCAATCAACATAAAAAATCAGTAAACTTAAAAATAAAAGTCAGAAGACCCACCAAATGGAAACCAAATATGATTTTGAGCTGAATTATGGATCATTTGGTTGAAGAATGTATTTAGTTTTGAATTTGTTTGAGTTTTGAATTCGATTGACGGCAGCGAAAAACCAAGTTGCAGCCGACTGTTCTGAGTTCGCATAATACTGAGAACCGCAGTAATATAGATACGAATATTGGTCAATATTGAATACTAATACTCACAAACACGTTGAGCTTCTAGTATGTGATCCAGATAGCAAACAATATATTTTGTAAATGATTTAAACAAAGTAAAATGAACAAACAAACTGCCGCCATTATTCCCTGAACCAATGTGCTCGGCACCAGGCCCTAAGCGGCAGCTAAGTCAGCGTCACCTGGTAAGAGGAGGGGATCGAAGGGGTTGGACACAATTTGTTGGACACTGGGAGGGAGGGACCAAAATTAAGAAAACGTTGAAAATTACCAGCACAACAGTTTTAGAGCAATTTTTTAATCATTTATAAACAATACCGTGCAGTGGGCTCCTGACTCAATACATAATCCCCTGGGGGGTACTCCTGGTAATTTAGGATAGGGATGTACCCCCCTGGTTCCCGGAAATCCTGACCACATTTAAGGACAAGAAATTGAGAAAATTGCTACCCATTTTAAGGATTGAAGCTAAAATTTGCGACCTCATTAAAAACCGTTTGGGGGATGTTTTGAAAACTGACTACCATATATATTTAACACAACTCTATCTAGCCTCATCTAGCCTCCTTTGCAGCCGTTTTTAGTGTCGGTCGGCCTTCCTAACCACTATAAAAACGCCTGCAAAGAATGCTAAACCCGGCCGGCTATAGGGCCGAGCTGGGCGGCACATCTCTACTGACATAGCCCCTAGTACCCCCCCCCCCCCCCCCTTCCCCCGGACATAATCAGCGCCGTGTTATTCTGGAAATTGTGAGAAATGTATTGAGTAATTTGAACTGATTGCTATAATGCATAATAATATTTTTTATCAGCATTTGTTAATCAGTATTTGCTAATGATTCTTTTTAATTTATTGAACTATATCCCGATTGTTTTTAAATTTAAACATTACTTACTCTGCAAACCAGTCTCAAAGCGGCTATTTTTTTAACTCTTGGATGTAGAAAAGCAAGTCAATGTAGAGTTCTTTTGCATTCTCTGCATGTTGTGGATCTTCAAGTTTGTTATCCTCCATAATCATTCTTGCCAGTTCAACAAAGGTATCACTGCAACCTGCAGTGGGAGGTTTTTCAACACATTCCTCTTCAACCACTTCTAAATCATCTGAGTTGGTTGGTAAAAGATAATTTCTCCCCTCTGATAATTCTGGAATAAAGAAAAGAACTTCTGGTCTTCCAGCTGGTGAGAGTTGATTTGGAGAGCGTCTGATTTGGTGAGCGTTCCAGTTTGTAGCAACTCGATTAAGTTCTTCCCTAATAACTGGCATAAAACAGAATTTGAGGCATTTTACATGAACTTGGTTTTCATCACTATAAAGACCAGAATCGCGCATATTAAAAAAAAAATTGATCCACCAAGTTGATAGTGTTTTTCTTAAAAAAGACCACCACGCTTCGATTCTCTGATTACTTGCTGAACGCCCGTCATAAAGCTTTTTTCGCCTGAAATATCATCTGCATGATCACGGCGGAAAATCGTTGCATACTTGCAATATAAGTGTTTTCAGTTCCACAGTCAGCTAGAATACACCGTGGTACACCATTTAGCTGCCGCACGCAGTTCAAAAAATAATGTGATATATACTTGGGATTATTATTAGATGAGCTGACCTCAAGCCACATAATTGGCCAACATTTCTTTGTATCTAAAACCTAAGTGAAAGTACCTCTCGATAACACTGGAACGATCTCCGATTTCACCATTGGGTCCCAATGAAGGTTGGACATAGTTAGAAAAAACAGCATTAGTGACAGCATGGGAAGAAAATAAGCTGAACATCATCAGCAATAAGATACTTCCAGCTTTCATTTTCACGACTTCTTCAATGTCTATCGTTACGAGAAAAACACGTGACGTGACTTAGTTCATAAAATTATAACCAGTTGTAACTAGTTGCGATCGAAGTCATGCGTGATCGCTAGTTAGAAGTCGCGATCGCTAGTTAGAAGTCGCGATCACTAGTTAGAAGTCGCGATCGCTAGTTGTAAGTCGCGATCGCTAGTCAGAAGTCGCGATCACTAGTTAGAAGTCGCGATCGCTAGTTGTAAGTCGCGATCGCTAGTCAGAAGTCGCGATCACTAGTTAGAAGTCGCGATCGCTAGTTGTAAGTCGCGATCGCTAGTCAGAAGTCGCGATCACTAGTTAGAAGTCGCGATTAGTCGCTAGTTGTAAGTCGCGTTCGCTAGTTAGAAATCGCGTTCGCTAGTTGTAAGTCGCGATCGCTAGTTAGAAGTCGCGATCGCTAGTTAGAAGTCGCGATCGCTGGTTAGAAGTCGCGATCGCTGGTTAGAAGTCGCGATCGCTAGTTAGAAGTCGCGATCGCTAGTTGTAAGTCGCGATCGCTAGTTAGAAGTCGCGATCGCTAGTTAGAAGTCGCGATCGCTATTTAGAAGTCGCGATCGCTAGTTAGAAGTCGCGATCGCTATGTTATGGGAAGTCGCGATCGCTAGTACAAAGCAAACACTAAAAATATGTTTTCTATGCATGTATGTCCCTTATGGGCCACCGTCAGCTTGCTAATAACCATCTATCTATTCCCAAAGCAATTTTCTCCAGTTTGTTTCTGTTTAGGGCAAGCTAACCACTTAGGGACTTTGCACATTTCTCAACGAACCGTCCGCCAGTGAGTCAAAAAGTAGTGCAAAATGCTCGTAGAAAACTTGTCAAAAATACAAGACACATGGGAGAAAAATTCACTTCGGACAGATTTTGTCCCGAATAAACGCGTAAATGCAAGTGCAAATGGAAGGAATATGGATATTGTTTCGCTAGTCGGACAGCCACAGGAAATGCTGTATCAGTCTTCTTTTATTTGTAGAGTAGAAAACAGATATTCTACATAACAAGAACATGAATAATCCAGTAATAGTGATAACAGAGGAGTTTCCTTACGTGTTTGAACGATGCCATAAGACAGGGAAACTACATATGGAGAGCTGGTAAGTACTAATAAACTACATATGGAGAGCTGAAGAAATAGAAAACGAGCGCGCGTGCTATGTGCAGATTTATAGCACGCGGGGACTGATCAGAACACGAGAGAAGTGTTAAGAGAAGCACGACGCGTAGCGGAGTGCTTCTCAACACTTCTCGAGTGTTCTGATCAGTCCCCGCGTGCTATAAATCTGCACATAGCACAGCGGACAAGTTTTCTATTTCTTTTATAAAATACAATTTGTTCGTTACAAAAATGTTTGAATATCTGCGCGCGCGTGCTGTGTGCTCTCATAAAGCACGCGGAATACGCATCCTTTGGCCAATCAGAGCGCGCGTTATATCATAGTTATTTTATAATGGTAAGTACTAGATAGAGGGCCACAGGGTTATCGGCGTAAGCTATCACGTGTCACCCTCTTTAAATAAAGTCATCACTTTTACTTTCAGTACTATCGATCACCTAACAAGAAACATTTGCCATACAAGCGGCTGTCAGGGTGTATTTCAGTACTATCGATCACCTAACAAGAAACATCTGCCATACAAGCTACTGTCAGGGTGTATTTCAGTACTATTTCTTAGAACGTTTCTTTGTATCGTTTAGTGTGTCAGGTCTAAGGACAGCAATAGGTTCAGTTCTTACTGTATCCAAAGATGTGACGTGGATAGCTGCGCTATGTGACGATGGTTCCTTTGACGACTGCATCAATCTAACAAGTCAAGCAGGTCACAAGGTACGAATGTACTGTGTATACCCTCAACGCGCTAATAGAAATGGTAAAGAAAGGAAATCAGACGGAAATTCGCATGCTGATTGGTCTAGAGCTGTATAACATTGGAATAGATACACAGATTACGCAGGGCCGTACACAGCACAGGGGGGGGGGGGGGGGGAGGCAGTTGCCCCCCTAGACTTTCTAAAGGTCCTCAGCCTTTTTTTTTTTTACTGGCGGGACTGAGGACTTTTCATCTCTGCTTCGCGCCATTTTTACCGACGGGTTTTTCAGTCGGTGAATACATTATATCAAACAGCCAATCAGAACGCCTTGGTGAAGATATGTCAATCAAGTATGTAAATAGCTTAGAACAGAATAAAAAGAATGAAAAGCCGTCCTATATATTTATTCATATTTTGATTTGTCTCCGTGCCCAAAAGTGATTACATCAAAATTGTCGACATTTTTGGCGCGAAATGGAAATCGAATCCCTGCAAGGGAAACAAGTCGCCCATTCGCGACTCCGTCGCTCGTAAATTCTCTTTTTTTTTTTGCTGCGTTGAATACGTACTGTCCCCTCCCTTGAATTTTGGGTTATGTACGGCTCTGTGACGTCATGCGGCAAGAGGCCATCTTGAAAACTTCCAAATTGTTTAGTTCGCGATGTAATAGACAAACAGATCCATCAGTGTTTGTGTAGACGTCACTCAGTAGTGACCACAACAACAAACAAACAGTGTTTATGTTACTTGTCAGATAAAAGCAGTTCGCGTTCCCGAGGAAGTGTTTAATGAGCATATCAACTGGACGAATGCTAAACAATGGCCAATCTTTCTACATATGCCTGACAAGGTGCAACCACTCAAATGTGACAAAACAGCTTGGATGGTAAGTACAAGATACAGCTATTTCGAAAAAGGTTGGTGAAGGTTTTGTTGCATCTTGCATACCAAGCCCGAAATGTATTGTGGATCATATATAAATGATGTCAGCATGCACATACAGAAGAAATATGCCGGCTCCATATATATTGCAAAGACAAAGTTTGGGAAAATTCCCAGAGTGCATATTGTTGTGACCTTTCGCTGACTCCAATTACATCGCCCATAGTGCATTTCGGGCTTGGTATGCAACATGCAACAAAACCTTCACCAACCTTTTTTGAAATAGCTGTATACTACTGTAAATTCAAACAGCAGACGCATGTTTTCAAGGTTGGCCTTGATTCAGTGTAAATTATTCACAAATACTAACGAGAACGCGAACAAATGTTGTTGGCATTGGACAATAGAAACATTATTTGATAATTCCATCTAATTCCATGGGTTATTCTCTGACTGGAGATGTTCTATTGGTCAGTGTAAACAACATTTGTTCGAATTCTCGTTAGTATTTGTGAATAATTTACACTAACTCGAGGCTAACTATGCAAACATGCATCTGCTGTCTGAATTTACAGCGGTATCTGCAAACTGTCGAAAGAGGACTATTATATGTGGCAGATCAGATCGAGTTGGAAAGTGATCAAGAGGCGATGCTTACAACGTTTTATTAACGACAGGGATACACGAAGTTCAATAAGCATTCTGCTGAATGTGCATTCAAGGCCATTGAGCAAGCTTTCAATGAGCAAGACAAACCTATAGTTTGGATACATGACTATCAGCTAATGCTTGTGCCTCAGTTACTAAGAAAGGTAATGATTTCCTTATTTGGTAACGATATGCCATATTTGGTAACAATATACCATATTTGGTAACAATATACCATATTTGGTAACAATATACCATATGCCATATTTGGTAACAATATACCATATTTGGTAACAATATACCATATTTGATAGCAATTTACCATATTTGGTAACAATATACCATATTTGGTAACAATATACCATATTTGGTAACAATATACCATATTTGGTAACAATATACCATATTTGGTAATAATATACCATATTTGGTAACAATATACCATATTTGATAGCAATTTACCATATTTGGTAACAATATGCCATATTTGGTAACAATATACCATATTTGGTAACAATATGCCATATTTGGTAACAATATACCACATTTGGTAACAATATACCACATTTGGTAACAATATACCACATTTGGTAACAATATGCCATATTTGGTAACAATATGCCATATTTGGTAACAATATGCCATATTTGGTAACAATATACCACATTTGGTAACGATATATCATATTTGGTAACAATATACCATATTTGGTAACAATATACCATATTTGATAGCAATTTACCATATTTGGTAACAATATACCACATTTGGTAACAATATACCACATTTGGTAACAATATACCACATTTGGTAACAATATACCATATTTGGTAACAATATACCATATTTGATAGCAATTTACCATATTTGGTAACAATATGCCATATTTGGTAACAATATGCCATATTTGGTAACAATATACCACATTTGGTAACAATATACCACATTTGGTAACAATATACCATATTTGGTAACAATTTACCATATTTGGTAACAATATGCCATATTTGGTAACAATATACCACATTTGGTAACAATATACCACATTTGGTAACAATATACCACATTTGGTAACAATATACCACATTTGGTAACAATATACCACATTTGGTAACAATATACCATATTTGGTAACAATATACCATATTTGGTAACAATACCCCAAATTTGGCGTCATTCTCACGATGGAAGACACTCGACACTCGTTTGTTTATGCATGCTTGCACCTGGAATTAATGCTATTTTCCAGATGTTTGCCAAGAAGGGATACCGCTGTCCACTAGGACTGTTTTTTCACATCCCATTTCCTCCAAGGGATGTGTTTGACCAGCTTCAACATTCTGAGGTTGTTCTTCAAGGAATACTGGGTAGGTTCTCTTTATTTCTTCTACATGTTGCACGAGTTGAGAAGTTTCACAAAACGAACGAGCGAGGTTTTCAGAGAGCGAGTGAATTTTGTGATACTGTAAAGTCATCACACCAACTGATAAAATAAACTAGACGCTCATTGAGCGTTACTCGGTGGGTAGGATGATCAGCAGCTCAGAATGGGTACACACGCCAGGGTTAGAGTCCTATAGTATAAAACCACCCTTAGAATTTAGGGAACTTTACAAAAAATAGTGCGAAAATCGTTGCGTGACTCAGTAGAGCATGCATGCATAATAAGCATGACTTTCTATATTCATGTATCAAGTAGATTTTATATTCGTAAATATAGCCAAGAACTAAAGTTCAATAGTTGATGAACATCTGTGGTGCATTTATGTTTTACTACGAACAACATTTCGTGTATTCTAGGCACGCCTAGTTTCAACACATAATAAACATGAATTCCTTGCAAAAACGATTTCACAAATGAATGAAAATCGACTGTAGTTAAAAAAAAGTTTAAATTAAGGAGAACTGAAGCCTAAATTTATCTTTAAATAAAAACAATGTTGTGAACAAACATTTTCTAAACGATTTTCCAATTGTTTTTATTTTTATGGAGAAGAAACTTGAGTTCGAATTGTAAAAAGACATGGATTACCGCTGAATTGAGCGCGGCTCACTTCAGTGATTATTCCCCATGTCTGACGTCACCTATCCCAAGGGAAAGTGCAATCACAATGTAGAGTAATTATAAGTACATTGTATTTTCTTGTACCCGAGAAAATGTTGTGAGCGGATTTTACTATTCCCCATAAACGTCACAAACAAAACGATTTGAGCCGACTGTAAAACGGCAGATGATATTCCATATTGAACGTAAATTATGTTGACTATCTAAGAAAGATTTACAAAAATTAATACTCAACTAATGCTAATATAAGACATGTCTAACTTTCTTGAGAAAATAAATTTTGTCTTCAATATAAATTTACGTGTGAAAAAAAACCTACAGCGGTCGACAAAAGTATCGCGAACACCCCTACCCCCACCTCCAATGTTGAAGCCTTAGCAAATGATCAGAGCCAGCAGTTTGAAAAACAACTTTGTATTGGGGGAAAGGGGGTCACTGTAGAGCTAAGTGTTCGTGGACTTTTGTCGACCGCTGTAGACGCTCTACTAGCGTGTACTCGGGCTTCTTAAAAATTCTTCAAAAAGTCGATTTGTTGTAGGATGTTGTAATTAAAAAAAAATGTTTTCTTAACATCTGAACTATTGGTTCCATATTTCCACAGGCAGCGACCGTGTAACGTTTCAGACCAAAGAATACAGTCACAACTTCCTTGGTTGTTGCAAAAGACTAAAGGGCTGTAGTGTAGACTTCAACGCAGAGGTGGTCTGGTACGAGGGACGTAAAATTGACGTACGTGTAACACCCGTGGGACATTCGTACGACTTTTTCAGTGCGCTTTCTCATGGCACATTATCCGAGGTAGAGTTTATACAGTCATATGTTTATACAGACAATACTACAATAGGCCCTTTGCAGGATTACGATCACGTGGTTGTACTGACTGGCAAAAAAATCTGACTTGATTTATTTGAAGACTGAATCTTACATGATATCAGTAGTGACAGTAAAGAAATCTGTTTGAATGCTATTTTTCAACCTCCAGTTGATTGTCGATCTTTCTCAATCAATGTCTCAAAGTTTGTTTGCCAGTCAGCAGAGCCGTTCCCATGGGATCTTCGGCTCAGTTCATTAACGATTCAAGCGATATATTGGCATGTGACTGTAAACTGCAAAGGGCCTTTTCTGCGCGCGAAACTGCGAGTTGATACCAGCGGCATTACATTCAGTTCTCACAATGCCGTGTACTTTTGCATCTCAAATTGAAATTCCACGCGAGAAAATTGAATACATAATGAATCACGTGACTTTATTGTAGTTTTTTCACCTGGACAACCTTTTTGAGAATGACTGTATGTATTCTTGATGTACAGTAAGACTAGAATATCTCTAAACTGCTAAAGGAATTCAGTAATCAATTTTCCATTATTTTAGAGTGTTTTTCAGTTGCAACTTAGTTTAGGGATGGACCATTAGAAACCTTGGGAGGGGGAAAACATTGCTTAGGCACGAATATTTGTTCTACCTGTTTCTCTGCAGGAATGTTTTAGTTGTGTAGCTCTTTTTTTGGGTGGTAGGGTTCTTGTAGAATTTTTTTTGGGGACATTTTTTCTTTGCAGGAATTTTGTTTGAGGGAATTGTTGCCCCCCTCCCAACATTTCTAATGGTTCACCCCTTATCCGCGAGTCCCCGTCGGCTATTCCGAATTCAAAATTATTTTTTCTTTAAACCTTCCTACCACTAAGTTATCAGGCAAATATTGAATGTTTGTCTATCTTTATTTCAAGCATTGCCGGCCCGAGATAAAAGAATTATACAACACTAAAGGCAATCAAACAATCATTATCGGTGCTGAGCGACTTGATTATACGAAGGGACTGGAATACAGAGCATTAGCGTATCAACGATTCCTTAATAAATATCCACAACACAACGGTAAGGTTACATACTTACAAATAGCCGTACCTGCCCGCCCGAATGCCCCTGGTTTTACACACCTGAAACACAAGTATGAAGAGTTTGTAACCCGTGTTAATAGTGAGCTGGTTGCTATGGGTTACCAGTCGCGTATAAAAGTCATCATGGGTAAGGTTTCTCAGAGGGATTTAGCCATTTTGTACAAAATGTCCGATGTTGCCATGGTAACTACGCTTAGAGATGGCATGAACTTGGTTGCATTTGAGTACGTTGCTTGTCAGACATTACATCCGGGAGTCCTGATATTGTCGCCGTATGCTGGTGCAGCAGAAACACTTGTTGAAGCTTTAAAGGTGAGAAAACTCCTTACCCCACCCCCCTTATTTAGGCTTTTTGTCTACCAGTCGCCTTTTGTAAGGAGATCAGAGAGAGAGGGGGAAACCTTTAGAGTGATTCCAATAAACCTGAGCATTACAAACTACACCAATACACACTATTAGACACTCACTCTTTTGTTTCTTTGCATCTAAACTGACAACTAATTAGTAGTGCCCAGGTTTATTGGAATCACTCTATTGCTAGACCTGTTATCAGCAAGTACAATACTCCAGCGTGGGCTAGACGGTACTTCATGAAAGCACAGAGAGCCCGTGACGCCACGAAATACAAACTCAATTTGTCTCAATATTGTTTAGAGAGAGCGCCAGCTTTTTAGTCTTCACTTTGCAAATTGAGTTTGAACTTCATTTCCAACGAATTTGTGAATTCACGTATGAAAGTTCGCCAAGTTCGCAAACGACTGTTCCAAGGTCAAGGCGAACTTCGGAACTTACGAACAAACTTCCGAACTTCGGGACGAACTTCCGAACGAACTTCGGAACTTACGTACTAACTTCGGAACTTACGAACGAACTTCGGAACTTACGAACGAACTTCGGAACTTACGAACGAACTTCAGAACGAACTTCGGAACTCAAAAGTGATGTGAAATGCACTATAACAGCTGATTGATATCTTTCTACAGAGTGATCCTTATGACATAGATCACATGGCTGATACTTTACACCGAGCTGTTGTCATGCCAACCGAAGAACGCAAAGCACGTATGGAAAATCTACAGAAGAGTGCACGTGGGCAGAGCGTGACCAAATGGGTTCGTTTGAACCTTGATCCCTTAATTAATGTACACGAGTAAACTAATAATAATAATAATAATAATAATAATAATGAAGAACAGTTATTAGATAATAATAATAATAATAATAAGTAGAGGTAATAGCATGGTTTGTACGTGATATTTGGGATAAATACCACTCGTGATATTTCAAAATTGTCATTTGTTAACAATTTTGAAATATCACTGTGGTATTTATCCCAAATATCACTACAAACCATGCTATTATCTATACAAATACCATGTAATAGAATCACGTTCTATAATAATAACCATTCTTAAATACTCATTTCGCAAACCTCAATGTTTTTACAAATTAAACGAGAATGTGTTAATATTTAACTACTAAAAGCCTTATTGGAGTATATTGATCAAGTATTATTATATTATAACCTTTAAATACGTCTAATAAGGCTGTTTATGTAAGATAGCGCAAGCTTAATTTAGCCGTTAAAACGGCTTTGTATGTAAGTATACATAGCGATATGCCCAACCTTGTTCCCAGGTTCTTCTCCTTCCCTCCCCAAGAAGAAGAGAAGAGCTTGGTAACGAGGTTGCGATGTGCCTTGATTGAGTACTATATTGAGTATTAAGCCGTGCGTTTTACAACACCAAGATAAACACCTATTGAGTACTATATTGAGTATTAAGCCGTGCGTTTTACAACACCAAGATAAACACCTATTGAGTACTATATTGAGTATTAAGCTGTGCGTTTCACAACACCAAGATAAACACCTCCAGTAACCGTCAACGTAGCTTTAATCTGCAGCTGTGGTGGTTTAGTCTCGGTGGTCACAACCAACGAATACTTCTTCAGTAATCTAACCAGCACAAGTTTGATCTCCATCTGTGCGAACCTCATACCAACACAATTACGAGGTCCGTGACCGAACGGGATGTACAAGTAGGGATCACGTGACTGCTTAGCCTCGGCACTGAAGCGTTCTGGGTCAAACTTTTCGGGGTTGGGATAGATGTTGGGATCCCTGTGGATACTGTAGGCTGGTACTAGGATGAGGGCGTCCTTAGGGATCTTAACACCATTGACAACGCATTCCTTGTTACATTCACGAAACGATGCAAAGGCTGAAACAATGAATCGGAACGTTAAATTCCAGAGTAGAGGAAATGAACTAGACAGACAGACAGCTCAACTATGCAGACACCTCCTGCAGACAGACAGCTCAACTATGCAGACACCTCCTGCAGACATACAGCTCAACTATGCAGACACCTGTAGACAGACAGCTCAACTATGCAGACACCTGTAGACAGACAGCTCAACTATGCAGACACCTCCTGCAGACATACAGCTCAACAGCAGACACCTGTAGACAGACAGCTCAACTATGCAGACACCTGTAGACAGACAGCTCAACTATGCAGACACCTCCTGTAGACAGACAGCTCAACTATGCAGACACCTCCTGTAGACAGACAGCTCAACTATGCAGACACCTCCTGTAGACAGACAGCTCAACTATGCAAACACCTCCTGCAGACAGACAGCTCAACTATGCAGACACCTCCTGTAGACAGACAGCTCAACTATGCAGACACCTCCTGTAGACAGACAGCTCAACTATGCAGACACCTGTAGACAGACAGCTCAACTATGCAGACACCTCCTGTAGACAGACAGCTCAACTATGCAGACACCTCCTGTAGACAGACAGCTCAACCATACAGACACCTGTAGACAGACAGCTCAACTATGCAGACACCTCCTGTAGACAGACAGCTCAACTATGCAGACACCTCCTGCAGACAGACAGCTCAACTATGCAGACACCTCCTGTAGACAGACAGCTCAACTATGCAGACACCTATTCGAACTATGGTATTCAATAAATTGCAAATACAACTAGGTGATGAGCAGTAAAGTATAGTTTTGTGTATTAAAACTAACCTGGTGGATACAGCCTAAGCGTCTCTGACATCACCATGTCAAGGTAGGGTAGTTTGTGTACCATGTCGTATGATGGCATCTCATCTTCATCAGTCCACACTCTGTCAATCTCTTGCTGTAGTCTTTCCTGGACATCAGGGTTGGTTGCTAAGCTGTAGCACATCATAGAGAGAGTGAAACTAGAAGACTCATAACCAGCCAATAAGAACACAACACACTGAGCAATCACTTCATCATCTGTCAGTTTCTTGTGTTCTGTGGTGTCAACACTGGTTGCATTCAGCAACATATCAAGAAAATCCTGGGAAAACAAGAAGCTACAGTCAAACCTCTATTAAGCGGTCACCCTTGGGACATAGCCAACTGACTGCTTAATAGGTCAAGTTTACAGTAAGTATGGGGACCGATTTCTGGGAATTTGAGTGAAAGTGACCGATTCTAAATACAGGTTTGACTGTATTAGAATCCAGGTCTTCTACATTATCAATAAACCGTTATTAATATTAATATTACATGCAGTGTAGTGTAGTGCAGTGTTGTGATATTACAGAAAGTTATCTTCAGTTTATTCAAAGTCTGTGAATCTCCTTCCTCATATAGATGGGACACACTGCCATCATCAGCTGTCGGCCAGAGAATTTGCTGAAATGTACCATTAAACTGATGATGTCATAAGCCATGCCGAAACATGTGTTTAAACATTTTTATCATTTTCTTATTTCTCTTACTTATTCTGTGTGTCGACGCTAGGAAGGAGTTTGTCATACTGGCAACCATTGTACTGAGTTCCTTATTTCTCCTTCAACACTCTTTCTTGTTATCTTAAATGTACTTTAACGATGTCCAGGAAACTAAATCTGTGCCTTGAACTGACAGGAAACTGTCAGTACTTTGGTGATTTTATAGTCTTTGTCACTGCTGGTTCTAGTCAGTACATTGAGTCTAAAGGCGGGGGGGGGGGGGGGGGGGTACTTGGTTAAAAAATGGTTAGGTATGTGCGGCGAGTTGTTCAGAACCTGGACCCTGTTTTTGGAATTTGTCACTCGAAAACCTGGATTTACGAATTTCCCAAATAAAAAAACCTGGATTTACGAATTTTTATTTACGATCTGATACGATGCAGTCTTCAGGATATTTTGTCAGACTAACACTCTAACACCTTTACGTCTGACTGACGCCATTATTATTGTTCATGTGGAGTTTTACTGAAATGCCGATACCACATTATACAAATTATTAAACATTAATACATGTTTCATTTAACCTGGATTAGAAAGACATTGCACTATTTAGTGCTAATTTGTTTGCACTCTACTATCATCAAGACTAGTATTAAATCATAAAGACTGTCTTTATGATTTACTATCATGTTCATGTACCTTTTGTGTCGACTCTTTCCTTTTAACTTTGACGACATCCTGAACAATGTCTTTTACAACCATTAAGTCCCAAAAAACCAACTTCGCACCAAGTTGTGAATTGAGAATTTGTTGGCCAAAGGGCAGCATTGGCAGAATGACGAAGAGAAAGATCTGCATTAAACCGCTTGGGTTCATTGACTTTAATACTTTCTTGATGACAGGATCATTTGGATTGTTCTGGTAATCAGTTTGGATGCCAAATACTGTAGACATTATCACATCCAGGGTGAGAGCTTGTTGATGTCTAGAAATAAAGTGATGACATAATAATAATGGTGATTGATGATGATGATGATAAGATGATTGATGATGATAATGATGATAAGATGATTGATGATAATAATGATGATGATAATAAATTGATTGATGATAATAATGATGATGATAATAAATTGATTGATGATAATAATGATGATAATAAAATGATTGATGATAATAATGATGATGATAATAAATTGATTGATGATAATAATGATGATGATAATAAATTGATTGATAATAATGATGATAATAAAATGATGATGATAATAAATGAATAAATTGATGATGATATTAATGATGATGATAATAAAATGATTGATAATAATGACGATGATAATAAAATGATTGATGATAATAATGATGATAATAAAATGATTGATGATAATAATGATGATGATAATAAATTGATTGATGATAATAATGATGATGATAATAAATTGATTGATGATAATAATGATGATAATAAAATGATTGATGATAATAATGATGATGATAATAAATTGATTGATGATAATATTAATGACGATAATAAAATGATTGATAATAATGACGATGATAATAAAATGATTGATGATAATAATGATGATAATAAAATGATTGATGATAATAATGATGATGATAATAAATTGATTGATGATAATATTAATGACGATGATAATAAAATGATTGATAATAATGACGATGATAATAAAATGATTGATGATAATAATGATAATAAAATGATTGATGATAATAATGATGATGATAATAAAATGATTGATGACTGATGATAATAATGATTGCTATAGATTAGCTAAAATACAGCTCTAAGTGCATTTACAAAATATAACAAAACTGTGCCATGCTTCATTTTAAACCATGCTTTACTTCTACTACTATTATGTCTATGCAACACTACTTACATGACAATGTCAAAACTGCCACCTGACTCTGCAACTTCATTAGCTTTCTTAATCAAGTTATCACAGCGTAAATTCATCAATGGTACCATGCCCTTTAGCTTGTGAGCACTGAATGTTGGTGATACAATGTTACGGATACGTCGCCATGTTTCTCCCCGAGCTATGTCCATTCCTTTGTCAAACGGTTCTGGGATGGCGACAAAGCCCTTACACAATAGATACACCAAATATTAGCATAAGAACTCTGGACATCAACGAGTTAAATATGCAGCACTTGTTTTTGCTTTTATCAATTTATAGTTAAATGATTAGTTTATATATTTAGCTATAGAAACATATTATGATCATTAATACATATTTTTAGCTCCAACGTAGAGAATTATATATTTTTTATAATGATTTAATAGATTTATATTATGAGATTAATATTCACATTACATAGTAAATAGATTAGATAGTTGAAAACTATTTTGGAAACTAGAATCATTGAAACGATAATGAAGTTAATACGGTCGAACCTCCCATAAACGACCACCCAAAATGTCAAGCTTTGTGTTCGTTTACGAGAGGTTCCAACTATAATGATTTGACTTGGAACTGAACTTTTGGTATTTTGGAAAACTGGTCGCTTAGGAGAAGTGGTCGCTTACGAGAGTGGTCGCAACCAGAGGTTCAACTGTACTGTTATTCTATAAAGTAGATCTATCATACTATATACTCACTTAAATGGAAATCATAACCGTAACGAGGATTGTACATTGTAACATGTAAATTATAATGAACCATGATTTTAGATCTGTTCATATGATAAGTGATGTAATATTCGCATCCATACTGTATGAGATAGCACGGGGCTTTCTATTCCAAAAAGCTTGCTTAAGTATTGTAATAACTGACAAATTACTTACGGGTCTGTTATGAAAACTGTCGAAGTTCTTCACAAATATATCTTTGATCATCTCACCGTCGCTAACAACAAGCGATGGCAAGTCCAAGAAACTCGTTGCAAACAGCTTCCCATACTGCTTGTAGTTCTCGTCGAGTTGTAGGTGAACTTGTCCTTTGGCTCGTATTAAAGAAGGCAAGTTTCCGATGAAAGGCCAGGGTTTTGGTCCTGGTATGCCAGGGAATGTACTGTCAAGAAGTCTACGGCTTTTCGTGCCGTACCAGTACAAAATAACCATCACAAGAATACCGATAATAGATGTAGTCCAGTGGGTCGTTATGTACTCCAACGACGTGGAAACAACATCCATTTTACTCGCAATATCGTTATTTATTACTGATAGACCTGTTTACAGTTCTTGGAGCTGCAGCTTTGTGACTATTTTTATTCAATTACTGTACATAGTTATGACGTCACGCAAATTATGCTGAATATTGACATTTTGGTAAAACGTTGAATGGACAATAGGGGAATTGAGGAACGCAGAACAATTCAGCCTTATGGCTGCAAGATTTAATAAAATATATATCTTCTATATATCTTAGTTAGGTAAAATATTCAAAAACATAAAATAAAAGTAATGTAATGTCAGGCAATACTGCGTGTAATAGGCGGACAGACATTCATGTCAGGCAATACTGCGTGTAATAGACGGACAGACATTCATATCAAACAATACTGCGTGTAATAGGCGGACAGACATTCATGTCAGGCAATACTACGTGTAATAGGCGGACAGACATTCATGTCAGGCAATACTGCGTGTAATAGGCAGACAGACATTCATGTCAGGCAATACTGCGTGTAATAGGCGGACACGTCATAGTTAGTTCATATTTGTAAGAGCATCGAGACCTTGTGGGATGCTCCCAATATCTATTATTTTTATTATTATTATACCATACATTAAAACGTTCATTTCTACTTCTTTTGTCGGATAAAAGTCTCTAAGAACGTAACGACTCCATGTATTTTCATGTGCAGGAGATATTCCAGATAAGCTCGTCTGACGTTATCCTATCGAAAACAGAACTCAGTTTATCGGTGAGACGATTAAATAGGAGACATCGATAGAGCATTGTATACTTACCTTAATAAGACTTGGGTTTAATGTCAGTTCCTTGGGTTGTGTCTACAACAAGAAAGAAGAAATCAAAAACACGTCATTCATGATTGTAAAAGAAAACGGTATTTAGACCATATCTACAGATGAAACACCGTAAGTAATATAAGTAACTTGGCAATGTATTAGAGTAGTTCTATAAGCTGAGAAGTTGTGGTGACTGTTCAATGTGTTGTAAGTTGTCTCACCTGTTTAAGAAACGTCCAAGCAAAACCAACAAAAGCAGCGTGGCGATGAAGAGAGAAACTTTCGTTCATATGACGGATATCCAGGTTATCAGTATGGCTCCTGTAATGACATTGTTCGTAATGAGATGGCTTTCTTTCTTACTTACCATGGAATACTAAAACACAAAGACTTCTCCGTGTCCAGGAAGGCTTTCTTTCTTACTTACCATGGAATACTAAAACACAAAGACTTCTCCGTGTCCAGGAAGGCTTTCTTTCTTACTTACCATGGAATACTAAAACACAAAGACTTCTCCGTGTCCAGGAAGGCTTTCTTTCTTACTTACCATGGAATACTAAAACACAAAGACTTCTCCGTGTCCAGGAAGGCTTTCTTTCTTACTTACCATGGAATACTAAAACACAAAGACTTCTCCGTGTCCAGGAAGGCTTTCTTTCTTACTTACCATGGAATACTAAAACACAAATACTGCTCTGTGTCCAGGAAGGCTTTCTTTCTTACTTACCATGGAATACTAAAACACAAAGACTTCTCCGTGTCCAGGAAGGCTTTCTTTCTTACTTACCATGGAATACTAAAACACAAAGACTTCTCCGTGTCCAGGAAGGCTTTGTTTCTTACTTACCATGGAATACTAAAACACAAAGACTTATCCGTGTCCAGGGAGGCTTTGTTTCTCCACAGACAGTCACTGATATCCAAGATGTACTGATTCAAAGTCTGTATGCTCTCTCCACTCTTTGGTACAGACCTGGAGCATGGCTTGAACGACAATAACAATGATATGAGATAACCAAGGACAAGGAAACATCATCCATCCTTTCATTCCATCCATCCAAATTCGATTTATCCATCCAAATTCCATCCATTGATCCATCCAAATTCCATCCATCCATCCATTCATCCATCCAAATTCCATCCATCCATCCATTCATCCATCCATTCATTTATCATTATTATTCACTTTCACTCATTAAAAGACGATGTTCTTTAATCATCACTTCACTTACCTGATCCTTTTCGAAGTTCTTTAGCGATATAAACGTATCTCTATAACTAAACCACAAATATACAGACGTAAAGAAAACATTTTGGTGACGTCAGATACGTGGATACTAAATAATGACGTCATAATTAATGATGTCATACCACTAGCCGATACCCTTACAATGAACGTTTTATGAATTACGTCTCACACAAAAACAAAAAGAGTTGACAACAACAACAGCGACAACAACAGTTGACAACAACAACAACACCAGTTGACATTAACAACAACAACAACAGTTGACAACAACAACAACATTACAAAAAACCTACTTGACAATGACTTGACAAATTCTGGAACATGCCATGACGTTGTCAGCAAAAAATAGTCGATAAACGATTGCAGCTGAAGGAATAACTACAAAAGGCACGCTGAACTCGGTATGCAAAACAGAAACCTTGATAAAATACGAACAGAATATTAGCAACTTTATATTGGAGAAGAGGCCTGCCTGGAGGGGCTAGGGCTGCCTGGAGGGGCTAGGGCTGCCTGGAGGGGCTAGGGCTGCCTGGATGTGCTAGGGCTGCCTGGAGGGGCTAGGGCTGCCTGGAGGGGCTAGGGCTGCCTGGATGTGCTAGGGCTGCCTGGAGGGGCTAGGGCTGCCTGGAGGGGCTAGGGCTGCCTGGAGCGGCTAGGCTGCCTGCCTGGAGGGCTGCTAGGGCTGCTGCTGGAGGGGCTAGGGCTGCCTGGATGTGCTAGGGCTGCATGGAGGGGCTAGGGCTGCCTGGATGTGCTAGGGTTGCCTGGATGTGCTAGGGCTGCCTGGATGTGCTAGGGCTGCCTGGATGTGCTAGGGCTGCCTGGAGGGGCTAGGGCTGCCTGGAGGGGCTAGGGCTGCCTGGATGTGCTAGGGCTGCCTGGAGGGGCTAGGGCTGCCTGGAGGGGGTTGCCTGGATGTGCTAGGGCTGCCTGGAGGGGCTAGGGCTGCCTGGATGTGCTAGGGCTGCCTGGATGTGCTAGGGCTGCATGGAGGGGCTAGGGTTGCCTGGATGTGCTAGGGCTGCATGGAGGGGCTAGGGTTGCCTGGATGTGCTAGGGTTGCCTGGATGTGCTAGGGCTGCATGGATGTGCTAGGGTTGCCTGGATGTGCTAGGGCTGCATGGAGGGGCTAGGGTTGCCTGGATGTGCTAGGGCTGCATGGAGGGGCTAGGGCTGCCTGGATGTGCTAGGGCTGCATGGAGGGGCTAGGGCTGCCTGGATGTGCTAGGGCTGCATGGAGGGGCTAGGGTTGTCTGGATGTGCTAGGGCTGCATGGAGGGGCTAGGGTTGCCTGGATGTGCTAGGGCTGCATGGAGGGGCTAGGGCTGCATGGAGGGGCTAGGGTTGCCTGGATGTGCTAGGGTTGCCTGGATGTGCTAGGGCTGCATGGAGGGGCTAGGGTTGCCTGGATGTGCTAGGGCTGCATGGAGGGGCTAGGGTTGCCTGGATGTGCTAGGGCTGCATGGAGGGGCTAGGGTTGCCTGGATGTGCTAGGGCTGCATGGAGGGGCTAGGGTTGCCTGGATGTGCTAGGGCTGCATGGAGGGGCTAGGGTTGCCTGGATGTGCTAGGGCTGCATGGAGGGGCTAGGGCTGCCTGGATGTGCTAGGGCTGCATGGAGGGGCTAGGGTTGCCTGGATGTGCTAGGGCTGCATGGAGGGGCTAGGGCTGCCTGGAGGGGCTAGGGCTGCCTGGAGCGGCTAGGGCTGCCTGGAGGGGCTGGGTTGTCTGGAGGGGCTGGGTTGTCTGGAGGGGCTAGGGTTGCCTTGGAGCGGCTAGGGTTGTCTGGAGGGGCTAGGGCTGCCTGGAGGGGCTGGGTTGTCTGGAGGGGCTAGGGCTGCCTGGAGGGGCTGGGTTGTCTGGAGGGGCTAGGGCTGCATGGAGGGGCTGGGTTGTCTGGAGGGGCTAGGGCTGCCTGGAGGGGCTGGGTTGTCTGGAGGGGCTGGGTTGTCTGGAGGGGCTAGGGCTGCCTGGAGGGGCTGGGTTGTCTGGAGGGGCTGGGTTGTCTGGAGGGGCTAGGGCTGCCTGGAGGGGCTGGGTTGTCTGGAGGGGCTAGGGCTGCCTGGAGGGGCTGGGTTGCCTGGAGGGGCTGGGTTGTCTGGAGGGGCTAGGGCTGCCTGGAGGGGCTGGGTTGTCTGGAGGGGCTGGGTTGTCTGGAGGGGCTGGGTTGTCTGGAGGGGCTGGGTTGTCTGGAGGGGCTAGGGTTGTCTGGAGGGCTGGGTTGTCTGGAGGGGCTGGGTTGTCTGGAGGGGCTAGGGCTGCCTGGAGGGGCTAGGGGTTGTCTGGAGGGGCTAGGGTTGTCTGGAGGGGCTGGGTTGTCTGGAGGGGCTGGGTTGTCTGGAGGGGCTGGGCTGCCTGGAGCGGCTAGGGCTGCCTGGAGGGGCTGGGTTGTCTGGAGGGGCTGGGTTGTCTGGAGGGGCTAGGGTTGCCTGGAGCGGCTAGGGCTAGGGTTGTCTGGAGGGGCTAGGGCTGCCTGGAGGGGCTGGGTTGTCTGGAGGGGCTAGGGCTGCCTGGAGGGGCTGGGGTTGTCTGGAGGGGCTAGGGCTGCATGGAGGGGCTGGGGGTTGCCTGGAGGGGCTAGGGCTGCCTGGAGGGGCTGGGTTGTCTGGAGGGGCTAGGGGTTGTCTGGAGGGGCTAGGGCTGCCTGGAGGGCTGGGTTGTCTGGAGGGGCTGGGTTGTCTGGAGGGGCTAGGGGCTGCCTGGAGGGGCTGGGTTGTCTGGAGGGGCTAGGGCTGCCTGGAGGGGCTGGGTTGCCTGGAGGGGGGCTGGGTTGTCTGGAGGGGCTAGGGCTGCCTGGAGGGGCTAGGGTTGTCTGGAGGGGCTGGGTTGTCTGGAGGGGCTGGGTTGTCTGGAGGGGCTAGGGTTGTCTGGAGGGGCTGGGTTGTCTGGAGGGGCTGGGTTGTCTGGAGGGGCTAGGGCTGCCTGGAGGGGCTGGGTTGTCTGGAGGGGCTGGGTTGTCTGGAGGGGCTGGGTTGTCTGGAGGGGCTGGGTTGTCTGGAGGGGCTGGGTTGTCTGGAGGGGCTAGGGCTGCCTGGAGGGGCTGGGTTGTCTGGAGGGGCTAGGGCTGCATGGAGGGGCTAGGGCTGCCTGGAGGGGCTGGGTTGTCTGGAGGGGCTAGGGCTGCCTGGAGGGGCTGGGTTGTCTGGAGGGGCTAGGGCTGCCTGGAGGGGCTGGGTTGTCTGGAGGGGCTAGGGCTGCCTGGAGGGGCTAGGGCTGCCTGGAGGGGCTGGGTTGTCTGGAGGGGCTAGGGTTGTCTGGAGGGGCTGGGTTGTCTGGAGGGGCTAGGGCTGCCTGGAGGGGCTAGGGTTGCCTGGATGTGCTAGGGCTGCATGGAGGGGCTAGGGTTGCCTGGAGCGGCTAGGGTTGCCTGGAGGGGCTAGGGCTGCCTGGAGGGGCTAGGGCTGCTGGAGGGGCTAGGGTTGTCTGGAGGGGCTAGGGCTGCCTGGAGGGGCTGGGTTGTCTGGAGGGGCTGGGTTGTCTGGAGGGGCTAGGGCTGCCTGGAGGGGCTGGGTTGTCTGGAGGGGCTAGGGCTGCCTGGAGGGGCTGGGTTGTCTGGAGGGGCTAGGGCTGGATGTAGGTGCTATATGACTATCTGGAGGGGCTGTCTGGGATGGTACAACTTTCTCACCAATTCAAAGAAATTTAAAACACAGTGTTGTAATAGTGGGTGGTCTTTTTCTATCTGAAAACAAAACATGGTAGAGTTGTTACACAGCGGATTAGGTTCTAAATCATTCGTAAGCCCTTGACTTTCCAACCAATTTCCCAGCTGTACTCCGACTATGCTCGCTATTACGATAGATGGTAACCTGTCGATACATACCTGTAAGGCGATGGCACACATACGATCAACATAATGGATAAAATCGTAAATCGTTCGTACTGGATCGTCGTTCATTGAATGTTGCTCCTCAAGAAAGAGTGAAGCACTGTTCAAAACAAAGCATTTAATAGTTAGACTTTATATATAATGCGAGCACTCTAGAGCAACACGAAACAGATGCGCGGTACGGCTAGAAGACAAACATCTACTCTTCAAAAAAAGGAACGCACAGATACCTCTGCTACAATATTCAAACAATGCTCTGTGCGTGTCTTTTTTGGAAGATTTCTTCCCAAAATACACTTGGGCTTTTTATCGCTACACTTCTATGCGTTACTTCTATGGAAAAACTCCTCAAAAAAGGAAATGTACAGTTACCTCTGCGTTGCTACAATTTTCAAAAGATGCGTTGTTGTTTTGTAAGAGTGTGGTATATTAAACACCTTTTAGAGGTATTGCAGAGAGTTTCTTCTCGCAACTCTTGAGCTCTTGGAAGTTCAAAAGCAGCAAAGTTTCTCAGAAGATCCGTATAACAGCACAGTATTTGAGACTACAAAGACAACCAAACATATCGAGTATCAGCACACTAGCGACGCAAGCATAAGCACAAGAGGCCTTATGTTAAAGAGGGACTAGTACGTAAATCGTTCAAAGTTTGATTTAGCTGAAACTTCTCTGAAATAATCTCAAAGGCCCATACAATCACTGGTTCATTTTTTTCTCAAAAATTCCAATGGGAAGTAATACATTTTTATGAATCATTAGAGGTGTCAGTGACGTCACTTACTCAACCCAAACAATCATCACAGCTTCGCTCCATACATTTCTTCATGTTTAATGTCTTGAATTATTTATTTCTATGAAGCTAAACGTTTGTGTGAAGGAGTTTTCTTACCTTATATGTGCTTGGGATTGATTGTTTGACTAGTTTTCTTCAGTGCAGAGCTGTTATCTGAACAAACCGTTCAGATATTTTGATCACAAAATACAAAGAAATGTATGGAGCTGAGTTTGGGTTGAGTATTATGTATTATTTCCCATTGGAATTTTTGAGAAAAAAATTAACCAGTGATTGAGAAAACCAGGTTTAACTGACTGATAACTAATAAAAAGGCAAACTGAAGCTGGTGACTGAATGTCTTGATTACTACAAACAGAGTGTTTACTACTGACCTTAATATACACTGAAGATGCGAAAAACAGCTTTCTTAAAGGCTCCAAAACCAGCTCATTTAGTTCTGGAAAAAAGCGTTTTTAGATGATTATTATAAATGACTGAGAGTGTGACATGGAGACACTTACTAATGTAGGGATGCAGGCTACAGTGCTTGATGAGCTCATGAATGAATGAGTGTTATTATGACTGAGAGTGTGACATGGAGACACTTACTAATGTAGGGATGCAGGCTACAGTGCTTGATGAGCTCAAGAATGAATGTTATTATGACTCTTCGTCGTGACATGGAACTGTGTAAGTAGGGATGCAGGCTACAGTGCCATGAGCTCTGATGCTGGTATAGATTCCTACAAGACACTTACAAAATGTAGGGATGCAGGCTACAGTGCTTGATGAGCTCATGAATGCAATGTTATTATGACTGAGAGTGTGAGACACTTACTATGAAGGGATGCAGGCTACAGTGCTTGATGAGCTCAATGATGCTCAGCTGGTGACTGAGAGTGTGACATGAAGACACTTACTAATGTAGGGATGCAGGCTACAGTGCTTGATGAGCTCATGAATGTGTTATTATGACTGAGAGTGTGAGACACTTACTAATGTAGGGATGCAGGCTACAGTGCTTGATGAGCTCAAGAATGAGTGTTATTATGACTGAGAGTGTGACATGGAGACACTTACTAATGTAGGGATGCAGGCTACAGTGCTTGATGAGCTCAAGAATGAATGTTATTATGACTGAGAGTGTGACATGGAGACACTTACTAATGTAGGGATGCAGGCTACAGTGCTTGATGAGCTCATGAATGAGTGTTATTATGACTGAGAGTGTGAGACACTTACTAATGTAGGGATGCAGGCTACAGTGCTTGATGAGCTCAAGAATGAGTGTTATTATGACTGAGAGTGTGACATGGAGACACTTACTAATGTAGGGATGCAGGCTACAGTGCTTGATGAGCTCATGAATGAGTGTTATTATGACTGAGAGTGTGACATGGAGACACTTACTAATGTAGGGATGCAGGCTACAGTGCTTGATGAGCTCATGAATGAGTGTTTATTATGACTGAGAGTGTGACATGGAGACACTTACTAATGAAGGGATGCAGGCTACAGTGCTTGATGAGCTCAAGAATGAGTGTTATTATGACTGAGAGTGTGACATGGAGACACTTACTAATGTAGGGATGCAGGCTACAGTGCTTGATGAGCTCAAGAATGAATGTTATTATGACTGAGTGTGACATGGAGACACTTACTAATGAAGGGATGCAGGATACAGTGCTTGATGAGCTCAAGAATGAGTGTTATTATGACTGAGAGTGTGACATGGAGACACTTACTAATGAAGGGATGCAGGCTACAGTGCTTCCTCAAGAATGAGTGTTATTATGACTGAGAGAGTGTGACATGAAGACACTTACTAATGTAGGGATGCAGGCTACAGTGCTTGATGAGCTCAAGAATGAGTCTTTATTATGACTGAGAGTGTGACATGGAGACACTTACTAATGTAGGGATGCAGGCTACAGTGCTTGATGAGCTCAAGAATGAGTGTTATTATGACTGAGAGTGTGACATGGAGACACTTACTAATGAAGGGATGCAGGCTACAGTGCTTGATGAGCTCAATAATGAGTGTTATTATGACTGAGAGTGTGACATGGAGACACTTACTAATGTAGGGATGCAGGCTACAGTGCTTGATGAGCTCAAGAATGAGTGTTCGATAATCTTCGTCGTTCCAACTGTGTAAGTATTGCACCAACCACGTCTCTGATGCTGGTATAGATTCCTACAAGAATTCACAAAACATTAACACTAACCACCTCGATACTCTGTATGCAATGGTTAACTCTGTTTATAGAAACCCAGAGAGTAGGCACTGATGCTCAGCTGGTCACTGCCAGAAGTTTGTTTATATCCTCAGTGGTTCGTCCCTCCAAGGAAACAAAGGTAACACCTTCTCCTCAATTCTGGGTGTTGGTCTACGAGGAAATCGAACATTGGGAGAAACATCCTTGGAAAGTTCATCATAGAATCAATCTGTGTGGCAAGATTGACTAGATGTATAACTTACTTGCAGAAATGCTGTAAATTGAATCAAAGACTGGAGCATTCTGGTGTTCACTTCGTCTATGGCCGTGTTGCATTCGTCTTGTAGGAATCCTACACAAAGAAATCTTTGTGAGGGGGGTATGGGTAATAAAGGCCACCATCACAGGAAAGTCTTTAACGTTGATTTACAATAGTTCACCTCTGCCATCTCTTCCTCCTCCTCTTCCATCTCTTCCTCCCCCTCTTCCATGTCTTCCTCCTCCTCTTCCATCTCTCCCTCCTCCTCCATCTATTTCTCCTCTTCCAGCTCTTCCTCCTCCTCTCCATCTCTTCCTCCTCCTCTTCCATCTCTTCCTCCTCCTCTTCCTCCTCCTCTTCCATCTCTTCCTCCTCCTCTTCCATCTCTTCCTCCTCCTCTTCCATCTCTTCCTCCTCCTCTTCCATCTCTTCCTCCTCCTCTTCCATCTCTCCCTCCTCCTCCATCTATTTCTCCTCCTCTCTCTTCCAGCTCTCTTCTCCTCTCTTCTTCTCTTCCTCCTTCTCCTCCTTCCATTTCTTCCTCCTTCTCTTGCATTTCTTCCTCATCCTCTTGCATTTCTTCCTCCTCCTCTTCCATTTCTTCCTCCTCCTCTTCCATCTCTTCCTCCTTCTCTTCCATCTCTTCCTCCTCCTCTTCCTCCTTCCTCCTCCTCTCCTCCTCTTCCTCCTCCTCTTCCTCTCTCCTCCTCTCCTCCTCCCCTCCCTCATTTCTCTCCCCTCTGCGCTGCCTTCTGACCCTTCTTCCTTTCTTCCTCCTCCTTGTTAAACAGGTTCCACCTCCTCTTGGTGTAATGATTCCTCCTCTTCCAGCTCTTTTCCTCCTTCTTTGTAAAGTTCCTCCTCTTCGATTCGTCCTCCTCCTCTACAACTCGTGTTGAAGAAATGGTGACTCAAGAACTTTCCCTATTTGACTCGGTAGCTAGGAAGATAATAATATTGATATTATGAAGTAATTAGTCGCTTGAATTGACATAATGTCACAATCATTAATACATTATTATTCCATCTCTCATCATCATCATCATCATCATCATCTCTCCTCCTCATTGTCATCCTGATGAGATGATACATCAGAGTTATATAATAAACACTTACCTCAATTCTGTCAATGTTTATCAACAAGTCGGCAAAGCTATTGAGTTCTAAAACAGAAATGTTATCATTTTCGTCCTCCTCTTCTACATTGGACTTTATTTGGAGGCGGGACAACTGTCCCCATTCTCTCTCCTCCTCTTTGCGCTGCCTTCTGACACAGTTATAATTATCTTGTGATCACAGGGGAAAGCCTTGTAGAAAACAAAGGTAAGAAATACCTTGGTGATAATGATTGATACAAACCAGAAATTTAGTCTTTGTAAAGATGCATGGCTTGGATTGCAACACAACACGTGTTGGTGAAAATGGTGACTCAAGAACGGAACCTATTTGACTCGGTAGCTAGGAAGATAATAATATTGATATTATGAAGTAATTAGTCGTGTTAATTGAATAATGTCACAATCATTAATACATTATTATTTTCATCATCATCATCATCATCATCATCATCAATCTAAAAGTTATCATTGTCATCCTGATGAGATGATACATCAGAGTTTCCAATAAACACTTACCTACAATTCTGTCAATCTTTTTATCAACAAGTCGGCAAAGCTATTGAGTTCTAAAACAGAAATGTTATCATTTTCGTCTTGTCTTCTACATTGGACTTTATTTGGAGGCGGGACAACTGTACCAGCCACTCTCCTCCTCTTTGGTACCTTGCAAAGAACACAGTGTATAATTATCTTGTGATCACAGCAAAGGTTTCGCTTCATAGAAACAAAAACAGTTACAAGAGGTGATTTTCATGATGGCGTCCTATGACTACAAGCCAGAATGCTTTGATTGTTTTCTTTCTTATTCAGATTTGTATGGCACCTCATGAGAATAACAAGACACTTTTGGTGGAATTATCTAACAAAAAAAATGGGCAAAGATTTCTGGGTCTTTGTAGTCATTTCATGAAGTTTCAGCTAAATCAAACGAAAATCGACTATTGTGTTTACTTGAAATGACTTACAGAAGCTGATGGATCTCTTGCATGTAGAAATAGTCTTTCTGGTGGAATTTTAGAATTCCTGTTTGCCTGGATACAAAACAAATACATTTGTACACAGACTACTGTACATGTATGATGAAGAGACGACTTGAAGGAAAACAAATCTGTAGTATCATCATCATCAACATTGCCATCATCACCATCATTTTCCTCTTGGCTTTAAGTATTAAACACCATGTCAGTGTCATAATCATTATGACAAATAATTTCTACCAATATTAAATTGCCAGTATGGTATTATCTTTACCATCATCATCATTATCATCATCATCATATAATACTACATGTACAAAGTCTATCAAATACCTGTACTCTAGCAACAGCTTCACACCAAGACTCATCTCTGTTTTTAAACCAAACCTAATATAAAAAACATAATGATTTTAAACAATCTGCAGTTAGAATAAATTATAATTCACATTATTTTCTCCTGGATTTTCATTGGTCGAGAGACAACTACATCATTGCAAATAACTTCCTACGAATAATGCTTTCATTCTCATTGACAATGGCAGCTCCATATTTTCCAGAGTTGTTGCTTAGGTGAGAGAAAATAATGTGAATGATAAAACAATTATTGAACTCATTTATTTGCAAAATATTGTGATTTGTCTATGGCGAGCAGCTAAATGTAGTTCAACATATCAATACACATAGATTACTTACAGCATTTAATGATGTTGCCATGGATACCAGATGGGGGCAGAACATCTTGTACACAGCGAGAAGACCATTTAAGTGTGCTTGGGATCCCTGTGTAAGATTTGAAATACATATTTCTCATTGTGGGATCCCTGTGGTTAAAATGGTAGCAGACCAAGGAGAACTCCTTTTGCAACACAGGAATCCCAATAGAGACAATTATCTTACCACACGATTTTGTAGGTTAAGTAATTTCTTGATTCTAAAGTGTTTGACTGCAATGATAAAGGCATGTACCATAGTATACTAATCCAAATGTATCTGCTGATTATATAACCCATATAATTTATATGAACTACATGTATAAAGAGAAAAAAGCTGCAATTCTCTGTGTAAGAACAGATGAGAGAGACATATTATGTGATTGTGTGACTCCTGGCCTGGGGAAATGGGAGTTAACCTGCAATTTGTTTTATTTTATATATGTACCGATGGGCAACCTTTGCAGATTAAAGATTTAGATTAGATTTAGATCATCATCACTATCATCATTTTTATGATTATTATTTGTATTATTTTATATCTGTACCGATGGGCAACCTTTGCAGATTAAAGATTTAGATTTAGATTAAAATGAACATCATTCAGATTCTATCTGGGGTGAGTAGCAAAACTCCTACTGGTAGTTGCTTTATGCTATAAAACTGGAGTTAAACCCCGGTCAAATGTGAATGCAAGTCCATGCAAGTTTTGACTTGCGTTGACGTTTGACCGCTAACTTGCAGGGACTTGCATCGACTTGCAGCAAGATTGAACACACTCAAATTCAAGTGCAAATCCGTGCGAGCCACTGCAAGTTTTTCACCATTTGACCGGCAAACGTAGGTTGATGCAAGTCTCTTCGCAAGTCAGCTGATCAGATAAGCCAATCAGATCCACCATGTTGCCATTATGCGCATGGTTTGGCCTGGAACTAGTCGATTCATTCGAACTTGCGTTAACTTGCATCTACCGTTTGACCTGCTTCATGCAAGTTACTGCAAGCTACTTGCACCCTGACCATAGCTAACACAGATTCTACACAGTATTCTACATCTACCTACCATCCTCTTGTTTTGTCAGGTTAGAGAGAAGAAGACAAGCATGCGGGCACTACATGTACATAAAAATATAATAATAAATTCCTCATTCATGAGTGGAAATGACGTATATCGAAATCAAGAAAAAAAAGACAATTCTTGACCATATTACAGTATCACAGCCATGATTTTGTGTCATAATATAAGAAGAACCAAGAGGATACAATTCTTGGAATATACTTACCAGTATATCACTCTCAAGAAAAAGAAATAACATTCCATAACAAGATTGCAAATCTGATAAGTCATCAATAAGTTTGTACACCACTATTATCCAGCGGAGGAGTATTGCCTGGAAAACAAACAGATTGTCAATAATATGTTTGGGCAATAATATACTGGGCTTCCTGTGGTGAGCCCAGCCCTGCTCTTCATATCACATCAACTTTGACACATACATGTTTCTAGTCAGGAACTTTAGTCCACAAGACCATCCCATTGGTTGTTGGTAAAGCAATTTTATACCTGGACATACTGTACCTACCTGGAAATTACTAGACAAAGTATTTGTGCATATCCACGACACTGCTTTTAAAACAGCTAGACTTGGTACCAAGTCTTGAGGAATCACTGACTTGACAATCTTACTACCAACACTCTCATCTACAAATAATCATTTAATATCAGTTTGTCTTGGTAAAACAGGAAACAGACTTTTCTTTTTTATTGCAGCTATATAAATAAATCATTATTATTACTAGCGGGAACTTTAATTACGATCTCTGACTTATGGTACAGTAATTGAAACATTCTGTTCAAAGTTCTGCTATGTAGAGTGTTGACATCTTGTACAGTTCCCTTCTTGACATGCTGGATTAAGGTGCGAACACACGGTGCAACATTTCGTGCAACATTCCCTGCAACATTTATTGTTGCAGCGTATGTCCACCTCTGCAACATGTTGCACGCAATGTTGCAGAAGTAGAATCGAGTCCTACTTCTGCAACATTGCGAGCAACAAATTACGTCATATTAGCACACGCTAGTCAATTGTGAGCAATCAGTTTCATGGGTGGACACACGCTGCAACAAAATTACCAGCAATGTTGCTCGTAATGTTGCACCGTGTGTCCGCCCCATTAATCTAGTCAATATTCATACAGAAACAACTTAAATTACCATTAAAAACCTATGGTTGATGAAACAACATAATTACTCCACAACTCTATTCTTGATTAGTTTGTTTGTTTCTTCAACCAAAACATTTTTATTTTAAAACCAAGCTTTCGGACACATGGTCCATCTTCAGGGTGTAAAATGGTAGTAATTCGTCAAAACTAACGGCTATTACATTGTAAACAAATAGCGCGCGCAAGCAAAAACAAAAACAAAACAAAAAGACAATTTGCGCGAGCAAGGAAATTAGCAAGTTAAGAATGTGTAATAGATGACAGATTAAAATTTCTTAAATAGAGCAGTGTAATTTTGTGGCAAAATTCTGCCAGTGTCTCTGTTACTAATGGCATCTGTACTCTTAGCAATGTGGCATGCTTCTGACCATTTCCTTTGGTGCCATCTTGTTTCTACTTCAAGGATCTTGGTGTTATTCCAGGAGATGGAATGTCCTGTATTGTGTGTGTGTTCCGCGAGAGCTGACTTGTCGGTCTTGTTAAGTCTAACATAGGACTGATGTTCCTTCTGTCTTGTGGCCAAAGATCTACCGGTCTCTCCGATGTAAAACTAATCATGTCTACACCAACCAGCAAATAATTACATGATCTACTCTATTCTTGTTGTTAACATTAATTGTATTTCACTTACTGTATTTTCCACAACATGCTAAGTCAATAAGTTTGATAATTAATTCTCCTGACAGCCCTTCTCTTCTAGCAAAGCCTTCAATGGTTTCAACTGCGAGAGATGTCTTAAGATTGGCCTTACTTTTTCGTGCTTGGGCATCTACAGGGAAGAAGACACGCAGTTTGTATGTGAAGAAATAAATAAATCCCCTCCCCCTAGAATGGGAGCCATATTCTTTACTATCACTTTTCCTTCCCATATAGAATATAAAATGATATGCACAATACTGATACTGTTCTATGAATGAGTAATATTAAATTAATTAAAGATCCAAGTAAAGATAGATGTACATGTACCGTGCTGGTCAGGTCTTCGTGTAGCTGCACAAAAGTCCTGGCTATATTGTTCTATATTGTCGTTCTGCAGCTACACGAAGACCTTGCCATCAATGCTTGTTGATACCTTGTTCGTTTAGAAAACTAATAGCTTCAACGACTCTCTCTTTGGATGATACTATTTCAGTCATCTTTTACATGATTCTACGTCGGCATTATGCACAAAAATCAGCTGAATTCACCAACAAACGTGTAAATATTGGAGAATCTACAAGGCGCCAAAAGTTTGAAAAATATTACCCACAAGTCAGTGCGCGACAATTCCCACCGGGAGGTAGAAAGTCGTAATTTTTCCCTCTCATTTCCACCAAACATTTTCCCTTTAATTCAAATAGAAGATAATTTGTAATAGGTGAAGTTATAGTGTCTATCCATAATGATAAAAAATACATTGATAATATATATTTTCGATACAGTTTCAAATCGAACATTTCTACCCTCCCCTAGAGAGTAGAAGATTGGAGCTTTTACGTTGATAGGGACGCCTGACGAGATTTGCTAATTTCGGTGATTTGGTCAGTCATACGCCCCATGGGTACCGAACGGACACCAGAAAAATGCCAGTTTGTAAATGAAATCTTTCATCTTTGAGTTTTCATTATACGCTTAGTGGTTGAGAAGAGATTTGGGCTTAGACAGATAGGATCATGCCAAGAAAAATCCTTGTTTATGCGTTTTTGAACACTCTTTGGATGTTGTCGACAGGAAAGGACATTGAATACCTGAAGAAATGGGACTCAAAGTCGAGTTGTAGGTCAGTCAGTCATCTATTCCACACTAAAGATCAGGTTACACAAAAACTGAGACACGTCCTTGCGTCAGAAAAGAAGAAAAAAGTACTCTCCAACGCTCAAATAAGAGCAATAAACATCTACCAAGCCGAACTGAATGATACCGAAAGAGCAGTCTTTGAGGCGATGGGTGGTCTACGAAAACTCTTACACGAAGATTATAAATCAGTGATAAGTATCAAAGAAGCTATTAAGCAAAGACTAGATTCATTTAAAACCATCGCTCTACGTCAAGAGGTTCAGTTTAATTTAATCAGCGAAGCCGAGAAAGAACTAACAGCAGAGAATAAGTTACTTGGACAACACAACTCCACTAGTGGTATTGGTAAACTGATAGATAGTGTTCTGAGTGATATATTTATTGCAGCTGATAAATTAGAGAAAAAGCTCAACGAAAATACTTTTGAAAAGCAGAGGAAAGTCAAGGGAGCATCCATCGAGGCAGTAGTAAGGGTAAATGAAGAAGAAGAGGGTCAGTCTGAAGATGACTCACTTGAGAAAGGAACTAAAGCTTTATCTGATGATCAAACAGATGGCATGAGCATCTTGGTTGACTCACAGAGTAATGAATTTGTGTTATCGAAATCAAAAGATGCTACTGTTCCTCACGAAGATCTCCATTTGATTAAAGACATTATTTGGATTGTTATTCTTTCATTTTTGGGAGCATGCCTTTGTTCACTAGTTGAGCTTCCAACAATGTTTGGGTTTGTTTTAAGTGGCATGATTCTTGGACCAACTGGTATCAATATTATCAAGGTAATCATTTATATTTACTGCCAACAAATAGATAGTGAGATTTAGACTGCATTGCCGGGTTTCATATCGTGAGAGACTGGGAGTGGGCACCAGGGACTTTAGCTCCCCCAATAAAGGTTGGTTTCCCATACATTTCCTAAAATTTCAACCATTTTCATGGGTTTTGAAGGCTTCAGCCCCACAATATGAAACTTGCTCTGCGGTTTCTGCAGGAGAGTCTGTACATGGGACATTTGATATCTAAAAGATGATCATTTTGGCCAGTTTTATTAAGAATTAAGGGATTTACTGACTGATAACCTAATCTTGCATCATGTGTTTGCTAAAGCTTGCTACTTCCTATGGGTAATATTAGCATTTTTACAGCAGATAATAATAAACTTTTATCATTTGATAAGAAACACATTTAGAAAGTTTTATATATTATGAATTAATGCTTTATTTACTCTAAAATTTTCACACAAGGAGACATATATTGTAATTTATTTATTATAATAGAAAAAGAGAAACGAAGATTCAACTAAATTTATTATGAGTAATGTTAGAGCCTGAGGGCTAAATAAACTGATAAGTTTTCTAGTTAGTCCCCAGCCTTAATATTATATTTTCCAAAAATACACCTTTCAAATTACAGTGCAATCTAACTAGTAGAGTGATTCCAATAAACCTGGGCACTACTAATTAGCTGTCAGTGTTTATTAGATGCAAAGGAACAAAAGAAAAGAGTGAGTGTCTAATAGTGTGTATTGGTGTAGTTAGTAATGCCCAGGTTTATTGGAATCACTCTATGGACTATAAATCACAATTCTACAAGTATAAAAGTACAAATATTTTATATTCACTCATGATTTTACTTATTTTGTACAATATTCACTCGTGTTTATACAGCTGTAATCTTTATTTACATTACATGTATCACAAGACATTGTGTTTTGACTAGTTAACATTGTTTCTTCCAGTCTGTTGTTCAGGTTGAGACACTTGGTGAATTTGGTGTTTTCTTTATATTGTTTATGGTTGGACTAGAGTTTTCACCTGAAAGAATAAGAAAGGTAATTATATCAACTTTATGGTAGGTATTCTAACTACAAAAATAACTGACTACAGTAACTGTATCACCATTTGTTGTTGGCTTGGCACCCATGATTCGCAACTGACTCCTCTTTAGCATTCTGTCCCGAGAGTACCCTAAAAAAATTTCAGGCAAGAACCAGGACTTCACTTTGACAACCCTAAAAAATACCAAAATGATGATTTCAACCCCAAAAAAATATGACGGTCATCACTACCACTCGTATATAGGGATCTACCCCCCCCCCCCCCCCCCCCCCCCCCCCCCCCCCCGGGTGTCTACTTTTGTACGTTGCTGTGATGATGACACATTGGTAAATATAATAATTAAATTAGAGTCATTTTTGTATGAGTGGGAAGTAGCTATGGTACGGTTCGAGCCGTACAGTGACCGTATCACACCATCATCGTGCCATATCCAAGCATTCTGATTGGTTTCAAGCGATGTTTTTGCACACTGTGATTGGTTGAATACAAAGTCTTCGATTCCGTACTGTGACCGTAACTCCGTGCCGTAGGTTTCCCACTCATACAAAAATGACTCTAATAAGCGCTGATATAGTACACACTTCCACACTAATTGCCTATGATGCTTCACAATTAATATAAATTATACTGAAAAAAATAATTTACCCTGTTTAGAGCAAAATAATTGAATTATAATAATTTATGCCATAAAATCTCAAATTAATGTCAGCCTTTATAATCACTTCCCTTTAGCCAAAGAAAAAACATTATCACACTGAGTATTAGAGTTGTTTTACGGTAACATGACACTCAAATGGCTTCCTTTCTGAACCAATCAAAAAGTGTGCAGATGCATCTCATCCAATCAAACTCTTTCACTATGGCAAGGCGCGGTGCAGTGATGGTGCAGTAGTTTTCCCACTCATACGAAAATGACTCTAATAGAAGTAATAGATACATTTATGAGCGGCTGTGTTGTATGAGATAGACAATCACGAGCCGTAGGTGAATGATTGTAGATCTCATACAACAAGGACGCGAATATTGTATCGGACTAGCCACAAATGTATAAAATCTTGTTCTACTATTTTATAATTTTCAAGATACCAGTAAGTTTGGCTGAGAAAATCAAATATTTAGTCTACATTGTATGCAAATCAAGACGATTTTGTATCAAAAATACAAGCTCTTCCACGGCTATGATTTCTATTGTGTTTTCCTCATGAATTATTAATGAATATGATAACTAGAAATACTGACATGTCCAATCCTTTTTCTACTCTTCATCATAGGTGTGGAAGGTATCAGTTGGTGGTACTACCCTTATGATGGTTCTTATCATAGTGTTTGGTATGCTTGGCGGCATGTGTTTGGGAATTCTTCCTCAGCAGAGTGCATTTGTTGCAGCATGTCTTTCACTATCTAGTACACCACTTATTGTGAAATTCTTAGGAAATAGACATGGTGAACAGACCAGTAAAGGTGAGAATCCTGCAAAAGGATATTTGATGTATATTACAAAAAAGTAATGCATAGAGAAGTTCTTTTGACAATATATTATTGTAGCAATACAAACAACTGTCTGTTCATTTACTTTTTTGATCATCCATTTCAGATCATCCATGATCAACATTTATTGAAATAGGTATACATGTATATACAAAAAAGTTCAGTCTACCTGGTACATGTTGTACACTAAAAGTTACTATAGTCAGGATTTTAAAAGCATCATAATATTATAATGATACTGATAATGATACAAGTTTATAAGTGTATTTCACTTTTATGTGTTTACCCTCTTTAAATAAAGTCATCATCATCATCATCATCACTTCATCATCATACTCTGAGTGTGGTACCCTGGTCCCAGAGGCACTGACCAAAAGTCCGGCAAGGGAGAGTATAGGTCAGTGCCTCTGGGACCAGGGTATGAGTGTGGTGATGTATGTATAATCTTTAATCCCTTCTTACTATTGACAGAACATACAAATGGTGACCATGACTATAGCAGTAGCCTGCTTGGCATTCTTGTCATGCAAGATGTCTATCTAGGATTAATAGTAGCTATGTTACCAGCATTGTCGGGTCACATGGTGACCACCTCATCCAGTAAAATAAATAAAGGAGTTGTTCATCACATTCTTCATGGCAATGACCACCCCAATAGTACAAGTACAAGTACAAGTACAACACAACATATTATGATTGTATCGTGGGTGATATTTGAAGTGTTAGCTTCAATGGTTGGACTCGCTATTCTTTGTGTTGTTATGGCAAGATATTTAATTGGTCCATTTTACAGGTACGTTATTTACAGTATGACACTCAAAAGACCATTATTAGCCAATCAGCATCTGATATATAGTGAGACGTTCAATGGCTTTATCATGACCAGGTTGTAATGATATGCATGTATAATGATATGACTGTGATTGTAGATGTTTACAAAGAACGGGATCCCTGGAGTTATACTTCCTTGGAACCATTGCACTAGCATTTTGTATGTTGATGGTAAGACACTGTAAATGTCTATGCTTTTACATGCTCATTCCAATTTGACTATAAATGTTGTTTGTTCAGAATAAAATCGTCGTTCATTATCTTCACCATCGGCAGCACTCTCAATGGCTGCAGCAGCTGCATCATCATCATTATCATTACCATGAACATCATTATCTTCATTTTATTTAAATCAATAATTTTTTTATTTAAATCAATCGTCAACATCAGCAGCAACATTATCATCACTGTTATCATCACCACCAACTTCATTATCTTCACCATCATCAACATCAGTAGCACTATCAATGACATCAGCAGCAGCATCATCATTATCATCACTGTTATCATCAACTTCATTATCTTCACCATCATCAACATCAGCAGCACTCTCAATGACATCAGCAGCAGCATCACTATCATCATCGTCAACTTCATTATCTTCACCATCATCAACATCAGTAGCACTATCAATGACATCAGCAGCATCATCATCATCATTATCATCATCATCAACTTCATTATCTTCACCATCATCAACATCAGTAGCACTATCAATGACATCAGCAGCAGCATCATCATCATTATCATCATCATCAACTTCATTATCTTCACCATCATCAACATCAGTAGCACTATCAATGACATCAGCAGCAGCAGCATCATTATCATCACTGTTATCATCACCATGAAATTCATTATCTTCACCATCAATATCAGCAGCACTCTCAATGACATCAGCAGCAGCATCATTATCATCACCGTTATCATCACCACCAACTTCATTATCTTCACCGTCATCAACATCAGTAGCACTATCAATGACATCAGCAGCAGCATCATCATTATCATCACTGTTATCATCAACTTCATTATCTTCACCATCATCAACATCAGCAGCACTCTCAATGACATCAGCAGCAGCATCATTATCATCACTGTTATCATCACCACCAACTTCATTATCTTCACCATCATCAACATCAGCAGCACTCTCAATGACATCAGCAGCAGCATCATTATCATCACTGTTATCATCACCACCAACTTCATTATCTTCACCATCATCAACATCAACAGCACTCTCAATGACATCAGCAGCAGCATCATCATTATCATCACTGTTATCATCAACTTCATTATCTTCGCCATCATCAACATCAGCAGCACTCTCAATGACATCAGCAGCAGCAGCATCATCATCACTGTTATCATCACCACCAACTTCATTATCTTCACCATCATCAACATCAGTAGCACTATCAATGACATCAGCAGCAGCATCATTATCATCACCACCAACTTCATTATCTTCACCATCATCAACATCAGTAGCACTATCAATGACATCAGCAGCAGCATCATTATCATCATCATCAACTTCATTATCTTCACCATCATCAACATCAGTAGCACTATCAATGACATCAGCAGCAACATCATTATCATCATCATCAACTTCATTATCTTCACCGTCATCAACATCAGTAGCACTATCAATGACATCAGCAGCAGCATCATTATCATCATCATCAACTTCATTATCTTCACCGTCATCAACATCAGTAGCACTATCAATGACATCAGCAGCAGCATCATCATTATCATCACTGTTATCATCAACTTCATTATCTTCACCATCATCAACATCAGCAGCACTCTCAATGACATCAGCAGCAGCATCATTATCATCACTGTTATCATCACCACCAACTTCATTATCTTCACCATCATCAACATCAGCAGCACTCTCAATGACATCAGCAGCAGCATCATTATCATCACTGTTATCATCACCACCAACTTCATTATCTTCACCATCATCAACATCAACAGCACTCTCAATGACATCAGCAGCAGCATCATCATTATCATCACTGTTATCATCAACTTCATTATCTTCGCCATCATCAACATCAGCAGCACTCTCAATGACATCAGCAGCAGCATCATCATCACTGTTATCATCACCACCAACTTCATTATCTTCACCATCATCAACATCAGTAGCACTATCAATGACATCAGCAGCAGCATCATTATCATCACCACCAACTTCATTATCTTCACCATCATCAACATCAGTAGCACTATCAATGACATCAGCAGCAGCATCATTATCATCATCATCAACTTCATTATCTTCACCATCATCAACATCAGTAGCACTATCAATGACATCAGCAGCAGCATCATTATCATCATCATCAACTTCATTATCTTCACCATCATCAACATCAGTAGCACTATCAATGACATCAGCAGCAGCATCATTATCATCATCATCAACTTCATTATCTTCACCATCAGCAACATCAGTAGCACTATCAATGACATCAGCAGCAGCATCATCATTATCATCACTGTTATCATCAACTTCATTATCTTCGCCATCATCAACATCAGCAGCACTCTCAATGACATCAGCAGCATCATCATTATCATCACTGTTATCATCAACTTCATTATCTTCACCATCATCAACATCAGCAGCACTCTCAATGACATCAGCAGCAGCATCATCATTATCATCACTGTTATCATCAACTTCATTATCTTCACCATCATCAACATCAGCAGCACTCTCAATGACTTCAGCAGCAGCATCATTATCATCACTGTTATCATCAACTTCATTATCTTTGCCATCATCAACATCAGCAGCACTCTCAATGACATCAGCAGCAGCAGCATCATCATCACTGTTATCATCACCACCAACTTCATTATCTTCACCATCATCGACATCAGTAGCACTATCAATGACATCAGCAGCAGCATCATTATCATCATCATGAACTTCATTATCTTCACCATCATCAACATCAGCAGCACTCTCAATGACATCAGCAGCATCATCATTATCATCATCATCAACTTCATTATCTTCACCATCATCAACATCAGTAGCACTATCAATGACATCAGCAGCATCATCACCGTTATCATCACCATGAACTTCATTATCTTCACCATCATCAACATCAGCAGCACTCTCAATGACATCAGCAGCAGCATCATCATTATCATCACTGTTATCATCACCATCAACTTCATTATCTTCACCATCATCAACATCAGTAGCACTATCAATGACATCATCACCAGCAACAGCTGCATTCATCATCATCATCATCACCATGAACTTCATTATCTTCACCATCATCAACATCAGCAGCACTCTCAATGACATCAGCAGCAGCATCATTATCATCACCACCAACTTCATTATCTTCACCATCATCAACATCAGCAGCACTCTCAATGACATCAGCAGCAGCAGCATCATTATCATCATCATGAACTTCATTATCTTCACCATCATCAACATCAGCAGCACTTTCAATGACATCAGCAGCAGCAGCATCATCATTATCATCACCATCAACTTCATTATCTTCACCATCATCAACATCAGCAGCACTCTCAATGACATCAGCAGCAGCAGCATCAAAACTGTCATCATCATCATCACCACCATTACATCATCATCATTCAAAGGTTCATTTATTTCCATATAATATGAACTACAAATAATAATACATTTGTCCAAAGCCTTTGGTTGAAAATGTATTATCAATAACAACAGTATTACACCACCATTATCATTATAATCTTTAACATCACTACCATCACTATCCTTATCATCATTATTTATTAATAATTTATTGATACATATTTCTGTGTATTGATTGTAGATGACAGAACATCTAGGTGTTTCTATGGAACTGGGATGCTTTGTTGCTGGTGTTTTAATTAGTGCTAATGGTGAACAAATCGTTAAACAGGTAATGACCAAGCATAATGGAATAAAATAGCATTTGATATATAGCATGTGTTTTATTTTTATTTTTATTATTATTGTTATGTGTATACTACCTCTTTATTACTAGGTCTCACATCTAGTTGAGCCAATCAAAGATTTTTTGTCTTGTTTATTCTTTGCTTCAATAGGTATGTTATTTATTGTACTTTTACACCTTTGATGTATTGTTTACTTAAAATAAACACACTCATTTTAAACACGAAGCCTGCTCATGGGGTAAGATTGTTTGCTAATAATTAATCTTTGTATCACTACATTCTGAACATCTGATTAAATAAATACATTGTTTTACTCCTGGGCACCACGTCCTTTCATACTGGAACTTCCTGTTTAAAACCTCTTTTTCATTGATAAATATTTGTTTACACTGTACAAAACAAATTAAACCTAAACAACAATATGAGCGGCCGAACTGTATGGTATTTAAATACCATACAGATCGGACGCGAATATTGTATCTGACTTATCGAATCCAACGATGTATAAGTGGATGTTTTACTATAATTTGGATGATTGGAAACAGTTTGGCCGAGAAAATCCAAGTTAAAGTTGAATGCAAATGAGGACGATTCTGTATCCGATTTACAGATGTCTGCTACGCTTATGATTTCTATTGTATTTCCCTCATTTTAATTCGATAATACAAGTTACAAACAATCTGATGTTATGTACATGTAGATCTTTGAGTTTATAGTAAATCTTGTTTCCCTGCCTTGTATATATCCAGGCTTTCATGTATTTCCTTCGTTTGTTTTGAATGAGTTATCAGTCACCTTGTCTTTAACATTTGGTGTCGTCACGTTGAAGGTAAGATTTACTACATGTACATGTACAACCATCAGTAACACTGGAATAATACATGCACTCTTGAAACCTTGGCATTCAGTCCAAGAGTTTGTGAGCGTGCGTGTTCTTTCAACTGCTGGAATATATATTTTGGGGAGAATAAAGAAATATTAGAAAGAAAACCTTGAACAAATAGAGGATGGGAAGGTGAAAATGAATGAAAAAATAAAAGAAAGGAAGAATGAAAGAAAGAAAGAAAGAAAGGTAATATACTGAATGAATGTCGATGGAAAAACGAAAATGAAAGAAAGTGGATGGAAAGAAAGTCAAAGAAAGAAAGTCAAAGAATGAAAAGAATATACATGGGTTTGTAATGACTTTATTAAAAAAATACTTCACACGGTTAAAAGTGAATTGCGGCAAATAAGATAGCGTCTAGAAAACTAACAATTTGTTCTCTAATGTAGTTTGTAGTTGGTGTTATCGTATTACGTCTATTCCTACCCAAATCAACCAACAATAAATACATAGTAGCTGCTGGTTTGGCACAAGTCAGTGAGTTTTCCTTTGTGTTGGGAAGTCGTGCTCGGCGCTTTCATCTTATCTCTCGAGAGGTATGTTTTCATTGGCTTCCTGATTAGACTCTGATTAATGATACATGTATACTCTATTCATACAATGCAGAAGTCCCCCCCACCCCCCCCCCCCCCACAAAAAGCTATGCTAAACTGGTACATTTTTGTAAATGTTTTTTTTTATAAATTTCATCCATTCATTCATTCATTCAATGGAATTACACGAATTCATATACATTTCATGTAGCTCACAGGGCTAAATTGCTGGCTATTAAAATCCTTTATCGTGCTGCGTTTGAATAGCGCTCGGAAGCGGTGCTCGATTCTTCGTGACCTCACATCCTTGTTTCGATTTCTCTCTATTAATCCGTGTGGGACGGAGCACTGATGGAGGGGAGGGTGGGGGTAGAGGAAGCAACGTCACATGACACAAATTATAAGGAGTCTCTGAAGCCTAGTTTTGACCAGCGACGAGCATGGTGGGTTCATTTTCGCATGACAGAATTACTTGCGAAGCTAGGATTTTAAAGCACAAGCAAAAAAATTATAAAATAAAATTACATGGAAAAGAAATACGCTTGTGTCAGTGATATAACAAGGTCTCTTTTGCTTGCGTGTCATCTCACACTATGGGCGCGTTCACACTGGGGTTCTAGATCGATCTGAGATCGATCTGAGATCGATCTAGAAAAAACAATTGCGTTCACACTTGGATCGATCTGAGATCGATCTCAGATCGATCTGAGATCGATCTGAGTCCACTTTGGTTTGCGTTCACACTGGATACTTGAAAAGTTGTTATTTTTGGGAGAATAGGTAAGACGTTGGACTACGACGCAGAAGTCTCGGGTTCGAATCCCATATCAAAAGTAGTATCAATAATTATTTTTTTTCTTTCTTTCTTCTGTTTCTCTGAGTTACATTTGCTCTATGGTGAAAATTTTCAATGTTAGTAGAATGATTTCGTATTAAACTCGTTTTTATATGGTCATGATTCTGCTTATATGTAAATTAGTTGTGAACATTCATGAGCAGTACGCTCGAGTGATGCACGTGATTATTCGTGATGTTGTACCACAACATTGCGGGATCATTGGAATCATGCCTTTGCTGCTTGTAAACGTGGCGTATATTGCTTTTGAAAATGACCAGGCTTAGATGGCGCTAGGGTTTTCCACAAGTTGCTCGGCAACTTTTCGGCAACTTTTGCTCTTTCGAGAAACTTTCTGGCAACTTTAGTATTTGAGCAACTTTTTGGCAACTTCTTCCAATTCGAGAAATTTATCCTTTTTTAAAGAGACAAAAAGCTTTTTTGCATGATGTCTCATGAAAAATTGAGATGGATTCCCTTCCCTATTGAATGTCAATATCAAAATATTAATTTTGATCTTCTCTGCTGATGATTGAAGCTCAGTATATCGTTTTTTGGGGTTACCTGTGTTTTGTGAAGCGATAGATATATGGTCAGCGGTATTCATGTGAACACGCTTTCAAAATGGCGGCCAATGTCGAAACATATTCCAGCTCTGAAGACTCTGAAGACTCAAGCATTGACCCAATCCAAGTGGCAAAAACACGTGGAGCAGATCTGAAGGAACCCGAAAAGGCTCCCACCACCTGTTGTTAATCACGAATATGGTCGTTATATGACTATGCAAACGTCAGATGTTACAAAATTATCTATTGGAACAGTAAAAACGTGAACTGATGAGTTAGAGAAACGAGCAACTTCTGAGCAACTTTTTTAAAAATTAAGCAATTTATAGGCAACTTTTTAGGATTTATGGGGAAACGTTTAACAGAAATTCGAGCAACTTGTGGAAAACCCTAGATGGCGCTGTCTAGTGTAGTCTACATAGCTTTGGTTTGTGCAGGCCGTTTATGACTTCAAAAGAAAAATCGTGTGACATGTCTTGCGAAAAGGTGCTTGCAATTAAGCGCTCGCCCAAAATGTCGCAAGTCCTGCACGTGGGTACTGTTGGATGAACGCTCAAAATAAGGCCATACCGCCCCCTCCCCCAGCTTATAAGCCTTCCCGGTTATAATCCCATATACTTTCAAACAACAACAATTGCCGTTTATAAGCCCACCCATAAACCATTCAGTACGAACTTGTATAATCCCAGGGCTTATAAGCTGCAGTTTACGCGGTGATATATTTAGAAACTGATGAGTCCCCGCAGGAAATACAAATAATAATTATTTGGATTATTTCAAGTTTGCTCAAAAAGCGCCATTATATCTCGTTTCAGTTGTTGCGCTTTGAACATCCAACCTAACGGCCGTCTACACGGTTCCGGACGAATTTGTAACCGTTCAAAAAGTTGTACGTTTAGGCGTTCCGTTCACACGGAACTGTGCTATACGCGGCTTTTCGGCATCACCGTACGAGCCGTGATACAATAAATGACCGTCTATTTTCGCATTTCTTTATAAATGTAAATTGTGACTGACAAGCCCTACGGGAAATATTAAATAAAACATATGTATGTAAATGTTACTATAAAATATAGCTGACATTTCTAATTATATAAACATAGCCCACTTCTAGCTCGCTTGCGTTCACACTTGGATCGATCTGAGATCGATCTCAGATCGATCTAGAAAAAAAAATTGCGTTCACACTTGGATCGATCTCAGATCGATCTGAGGGAGCGTTCACACTGGAGTTGTAGATCGATCTGAGATCGATCTAGAAAAAAAAATTGCGTTCACACTTAGCTCGCATTTGACCTAGATCGATCTCAGATCGATCTAGAATCCCAGTGTGAACGCGCTCTATGCCTCTAGACATAAAATGCAGGCCCTGGTTGCACGAAAGGTACATATAGCGCTATCCACCGTCGGATATCTCTTGTCCAATGGATAATACTGATGCAGTTATCCAATAAATTTTATCCGTTGGATAGGACTTATCCGGTGAATAGCGCTATTCACCTTTCGTGCAACTGGGGCCTGTTTATAAAAATACTATACATTAACTGTCTTGATTTATCTCTAGGTCTATCTACTCATTCTTAGTGTCACGACTCTATCTCTCCTATTTGCTCCGTTGGTGTGGAGAATATCGTTATGGAAGTTTGGCGATAAACGTTGTAATCTCACATCAAACAGCAGAACAGCTCGACACAAGCCGATCTAGCATTTGTTTTGACCTAGGCATCTAATTCAGCTAATTCAGAAAACGTTGTCGGCGATTCTTCAAGCCTACGCGACTAGACCGAAGAAGAGTATGGGTAAAAATCAATGAGTCTATAAATACACCATCAAAAAGTACGTCTCACGGAATATGAATCATATCTGCTTCTGTTTCCTTGTTTTAAAAAGTAGGTAGGTAGGTAGGTAGGTTTATTTAAACTCGAACTATTTAATGAGCCAGAGACTCGTTTACAATATATTGGGTGTTTCTTGGTGTTGCAGTCTACATTGTATTCTTAGTTAGGTTTCTTTGTCATGCAGGGTATTGTTTTGGTTCAAGTTCATTCCTCTCGTTCTTTGTGTTCATTGTCTAACGTCCTCTGGTGTTCTGCAACACCAAGAAACCTCCAATATATTCGAAGTGAACATAATAGATTCACCTGCCATTGTCACCAAATACGATAAAAGCATGCAAGTGAATTATCATATCTACCCATACTCCCTTTCGGTCTAGTCGCGTAGGCTTGAAGTCGATCGCCGACAACGTTTTCTGAATTAGCTGTACATGGAAGACTTTATATGGGAGTGTTCTGTAATACTACTAGAATGATAGGGGGATTATACAATGTGTTAAATATCATGAAGGGGTGGGGGGGGGGGGGGGGGGGGGTTGGAAAGTATGTTGAGCTTATACCTTGCAACTTTTGAAAAACATACGGGACGGGATTTATGAATATCTGGATATTTTATGAATATATTTTATGAATTTCTATTTTTTTCTAGATATTTTATGAATTTGTAAGATTATATTTAAGTAACGTCACGTTTGAACTCGGTGGCGCCAAACGCAATAGGGTTGCTACGGTAATAGTGCCAGTGGCAATTCTAAAATGATGACATTTTGAATTGATTGATGCAAATATTTCCATCATTCTGGGAGTGAGAATGTTTGAAAGACTTAATAGGGACAATGGGATTGTACAGTGTAGTCTTTTCATCTGGACAAATTGTTTTTAGAATGACTGTACATGTTAGTTATCACATACAGTACCTCTATTTTGTTAGTAAGTAGTTCTCTCCCTTCACTCAAGTCCAAATAGTCCCTTTTCGCGTTCACAGATACCGCTGTACTTATTGACAACAGACGCATTTGTACAGGGTTAGCCTCGAGTCAGGGTAAATTATTCACAAATACCAACAAGAACACGAAAAATTGTTGACATGAAACAATAGAAACATTTTTAAATTGCACGGACTGTTTTCTGAATCGAGGCTAAGCCTGTACAAATGCGTCTTTTGTCGAGGACAGCGGTCATCTCTAAACAACGCGAAACTGGAGTATTCACGGAAACGTTTGATAGCACTTTACCTGCATTTACTGGAAAAACGTGCGCTCTTTATAAAACGTACCGCTTGGAAATCTGTTGGGAATTTATTTCTGAACCTTGGCAATGAAAACTCCCAACTTTGACCTATTTTACTTTACTGTTTTGATTCCGATTACGGCTGCGCGCGTCGACGGTACCGATACTTGTGAAACTATTGAAAATACCTGTCTAAAAACTCACCTTATTAATTTTAAGAAAAGGGAAGACAGACTTCGGATTTTATCCAGATAATATGGTTTCCATTGAAAAAGAATCTCATTAGACTTTTATAGGGCCAGTCAGAGCCGTCGTGTAGTATATATATGACGATGACGGTGGATTTTATTTTAAATATTTATAGTCCAACAATTGTGATTATCATGAAACGAGACAAAAATAACACAAAATTAAGAAAGACATAATAATATCATATAATTCATATGCGAGAGTCAAAAGTGAAAAAACATCGAAAAAAAGATCGTAAAAAAATGGGACGATTCTCCCCATCCTCAGGAACCCAGGGGTATATTCTGTCGCTCGTTATCTGGGAGCGAGTAACGAGCTACAGAATATCCCCCTGGATTCTCCCGAGACATTCTGAGAAGCTGAGACATCGAATCGACTTACGTAGAGGATGAAGATTTCGGCCCCACCCGCGCTATTCCGGTGCTACATAAAACTAGGTTATAACCAAAAGCCCAGTGAGGGAGGGGATCTACACCTTTAGATATCCTCTATTAGACTAGCTATTGCTCCATCTAGACACATTTAATAACGTGTCTAGCTTCATTGTAATGCTAATCAGTTCAGTCTAACCTCCTTGGGGACAACACTTGAATAGGGATTGAAAACAAAAGCAGTAATGATCGAACTCGGCATAGGATATCACAATACGGTCAGTTTCTCGGGAAAATGGAAGACATTCTATTTGCACCTGGCGGCTATAAATAAATAAATATAAGGTGTCGGACTCACAAAATGTAAATATCATTTCCCAGGATGAGGACTGCGGGATATCTGTGGCTTTCAGTTAGAGATGAAAGAGCCTGGATTGAGCCCGGTGTAACTAATCGAACGGTTCGGCAATCGAATTTAATCGAACCTCGTCGAACCCAATCGAATGACGAGGTTCGGTAATCGGACACAATCGAACACTCACAAAAATTTTAGGCAATCGAACAATTAAATCGAACTACTACTACTTTTGAGTGATTTCAAATATGTTCGACTGGGTTCGATTTCGTTCGATTGGGTTCGATGAAATTCGATTGCCGAACCGTTCGATTAGTTACACCGGGATTGAGACAGGTCTTTGTATATGTTTGCACTGGATAATGAAACCTTAGAAATCGTTTGGTATTTCATAGGAAATCAGTTGAATTGAACTTATTTCTTTGGAACTAGTGTCTAAAACCTTGGAAATTGGAATTTCCAATATATTTTCAACAAGGTTTCAAAAAGAGCTCACACTGTATGTTTTCTATATATCACTGAAACGGTAGTTTAGCCGGTACCTCTTCCAAAGGAAACCCAAGCTATATACTCTGAATCGAAACAACTAACCAGCGGTTCCTTATTCCCTTCCCTCCCCCCTTTCATCCGGCTCCCAGCCTCAGACTCCCTCCCCTGCTAAGCCGGAACTTGTTTCAGCAGTCTGCTGCATGGTCAGCCAAATGATTGCTTATATTCAAGGTGGTGTGTTCAATAGCCGTAGGTAAGATTTACCGTGCCCCCCACCTCAGCCCTACCCTTGTGCCTGCGGTTTTAATAATCGGGACACAGTTTCTTGCTGCTGCGATCACTCACTACCGCACTGAAACTATCGTCATCGTTTATGGTTTAGTGTGATTCAAGTTGGTATAGCTGAACTATGGCACTTGGGATTTTTTATAATCACACTGCTCAAGGCAGTGGTTTTTCATGTTTGTTAATAAGTTATAGCCTTTTGCGGTAAACAGTTTCTGAAAAGCGATATTTTTTTCCTGTGTTATGAATAACAGTGATTGAGTTCGTCAGGTTGTGAGATTTCGTCGCCAAATATATTGTTTCAGAGATAAGCGCAAACCCGGGCATTTGAAGTCGAGGTGTCTGCACCGATCTTGAAAACTATTTGAATATTTCGTAGAAACTTACTAGCAGACTAGTGTTTTAATAAACATGTCTACAAATCAGATTTATGCCTGAAATCTTGTTTTCTTTCTTGTTTTCTATGCGGTAAAATAGGCGTACCAGAGTACATCTCAATGCGCCGTGCGCAAAAAACAATTAGTCGGACTAAACTTGTAATAAATGTTTTACTAGATACTAGCTGCTTGAATATATATTCTAGGATTCAAAATGATGTATGTCATTAGTAGGCAATTTTGTATTTTTATGTCGCATTCAGAAAACAAGAACCAATCAACAAGCATATTCTAAAACTAATCGAATTAATGGAACGCGGCGGAAAACGTGTCTCACGTTGTGAGCCCATCACTTTCTCAAGCGAAGCAAAGTAATGCTGAGAACATAATATATCGCTTTATGATTTATTCAGCTAGCGACTATTTTCGTTTTGGAAGACTGTGTGTTTTTTAAGGTAATTTATTGGTTAAATTCATTGATTCCACTATCAGTAAAACACAAGCGAACCGCATTTTGCGAGACTTTCAGTGAGATGTTGCCAAAAATGGCAAGTCGAACTGTGATTGGTCGAGAGGCGAACAAGAATAAGACGTCACGTCTGTAGATATCTAAGCGATGTGCCATGGTTGACTGTAGTGAAGCGCCATTTTAGCCACATTTTGCCTTGATTTGAGGCGAAAAAAGGCTCGAATCTCCGTCATTTTAGACATGGACTTTGGCTGGTTATTAAGCTTTAACGGGCTTTCTTTTGAGCTTCTATGAACTGTCCATGGCCGAAGGAGTGGACAATGACATGAGCCAACAACAACAGCAAGACGGCGTTCCGCATGGCCAGGAGGCGTTTCACTCTCCTTCCGTGCACTTCGAAAGCACAGTTTTCGATGCTGCAAGCACTCCTTCTATTGAGGTAACAGTTTCTTCTGTCCAACCTGGTGTAAGTCAGGGACCAAAAAAGAAAAGTGCATTTCAAATTACCAGTGTAACTGAAACACGAGCGCATAGTCGTGGTGACAGTAATGGCTACGATGCAGAGGACCTAAACGAAAGTGATGTTACAGAAATTCAGATAGAAACGATCGAGAACTCATCTACGGGCAATGGAAATGGTGGATCAAGATTTAAAGTTGTCAAAATTCAAAACAAAGAGCCTTATAAACGTGGACGTTGGTTGTGCCGTGATTTTGAGCAGCCTACAACGACCCCAACGTATAATGCAGAGAGTCGAGAAGTACATTCAACTACTACTGCTAGTTCTAACATTTTCTCTTCGAATCATGTGTCATCAGAGGCATCAAACGCCAACGATCCATCTATATCAAACCACAAAAATATCGTAGAAGTTACTTTTAATTATAAACCATTCCAAACTCCTGCTGTAGCGCCTGCCAACCCGAACTTCGAAGCTACCTTTTGGAAGAAACAGTCCGACCAAGTACTAATAGGAGGTAGCATTAAACAGGACATCGTAGACTTAGGATCATTGGCTTCTAGTAAAACTTTAGCACCAACTGAAAGAATTGAAAAATTAGCTGAAGCAGCACGGCTCCTCCCTGGCTCTACTTCTCAAAGGTGAGGAATATGTTAGAGAACGTTAAACGACATGCATGCAACGTGTAAGTAAGTCCACACCGTAACTTGTTAACTTCGTATCATAACAGGCTTTTCAACATCTTTACTCTGGATTTTCCGTTTTGTCTTCACTATTTCATATTTAATCGTTTAGCGGATTGAAAAAACACTTTTTACCACAAAATTTTAGTTTTTGGTGTTATGAAGTTACTGACTCCCAAAGCGATAATTTATTGATGTTGAGTCTGGTAAAATAGAAAGACTTAGTCGACCATTCACGAAAATTATCCCTTACAGAAAATATGGAGAATTAGAAATTTTAAATTAAACATTTGCAAAGACCATTTGCTAGCAGTCTTTGTTTCTTCTGGTTTATTTTCCATTGATGAGATGTTGGTACTTGGTTGTTTACTTGTTGACTAGTCCACGTCGATCCATGAGTCATGAAAGAAATCTTTGAATTCTTAGATTAGGATTTCCAAGCTGTTTGCTCGCTGAATTACAGCAGAACTACTAATCTTTTAAGAATGTCTTTAATCTTGAATGAATGAAATATGCTCCCAACATTTATAATCTTCCGTTTGCTCTAATTGTACCATTTGGTTATTTATTTTTGCATTTATCATAATATTAGTAAGCTTAACTTATATAGAAATTGGGATCTAGTGTTTTTCTTCAAGTGGCTGCAACTGTAACAGGTTTTTCACTTCTTCGTGAATCCAACTTATTGGAGATTTGAGTTTATATCCATAGGTTGTTATTCTGAGTTGTTGCAGAAATATTTACAGTAGGAATCAAGAAAATGTTTTCAATTTTCACGATGTACATATTATTACATGTTTATAATTCAATACATTTTTTTACAAATGTACAACTCAAGTAACGTAATAGTTTCTTGTGGTAAATTGCTTTAGTCATGAACATAATGGTGTTTCAAATAAATTTTATTTTGTGAAGTTTCAATTTTCTCTCAAAGTTTCACAGGTAATTCGACATCTCAGTGCAAAACTTTGCAATTCAAATCTACATTTCTGTAACTTGCATTTTCTTGTTCATTTTCAATTTGCATTAAATTCTATAGTCATTATCATTCTTGACCTGAAAGTACCTCTTATATTTTATGATATTTTGAATCTTGTGGTTTTTGCGCCAACCAAAACTTTTAAGATTCAAGATATTTTTACTAATTAAATAGAGAGGAATATTTTTTAAATCCTAGTGTGGTTGCCATAATCAAATACAGTCAAAAACATCATCACAAAATACTTTAATTTTCAGCAGTGTTTGATATTGCATTTGTATAGCTGCATACATGTAATATAGCTACTAATTTAAAACTTTGTATATATTATATATATATACTGGGTTCAATTTTGGCATTGCAATGACAATAAGATACCGGTACATGTATGTACCAAATCTTGTGGTGTTGAATGTGCAAATGGTCTTTACGCAAATACCAGTAATCCCATAAGGAATAAATGCTTATCACTGATAATGTATTAGGATTTTGCAAAACATTTCAACTCTACTAATAGTACAATACAATAGTGCAGTTTAAGAATATTGCAAGTCAATATTATTTCACCAAATTGATTGACAAGGCTATGAGTCACTGGTTCCATGTTATTATAATGAGAAGCGTGAAGAATATTCCATGATAAAGGTGTGAAAAGAATATATCCTGGCAATAATTTACATTTATGAAGAAGTTGAATCTTATTAATTTTTGTGTGTTTTGTGTTAAAAGCAGAAGTATTATATCCTATGACTTTTAAAACTGTCCATTTAAATACTGATTGACTCATGTCAAATATGACTTCCAATATTATTACAATTTCAGAATGCTTGATGTTGTAGTATTTATGCACAATTGGTAACTTTTACAGTTTAAGTAATTTGGCTCTGCGAGAATGTTTAAGTATATTATTTGTCTTTCGTTTGAGAAAGATTAATTCTAAATGTGATTTGCTATCAAGAAGCAGGATACTCATTAACGTCAAAAATTGTCAATTCATTCCATGTAAAATCCTCTTCTTTTTTCCCTCATCTCTAATCCTATATAATATGTTTTCATTGTGTTCAATCAATATTTCTATTCATTTTGACGTTTGTGAATATTTTTCAAGGGCTATAAAATACTTTAAATTTATTTTTCAATTTTCAAGGTGCATCTAAAAATCCAATCACCAACATTATTTGCAAAGAATGTTTGGTGAATATGAAAGTTATATTTAGTGATATACTTTTAAGTTTGAACTCCCATGGTTTTTCGTTCTATGTTATGGATAGTTATTCATAGTAAATAGATGTCCTATGGCTCTGTTATCCCTATATTCTGTCTGATGTATTTCTATTTATGCTCACTTTTGAATCAATTATTCACTCAGACAGGGTCGTTCAAATAAACTGCCAGTACATTCATGTATTATAATCTGCCAGCTCACCACTACCCGGTATTATTATTTATCCTGCTACTCCATTGGCAAAGCCAGGTTACTAGAGCTGTATAGTGTAAGAAATTAGTGTAACCTACATTTCACTATCTATAATCTATGATGTTCTATGGAGTTAAACTACCATACATCTACATACACTACGCCAAGCCGACCTCAATGCTGGGTAGTAGGTCAGGCCATTCACATACCAGACAACTTCGTGCCCTACTCTTAGTCGAACAGTGGTGTGGGTTCTTTTACTTCCCTCTGGTGCAATGTAATGGAGTGTGGAGAGACGGGACCGCCATTTTACGTGATCATCCGAGCCACACGAAGGTCTAACCATTTGTAGATGTAATTACAAAGGCAGCACCTTCTCCTCAATTATTTTAAGACCCTGAGTAATGGTCCGGCCGGGACTTGAACCACGAACCTCCCGCACAATAGACCGGTACTCAACCAACTGAGCCAACCGGACGGCAGCCCGGGGGGAAATCCCATATATAAAGTGGTGGGGATGCTCATCGGAAATTGTCAAAATGATCCCTAAAAGGTACCTGAGTCTTGTCCAGGTGGGCGTGGCAACAAATAATTTTTACCCCTAACAGGTACCAACTCTAAAGTGACAAAAGCTACAACTGTCATTCTGGCTGTCATTATCTTATCTCAGATATCTGACAAACACCCCCAAAAGGTACCGCCGGCTTAGTCTCTTGTGGTCCTTTTAGATTTGTGATACCCTAAGAGGTACCAAATCACAGATCTCGACCCCTAAAAGGTACGACGAGCATCCCAACCACTTTATATATGGGAGTCCCGGTCCCCCTGGACTTGCAGTCATGTCAAATATTTATGATTCTTTCAACTCAGTATTTTCTGTATGTATACCATAAACAAGTAAATATCAGTTGACACAGTTTCAACTGTTGTGTAGAAGGTCAGTGGTTCATTACTCAGGGTGTTTTAACCATTGAGCAGGACGTGCTGTCTTTGTTGCTGTCAGCAAATATTTAGACCTGTATGTGGCTCGGATGACCATGTAAAATAGCAGGCTTGTCTATCCTCGCTACACCTCAATCAGAGGAACATAAAAGAATGCTGAGGATTTGACATACCTTGGCTATAGCTTCCCCTCTGTGTCAGGTCTATGCCAAGCATTTGTACATGTTGTAAATAAACAAATTTAGTCCATTCGTTCTCCCTTGCTTTCACGTTTTTTCTCAGAGCATCAAGTTGCTTTTCCTCCCTCTATCAAAAATGAATGAGGGAGATGAATGTTGTGTGTATAGAATACATGTAAAATGTAGTAAGAAATGCGTGAGCTACAGTCATGTCCCCAATTAGCAGCACTGCTAAATTCACATATTTTTATTTAATATTCCTGTCTTCAAGTAGTTCCCTTATTTTTGCCTTTGCTTATGTACTTTCATAATATATAACTAAATTCTTCATTGTGTTCTGTCTTTCTTCTGTATATAGATACAAGTGTCAGATCAGCATTGCTTCATGCAAAGCCTCTACCCAATTATATCTGACCATTTTTACTACCTGTTTAAAAGTCACTAGAAGTTTTTGTGTTTTCATAGCATCAAATTGGCATAAATCGCATTATGTACATCAGCTTCAGTAGAGTTCATTATTAAGGATATAATAAAGCATTTTCAATATATATACACCCCCTAGGTAATGGCATTGCAATATTTACAAGTTTTTTTCTGGATATTTCTCTTGTTGAGACCGCGAAAGACTTGCTTGAAGAGGTTCATACAGGAACGAAACTAGTCATCGCTATTTGATCTTTGTAGTGCGTGAAAGATGTAAAGTTAAATAAATACTACAAAGAATATGAAAATATTTACAAGATTCAATCATAACTAATAATGTTTAAATGACTAATACTGGGCAATTTCCTGGTAAATATCCCCCACTGATAATGACTACAATGTGATGATGTCTTCTGGAATACTGATGCACATGAGCTGTTTCAAATTCTAATGCTCAAGGAAATTTGAAATTGAAACAGATTATGTCAGTGCTTTTATTGTTTTTATTCTATTTTATAATAATAATAGAAATAGAAATAGAAAAATCAACGCTATACGACGTTTCGATGTCGTAGACATCATTATCAAGTGAAACTGGTACAAGAAGAATAAATTAAATTAAGCAAAGTTGCAGTTCTCATGGGTATACTAAACTAAAATAACTTTGCGTTGATGGAGTCGGTCTGTATGTTAAGTGCCGGTTTCAGTTCTTGTATAAACAACATTTCATATATTAGGCAGTCAAATTTATTTCGGCACTTTTTAAGTACCGAAAAGTTCTCTGATGTTGGTTTGTCCAGTCCATGTAGTCTGACATGCTTGCCAATTGTTGAACTTCGATAGCCATGCTCTGTAATGCGTTGGTGAAGATGTCGATTGGTATAACCGACATAGTCTTTATCACAAAGACCACATTTATACAAATATACAACGCATTGTTCGCTGACTAGCTTTGGTTTCAGCTCTCTAGGTTTAAGTGTATCACCTATTTTCCTGCTGGTGAAGACAGGGCGTAGGGAAATGCCAATTTTATGACTGAGATTTTGTAGTCGTTTACGCACTACCAGTGTTTACAAGAAACCCACGAACACCGGCCTCCTCTTACACTTTGACAGCCATGTGGACAAACGGTATAAAAGTGGATTAATAAAGACCATGATTCACAGGGCGTACAGATTATCTTCGAGTTGGAAATCTTTTATTGATGAATGCGAGTCTTTGAAGTCAACCTTTACTCGCTTACACTATCCCCCGAGATTGATTGAGTCGACAATTAACACTTTCATCAATGATCAAGCATCTAACAAGGTTCGCTCAGACACCGTGGAGAAAGACACGTCGATCAACGAAGTATGGTTCAGCCTCCCTTTTAAAGACCAAGACTCTGCCAAAAACATGCGTAAACGACTACAAAATCTCAGTCATAAAATTGGCATTTCCCTACGCCCTGTCTTCACCAGCAGGAAAATAGGTGATACACTTAAACCTAGAGAGCTGAAACCAAAGCTAGTCAGCGAACAATGCGTTGTATATTTGTATAAATGTGGTCTTTGTGATAAAGACTATGTCGGTTATACCAATCGACATCTTCACCAACGCATTACAGAGCATGGCTATCGAAGTTCAACAATTGGCAAGCATGTCAGACTACATGGACTGGACAAACCAACATCAGAGAACTTTTCGGTACTTAAAAAGTGCCGAAATAAATTTGACTGCCTAATATATGAAATGTTGTTTATACAAGAACTGAAACCGGCACTTAACATACAGACCGACTCCATCAACGCAAAGTTATTTTAGTTTAGTATACCCATGGGAACTGCAACTTTGCTTAATTTAATTTATTCTTCTTGTACCAGTTTCACTTGATAATGATGTCTGCGACATCGAAACGTCGTATAGCGTTGATTTTTCTATTTCTATTGAAAACTATAAGCCAAACAACTATAATAATAATAATAATATTTATTAACTTATATTTTGCTGATTGATCAATATTTACATATTTTCATCTGTGCATAACTAACTAAAAGATAAGGTTGAAGATTTAGTAATCAGGAATGATAAATTTTGAAGACTGAGGAGTTGGCACTGATTAATGAACGTTTGATAAAAATAAACGTTCATTAATCAGTGTCAACTCATCAGTCTTCAATAACTAAAAGATATTATATTATTATATTATAAATTTTATATTTCTAGATTCCAGTTTTATCATACATTTTATATTGTTGAATTTGTAATAGAACATAACATTGAAATTGTGCAAATAAGAAATGTTATTATTATTTGGCACGCACTATAAGGTATGAGATTAGTAGTATTTTTAAGCCTGTTTTTGTTGTTGTTGTTGTAGTGAACCATTACTTGTTGGAGATGAACTACCAATTGTCAATACTATAGCAACTGCAATGGTAAGGCTTGTATTGTGTTATTGTGTTCAAAGTAGCAAGCAAGAGGATACTATGACATACCACAGGGAAAATCTGTTTTCTTAGAAATATTATTGTAGAAATGATCAAAGAACAATTCATGACATTTATTCTATGTAAGGTGAATAGTTGCAGGATTTGATACTTTGTGATTTGGTATAACTAGGTATGGGGCTTTGCATCTGTGAGTTATAAGGGTTTGAAAGTGACGTCAAGGGAGGTACCATCAAAAATACCCTAGTGCAAATTTACTGTCATTTTCAAACTGCAGAATCTTTTCTTAGTTTTATTTTCGTAATTCCGTATACATTTTAGTTCAAAGCGTTACACACACTTCATAAGTTATGGCAAACCCTCCTGATGTCAGCTGATCTCATTTGCATTTTGAGATTTCAAACCCAACTCACAGATGCAAAGCACCAAATCACAAAGTATCAAATCATGCAACTATTCACCTTACATATACATGTAGAATACATTTACATGATAAACAATTTGGGTGGATAGGCATTTTAACTACTCAGCTCAAACGCCCAATCATTCTGTTGTAAATGTGAAAGTAATGATGTCAGTATATTTTAGTATATATTACAATAAAATAGTTTATTTGCAAAATAAATATATTGTGATGAAAAATAAATACACTGTTGATTCAGATCTCTTTGTACAATCAGCCGCCAAAACTAATAATCCACAGCATGGTTTACTCTGTTATTATTCCTGTTATTTCTTTTTAGGTTGTAAATAATATTGTGTTATTATAAATTCTTGTTTCCCAAACTATTAATTCTATGTATAATACAGTACATGTACCTAATTGATTGTAAATATGGGCAAATGGTAGAGACAATAATTGACGAACGTTTTCGGTTCAATAGTTTCAAATGCAACTTATTTATGCTGAAATGTACAATTAAGTAACTCCCTTAGGGAACAATATATACCATGTATATATATGTAAAGTGCACTTGGGCATTTCTGGAGAGTGCGCTATATAAATAAAATATTATTATTATTATTATTATAACAAAGACAATGGGAACGAATATACTTGTTTGTTTAAGGATGGTTTAAAGTTAGCGATGAAAATCGCTTCTAGTACTCTACCATATTGCCAACAGAATGAGAAGGAATCGAAGAAATTCATCCATAAATTAACATTCTACACCTCAGGCCATTTCAAATTCAGAATTGTATGGAATACGAGACAAGTTAGTTCATTGTTTAACTTGAAGGACAAACCCAAACACCATCCCAACGTGGTCTATCGAGGCATGTGCACGTCGTGCGACTCAACATACATCGGAGAAACAGCCAGAAATTTCGAGCTGCGTCAAAGAGAGCACGAAAATCCCATCCAGTTATCTGAGCCTGCCCGCCACCTTGCAAGCAATCACAGTCACAAGTTCGAATGGGATTTCCTAATAACATCACCATCATGGCGCAAACGCAGAGTACTAGAAGCGATTTTCATCGCTAACTTTAAACCATCCTTAAACAAACAAGTATATTCATTCCCATTGTCTTTGTTCCCTAAGGGAGTTACTTAATTGTACATTTCAGCTGCATTTGAAACTATTGAACCGTAGTTGTACCTGAAGATGGTTTGAATAAACCGAAAACGTTCGTCAAATTATTGTCTCTACCATTTGCCCATATTTACAATCAAATATCATGGAGAATTATAAGTCATGTACCCAATTGTATAACAGATATTCAAACATTTTTACAAAATTGAAAACTTCCCTTAAAATCATAATTGTATTTTATAAAAGAAATTGAAAACTTGTCCGCTGTGCTATGTGTAGTTATAGAGCACTTGGGGACTGATTAGAACACAAGAGATTCAAGTGTTAGGAGAAGCACACTGCTACACATCGTTTCTTCTCCTGACGCTTCTCTCGTGTTCTGATCAGTCCCTGCATGCTCTAAAACTGCACATAGCACGTGTGAGTGTTTTATATTTCTTCAATTGTTGATTTTGAAACTTTCAATTTCCCAGAATTCCTTTTTGTGGTAGCGTTCATGGATGTTGGTCAGAAAATATTTATGCAATTAGGTATACACGTACATATGAACAATAATAATTTCTACACACCCCTTGTGATAATCAGCATCAGTTGATGGGGCTAGCGTGTCTAAATAAAGTTACCACTACTACTACTACTACTACTACTAATAATAATAATTAAATTTAATGTAGTAAATTGAGGATGTTATGCCTTGCAGTATAGCCTCTACTCCCCTGTTTCCTCTTGGTATGCTTTTAGTAATGTTATTTTTTACTTTCCAGGATAAGATTAGTCAAATCAAGTCTGCTTTATTAACTGTAGTCCACGAAGAAGTTCAAACATTAAAGGACACAATTAGAAAGCTTAAAGAAGAAAATGAAGAACTCAAAGAAGAAAATGAAAAATTGAAGCAAATTGTAGACTCAACAAGTACAAAGACATAACCCAAAGATCCTGGGCCTGTTACCCCTTACAAACCACAAAGACCCAATTGACGGAATCATTAATCCATGAATCAATGCTGAAAACTGAGAGCTCAATGTACATGTACATGTAGTTTGATTGATCATTCTAGAAGATTCTACGCTGTGTGCCAAGATGATGACAACAGCAACATTATTGGTGCATTGCAATGTGTATTGTCTCAAAAATACTTGAAAAATCATTTTTCCATCATGAAATTAGACACACATTGTCCAACAATGTTTATGAAGTCTACAGCTCTCAACAGTTGGTTTAAAAAGCCCACCATAAGTCTTCGCAAACTTGGGGCCAGCTAAATATTAGCAAACCTTGCACAATTTTTCTCATTCATTGTAAAGTGTAATTGATCATTATTGCTTTAATATTTTGTTGCAATACTGGTGTTATGTGGCTTCACCATGAATACCGTGCAGATTTGTGTCAACTAACAGTTTACTCGTCACTAGCTATTTGTAATGTAATGTAATGCAGTTCTATAACATTATTTTGAGGATGTGGTTCATCTAGATCTTGAAATATTTTGAACTGCAGATTTGTAAGAATCCTGAAGCAAATTTATTTTGAAACATGTTGAGAAATTAGCTTACAATGTATTTCAAACCAAGGAAATCTTGTGGTCATGTCATATTATATTGTAAAATTAACTAGAGAGGATCTATCCTGAGTTAAAAGTATCATGTTAACTAGACAAATGTTAGGGTGCGTTCAATTGACCTTATTCCAGAATAGGAATACACGGAATAACATCCCTAAATCACTGTCGCGCTGCTACTGTCCACTGTAAAATGAAAGGATCCCTTGTTGTATCATAATAAAGTTACAAGGATCAGTTTGGAATTTTAAATGTGCTGAAATAAAAGCATCCAAGTGTTTATTCCGTGTATTCCTATTCTGGAATAGGGTCAATCGAACGCACCCTTAGACAACTCCATATGACACGGAAATGATGACAATGGAAAATATTTAGATAAAATGTCAGAATTTGCTGTTTAAATTCATCCAATGTAGATGTGATTGTTTTGTAACTCTCTGATGAATTGCTTTATTCCATCATTTAGATCTATTTAGATCTCTGCCTACTTAATATTATTTTCCTTTCTGCTACAAAAAATAATATTACAAATTTGATCTCTGCCTTGTGTACATTTATTATTATAAATATTTTCAAATATTTTCTTAGAAAATGTTGTTTATCAAGTAGTCTTGTCACCATTCAAATTTTCATGAGATCTAGTTGCTACGATTGACAACCATTCTGAATATTAAACTTGTGCTAATGTCAGACTGACAATAATATTAGTGCATCTTTCAACCTGTGTTTGCTGGTTTTTCCTGCACAAGAACCTGGGACAGATCCAGAATTTTGCCTTTAAATTAGTGGGGTTCCAGGTTGTCATTCAGGGTTTTTGCAAGTTTGGCCAGGTTGTCATTCAGGGTTTTTGCAAGTTTGGCCAGGTTGTCATTCAGGGTTTTTGCAAGTTTGGCCAAAAAACCCCTAAATCCATTGCAGGGGTCATCCCATCATACTTTTTCACTCAAATGGATGGGTAGTGGTTTACGATGGTCCCAAATCCCTGTGTCCATTAATATATACAGTCATTCTCAAAAATAGTATGGGGATAGTATGCTAGTTGGTTTCTACTAATACTGCATGGATAGCTATGTACCTGTAGTCCTTGTAGAGCTATTTTCCTCAGACCGTGAGAGTTTCTAGTAGTATAGTGTATATAGTCAAATAGACACAAAAGAAAACAATGGAATTAGGGTCTACTTATAATGTCTATTAGTTTAGTATCTATTTCACGGTCCAAGCTAAATCACTCTTAGACTTTCTCAAAGTCTGTTTTCCCGTCGCTCGCTATCAGAATAAAAAGTGTGGTCAATTTGTGGCAAGTCTAAATCACTCTAAGACCCTACACTTACTGAATGAGAGGTGAGAGAAAGGAGCTAGGCTTTGCTCAGAGGCTTATTCACCCTTGAAGTAAACTTGCCAACCACCTGTTTACATAAGCTGCAACTGCCTGGGGTTCTGTTGTAATTGAGGAAGTCTGTTACTGGCTCCATGAATCTCATGTCTGCCAGCCCTCGTGGTGGTGAAACAGCAATCAAGCAGTGAAAATTCTATTGATAACTGGTAAAATCACTCTAAATAGTGCTATTTCCACCAGATGAATCATATCCAATGGATCAAATTTATTGAAATAACTGCATGCATCAATTTTATCCATTGGATAGGACTTATCCAATGGATAGCGCTTATATTCATCTTTCGTGCAACCGCACAGGGCCAGGTGCATGAGAAGAATATACCAATCAAGCAATAATCGCAAGTTTATCATTTGCAGCTTCCCTCTAAAGCAGTTGTATAATTAATATAGATCTAGATAGATAGATGTAGACAGTAGTAGATAGATAAATTGTTTATTAAAAATTATACATTGTAGTCAAGACTGAATTACGAACCATTAAAAAATATAAATATATTACAATATGATGGTCACTGGTTACATGTAATACTGCATTTCCTTGATTCCCATTTAGAACCCTCAACAAATATGAACAGTGGCCCGTTTTGGTCTGAGAGAAAGAATAAAATTGACTAACTTGAAAATACATATTTTAGAAAATATGTAGCACTGTATTTGCGTAGATGGTTACAATATTTGATGCAGACAGTTTGAGGTTACAGCCACTTCTTCAGTGCTTCATATGTAAATTGCCCATTTCAAACCATGTGATGTAAACATGGTGTTCTCTGGAGAATTAGTCCTTTCAATATGAATGAATAAATTTCAGAAATATAAAGGAACAATTCTCCAGAGAATATCATGTTTACATCACATGGTTTGAAATGGGCAATTTACATACGAAGCTTAAAGAGGTCTATTGAATTTGGATTTACTGATGAATTAATATGCATGACAATGAAATCTCTCAACTGGAAAAAATCATAAAAACAGGAGACACTTTTAGTTAAATACTCAGTACCCTTTTATTCACACAAAATAGTTCTTGCCTTTCAGTTTGGTCAATAACAAGGACTTCAATTTCTACTCTAGTAGTAAGACTACTTTATATCTAGAATTCTTACAATTTCACTATTTCTTGTTAAAAAACCTGGTGGTTTAATACAATTTATTCCACTTAGGTTTTATACAAATATAAGAATTCCTTCGATAGAAATAGATTTGAAAACCAGAAACTATACATAAACGCATGTATAGAGTCTTGTGAGGAGAAAGATGATGAAAGAAGCTTTATATAAGTTAGTCGTGTTATATTTCAGTCTGTCTTGTGGTGTCTTGTGTTTTATAATTCTTTACTTTGAAATTTCTTTTATGCCATTCTTATGCTTTGGATGATTTGGAAAATTGCTGTGGGGAGAAACGATGAGTACACGGTTATCAAAAGGTAAAAAAGACAGAGCAATAATGTCTTTTTGATAACTTATTCATTGTCGTCACATCAAGAGAACGTAGTCTTTCGTGGTAGATAAGAAATAAAATCCAATTTCCTTACCTGATCCACAAACTACGAAGATAAATAACCCAAGAAGTATAGGACCAACGGCATATTTCTCTTCTTGTGCTTTCTTTGGTAAAAATATCATAAACTAGTGTTAGGAATATCACAAGATCATATTGCATCGCTTATAAACGACGCCATTTTCCTCTCGACTGAATCGCACCATTGACACACTTACCAACGTTTTAGGCACATTTCCTCTCGTAGAAACGTTCTGACTGTGTTTTACGTTAGCAAGGCGCATTCTCTGTTTGGCAGGCATTATTTATTATGTGTTTTTAAAGTCGTTTAAAAGTAGCTCCCAAATTTAGTTTCCCCACAACAACAAGCAAAGTTTTCGAAGGAAGTTCTTCTTCTGAGCTGTGACGTATGTCTTACATAAACATTTTTGATTGGTTATTTGAATCACGTGGTTGAACAGTTGAATAAATATCTAGTGGCTTTTTACTGCCTTTTATTTTGCTCAAGTAAGACCAATAAAAACGCCAAATGACATAAAAGCGTCTTTTACTACTGAAGTTATGATACTGCAATACTTCTATAATTCAAATTATTCGTATCATTGAGTTCTTCTTGTTTCAAGTGATATGAAGCGTTTTGCATACGCCACGCATTCTGATTGGCTTATGATAACACGTGACTAGTAATCCACAGGAACTCCGGTCTTCGAAATCGTTGTCTAGTTACGTAAACGCTCCCCTGCGAGCAGAGGTTTCCTTTTTAGATTTTTGTGGCTACTCTCCTTCGTAAGAAGAGTAGCCACTATGTCATCGAGTGTGTAAGTAAGTAAATAAGTAAGTCAGTAACTAATCTTCGGATAGCCTTCGGAAGCGATTGTTATCAATCGAACACTGGGCGACGAACAGCGAATAAGTCATCGACGATATAGCCGACGTTCGCCGACGTTTCTCCAGTGGTCTCCGATATATTTTCGTAGGATTTTCGTGACTATCAGCTCTTTCGGCAGCTTTCGGAAAGTTATCTGCTATTTTCGTGATCTCTCGTGTGGTTGTCGACGTTTTATCGATTCAAAATGCTCTACTTCACGCGTTGGTTTAATTTTTCATGTGCTTTTCGCTTCGTGAACGCGTTGTTTAGAAGGGTAAGTTTACACCTCTAAATATACTATTATTCTATGCTATTTTGCACCATAAACAAGACACATCTCTCGTACAAAGTGTCAAGTGTTTGTTCATAAAGATGTTTTCAAGTTTTTCAGTGACATAGTGTCACATAGTGACGGTTTGTTGAGATTATTTTCCAGCCGTGAATATCGATTGTATTTGTTCGGTCTTTTATAAATAGCTGTGGACTGATCGACTGATCGACTGGTCAGTTGTGCAGTCGAGCACTTCCATGTGAACCTGTTAAAGTGTCAAGTTATTACTATAAGTAATTCTCTTCGAGGAACAAATGTCTTTATACGAGACACAAACAAACACTTCGAATTCGATTCAGACAGATTCGGCTCTCGTTTAGTCTTAGTCCCAAAACTCTCAAATCCCGTTCTAATCGCTAAATAAATCACATACAGGACTCAAGTAGATATTAATCTTTATTTAGAAAGCAGTTTTAGAAATTCAAGGTATCAAAAGGATAGTGATTTACGGCCATAATGGTATCTGCATGCTTTTGTTGATCAAATAAGCACAGGAAGCCCAATACACAAACACAGGGTGGTGAGCCTGTGAAACCTGAAAAAATCTTTACACACGAGAGATGTGTCTGGTTTCTGGTGCAAAATAGCATAAAATCATAGTACATGTATATATTAGAGTGTAAATTTATCTTCAAATTAGAGTTACTATTTTAATATTACAATGTGTGTGTACTATTTATTACATTTGTATATTCAATGTTTGGCGAAGTCAAATAAATAAATAAACACCACTTCATCAAAGTTGAGTTCAACGATCTTATATACAGAACATTGTTAAATTAATATTAATATTCAATCACTAATGATATATCAATGCTGTTCATATCGATTGTTGATAACAACTGTTATTGTTCAATTGTTAAATTCAATTAATCTTTGTATTAAAATACATAGATAGTTCAAGCATACTAGTTCAACAGAGGAATCAATCCAACTACATATTGCTTCTACATTTCAAAACCGCAGTAACTACATCTAGTTATTGACTATCTTTTTTGTTTATTTCTTTTTTTGTTTATTATTATTCTTATTATTCTTATTCCCAGGTTTATTTACAGTAGCCACATGCAGTCCTTGACTGCCTATTTTTTTTACCTTGAAATTAAGGTATAGTAAAATCGCAGGGTACGTAAGAGCTAAAATTGTATAAGGAATGAATGGAGTTTTGACAATGGGAGAACAAACAAAAAAGGGGAAAAACAGAAATAGGATGATATATCCTTTATATTGGCCCAGTGAGCAGTTTTTTAACAAGACGCTCAATGAGCGTTTACTTCCCTCTCGTCCCTCACCCCTTCCCCTTTCTCCTCGCCCAAACCCCTAAAAACCGCCAAGCTAACGACCCGTGACAGAAGCAATGATATGGTTGAGCTGCCTGTGGTATCGCACGTGTAAGTGACGTCATCACCGAGTTGTCAGATGAGAGTCTCGTGATTTCTTTCAATGAAAAATTCATCCAATCACATCCAGTGAGCAGTTTTTTAATTAGGCTTATAGAAAAAGACCTCTGCTCTCAGGGTACATTTATATGTAAACAAATTTGGGCAGATGAACCATTTCCCTAAAGGGCCAGCTACTGAGTCTACGGAGGCGAGATGAATTTTAAAAATCTGAAAATTTGACAAACAACATTGTGGGTTCAACAAAAATAATCGGTGCTTGATATATGATGATGATGTTTTTCATTTCACTTTTGATATATATTTTGTGTGTGTCGATCTGGCCCTGATAATGCACGACAGGTGAATATATAATAGCGCTATCCACTGGATATGTCCTATCCAACGGATAAAATTTATTGGATAACTGCATCATTTTTATCCGTTGGATAAGACTTATTGAGTGGATAGTGCTATATATTCACCTTCAATGCAACCAGATATTGCCAAACATAATTCCAATCTCCAAAACTTGCAAGTTTATTCATCTCAAAATTAACAAGATGCAACTACAGGTAGCCCAAGCAATGAAAAACCATTTTTCAACACAAGATCTTCATTACATGTATGTATTACATTCAATGCTTTTTAGTTTGAATACTTTATTACAATAATTACAGTATTTCAATTTAATTCATCAACTGCCCCGGCCTTTCCTATAATAATAAATAAGCCAAGGAAATCAAGAAGCAAGAGGTCAGGCAGGGCCGTTATTTAGCCGCCAGTACGGTTGGTCCGGTTTTAACCGGTTTTAACCGGACCACTTTTCGAATTTTGTAGGGTGTTGGAGGATGGTGTGTGTCTTGACTGATTATATATATTTTTTCCCGATTTTGAAAACCGAACCACTAACCGGACCACTCAAAAACTGGCTGCTACAGCCCTGCAGGGGATGGGAGGGGATGAGAGTGGGAGAAGAGACAAAAAGAGGAAAGAAAAACAGGAGAGGATATGATAGATGTCTTGGTCAGTATATTGTGGTGTTATTGTACATCCAGGATGTAAGGGACCAGTTCATAGGTTGACTCCCTTGTGCAATGCATCACATCGAGCTACTTCAGTATCAGCTTTGCTAAGGAGTGTCTAAAAAAAAATATTTAGTGAAATTATGCCACACAAAAAATATTTTACAAGTTAAAATGATTTATAAATATTTGAGGCCAAATTAACACACACCTGTATTCTTTGAACAATAGTTTTTCTTTTTCCTTTGATTTCTAAAGTTGAAGAAACTAAATCCTGAGAGAAAAACACAAACATTACCATTTACCAATAATGGTAATAATTATTATAACTATAATTATTATAACTTTATAGAACTAAGAGGATTAGTCTTAAATGTAGGGCCTCACTGAAGATCACTCCTAGTTACGTGGGCTCCCTACTAAAATATCTATTTATTATTATTATTAATATTATATGATTTGCTAAATAATGCAAATAAATCAATAATTTATTAGTTAAATGAATAAATAAATAGATATAGATGGGTGGATAGATATCATAAAATAATATTATTTCAGTAGCCTGCGTGGCCTGCTCTGCTCTGGGGGAGGGGGAGGGGAGGGGAGGGATATAGGAGGGAGGAGGGGAGGGGAAAGGAGGGGAGAGGAGGGGAGAGGAGGGGAGAGGAGTCCTTGTGGAAGTAACTGGGTTGCACACTGTATACTGTATCTCCTATTAAATATACATTAGTACAGACTCCCATTAACATGGACACTATTTCTGATTCTTGTATGCTAGACAGACATGTATCAGACTTTCCTTTTGGTGTTTATTTAAATAATATAGGTGTTGCTTATAATATAGGTGTTACTTATAATATAGGTGTTGCTTATAATATAGGTGTTACTTATAATATAGGTGTTACTTCTACATATAGGTGTTACTTATAATATAAGGTGTTACTTATAATATAGGTGTTACTTATAATATAGGTGTTACTTATAATATAGGTGTTACTTATAATATAGGTGTTACTTATAATATAGGTGTTACTTATAATATAGGTGTTACTTATAATATAGGTGTTACTTATAATATAGGTGTTACTTATAATATAGGTGTTACTTATAATATAGGTGTTACTTATAATATAGGTGTTACTTCTACATATAGGTGTTACTTATAATATAAGTGTTACTTATAATATAGGTGTTACTTATAATATAGGTGTTACTTATAATATAGGTGTTACTTATAATATAGGTGTTACTTATAATATAGGTGTTACTTATAATATAGGTGTTACTTATAATATAGGTGTTACTTATAATATAGGTGTTACTTATAATATAGGTGTTACTTATAATATAGGTGTTACTTATAATATAGGTGTTACTTATAATATAGGTGTTACTTATAATATAGGTGTTACTTATAATATAGGTGTTACTTATAATATAGGTGTTACTTATAATATAGGTGTTACTATATATATAGGTGTTACTTATATATAGGTGTTACTTATAATATAGGTGTTACTTATAATATAGGTGTTACTTATAATATAGGTGTTACTTATAATATAGGTGTTACTTATAATATAGGTGTTACTTATAATATAGGTGTTACTTATAATATAGGTGTTACTTATAATATTATAATATAGGTGTTACTTATAATATAGGTGTTACTTATAATATAGGGTTACTTATAATATAGGTGTTACTTATAATATAGGTGTTACTTATAATATAGGTGTTACTTATAATAGGTGTGTTACTTATAATATATAGGTGTTACTTATAATATAGGTGTTACTTATAATATAGGTGTTACTTATAATATAGGTGTTACTTATAATATAGGTGTTACTTATAATATAGGTGTTACTTATAATATAGGTGTTACTTATAATATAGGTGTTACTTATAATATAGGTGTTACTTATAATATAGGTGTTACTTATAATATAGGTGTTACTTATAATATAGGTGTTACTTATAATATAGGTGTTACTTATAATATAGGTGTTACTTATAATATAGGTGTTACTTATAATATAGGTGTTACTTATAATATAGGTGTTACTTATAATATAGGTGTTACTTATAATATAGGTGTTACTTATAATATAGGTGTTACTTATAATATAGGTGTTACTTATAATATAGGTGTTACTTATAATATAGGTGTTACTTATAATATAGGTGTTACTTATAATATAGGTGTTACTTATAATATAGGTGTTATATAATATAGGTGTTACTTATAATATAGGTGTTACTTATAATATAGGTGTTACTTATAATATAGGTGTTACTTATAATATAGGTGTTACTTATATAATATAGGTGTTACTTATAATATAGGTGTTACTTATAATATAGGTGTTACTTATAATATAGGTGTTACTTATAATATAGGTGTTACTTATAATATAGGTGTTACTTATAATATAGGTGTTACTTATAATATAGGTGTTACTTATAATATAGGTGTTACTTATAATATAGGTGTTACTTATAATATAGGTGTTACTTATAATATAGGTGTTACTTATAATATAGGTGTTACTTATAATATAGGTGTTACTTATAATATAGGTGTTACTTATAATATAGGTGTTACTTATAATATAGGTGTTACTTATAATATAGGTGTTACTTATAATATAGGTGTTACTTATAATATAGGTGTTACTTATAATATAGGTGTTACTTATAATATAGGTGTTACTTATAATATAGGTGTTACTTATAATATAGGTGTTACTTATAATATAGGTGTTACTTATAATATAGGTGTTACTTATAATATAGGTGTTACTTATAATATAGGTACTTATAATATACTTATAATATAGGTGTTACTTATATATAGGTGTTACTTATAATATAGGTGTTACTTATAATATAGGTGTTACTTATAATATAGGTGTTACTTATAATATAGGTGTTACTTATAATATAGGTGTTACTTATAATATAGGTGTTACTTATAATATAGGTGTTACTTATAATATAGGTGTTACTTACTTATAATATAGGTGTTACTTATAATATAGGTGTTACTTATAATATAGGTGTTACTTATAATATAGGTGTTACTTATAATATAGGTGTTACTTATAATATAGGTGTTACTTATAATATAGGTGTTACTTATAATATAGGTGTTACTTATAATATAGGTGTTACTTATAATATAGGTGTTACTTATTACTTTATAATATAGGTGTTACTTATAATATAGGTGTTACTTATAATATAGGTGTTACTTATAATATAGGTGTTACTTATAATATAGGTGTTATAGGTGTTTATATATAGGTGTTACTTATAATATAGGTGTTACTTATAATATAGGTGTTACTTATAATATAGGTGTTACTTATAATATAGGTGTTAATATTGTTACTTATAATATAGGTGTTACTTATAATATAGGTGTTACTTATAATATAGGTGTTACTTATAATATAGGTGTTACTTATAATATAGGTGTTACTTATAATATAGGTGTTACTTATAATATAGGTGTTACTTATAATATAGGTGGTGTTACTTATAATATAGGTGTTACTTATAATATAGGTGTTACTTATAATATAGGTGTTACTTATAATATAGGTGTTACTTATAATATAGGTGTTACTTATATATAGGTGTTACTTATAATAGGTGTTACTTATAATATAGGTGTTACTTATAATATAGGTGTTACTACTTATAATAATATAGGTACTTTACTTATAATATAGGTGTTACTTATAATATAGGTGTTACTTATAATATAGGTGTTACTTATAATATAGGTGTTACTTATAATATAGGTGTTACTTATAATATAGGTTACTTATAATATAGGTGTTACTTATAATATAGGTGTTACTTATAATATAGGTGTTACTTACTTATAATATAGGTGTTACTTATAATATAGGTGTTACTTATAATATAGGTGTTACTTATAATATAGGTGTTACTTATAATATAGGTGTTACTTATAATATAGGTGTTACTTATAATATAGGTGTTACTACTTATAATATAGGTGTTACTTATAATATAGGTGTTACTTATAATATAGGTGTTACTTATAATATAGGTGTTACTTATAATATAGTGTGTTACTTATAATATAGGTGTTACTTATAATATAGGTGTTACTTATAATATAGGTGTTACTTATAATATAGGTGTTACTTATAATATAGGTGTTACTTATAATATAGGTGTTACTTATAATATAGGTGTTACTTATAATATAGGTGTTACTTATAATATAGGTGTTACTTATAATATAGGTGTTACTTATAATATAGGTGTTACTTATAATATAGGTGTTACTTATAATATAGGTGTTACTTATAATATAGGTGTTACTTATAATATAGGTGTTACTTATAATATAGGTGTTACTTATAATATAGGTGTTACTTATAATATAGGTGTTACTTATAATATAGGTGTTACTTATAATATAGGTGTTACTTATAATATAGGTGTTACTTATAATATAGGTGTTACTTATAATATAGGTGTTACTTATAATATAGGTGTTACTTATAATATAGGTGTTACTTATAATATAGGTGTTACTTATAATATAGGTGTTACTTATAATATATACTTATATAGGTGTTACTTATAATATAGGTGTTACTTATAATATAGGTGTTACTTATAATATAGGTGTTACTTATAATATAGGTGTTGTTACTTATAATATAGGTGTTACTTATAATATAGGTGTTACTTATAATATAGGTGTTACTTATAATATAGGTGTTACTTATAATATATATAGGTGTTACTTATAATATAGGTGTTACTTATACTTATACTTATAATATAGGTGTTACTTATAATATAGGTGTTACTTATAATATAGGTGTTACTTATAATATAGGTGTTACTTATAATATAGGTGTTACTTATAATATAGGTGTTACTTATAATATAGGTGTTACTTTACTTATAATATAATATAGGTGTTACTTATAATATAGGTGTTACTTATAATATAGGTGTTACTTATAATATAGGTGTTACTTATAATATAGGTGTTACTTATAATATAGGTGTTACTTATAATTATAATATAGGTGTTACTTATAATATAGGTGTTACTTATAATATAGGTGTTACTTATAATATAGGTGTTACTTATAATATAGGTGTTACTTATAATATAGGTGTTACTTATAATATAGGTGTTACTTATAATATAGGTGTTACTTATACTTATTACTTACTTATAATATAGGTGTTACTTATAATATAGGTGTTACTTATAATATAGGTGTTACTTATAATATAGGTGTTACTTATAATATAGGTGTTACTTATAATATAGGTGTTACTTATAATATAGGTGTTACTTATAATATAGGTGTTACTTATAATATAGGTGTTACTTATATAATATAGGTGTTACTTATAATATAGGTGTTACTTATAATATAGGTGTTACTTATAATATATACTTATAATATAGGTGTTACTTATAATATAGGTGTTACTTATAATATAGGTGTTACTTATAATATAGGTGTTACTTATAATATAGGTGTTACTTATAATATAGGTGTTACTTATAATATAGGTGTTACTTATAATATAGGTGTTACTTATAATATAGGTGTTACTTATAATATAGGTGTTACTTATAATATAACTTATATATAGGTGTTACTTATAATATAGGGTAGGTTACTTATAATATAGGTGTTACTTATAATATAGGTGTTACTTATAATATAGGTGTTACTTATAATATAGGTGTTACTTATAATATAGGTGTTACTTATAATATAGGTGTTACTTATAATATAGGTGTTACTTATAATATAGGTGTTACTTATAATATAGGTGTTATAATATAGGTGTTACTTATAATATAGGTGTTACTTATAATATAGGTGTTACTTATAATATATACTTATATAGGGTGTTACTTATAATATAGGTGTTACTTATAATATAGGTGTTACTTATAATATAGGTGTTACTTATAATATAGGTGTTACTTATGTTATATGTTACTTATAATATAGGTGTTACTTATATATATAGGTGTTACTTATAATATAGGTGTTACTTATAATATAGGTGTTACTTATAATATAGGTGTTACTTATAATATAGGTGTTACTTATAATATAGGTAGGTTACTTATAATATAGGTGTTACTTATAATATAGGTGTTACTTATAATATAGGTGTTACTTATAATATAGGTGTTACTTATAATATAGGTGTTACTTAGGTGTTATAATATAGGTGTTACTTATAATATAGGTGTTACTTATAATATAGGTGTTACTTATAATATAGGTGTGTTAGGTGTTACTTATAATATAGGTGTTACTTATAATATAGGTGTTACTTATAATATAGGTGTTACTTATAATATAGGTGTTACTTATAATATAGGTGTTACTTATAATATAGGTGGTGTTACTTATAATATATACTTATAATATAGGTGTTACTTATAATATAGGTGTTACTTATAATATAGGTGTTACTTATAATATAGTGTGTTACTTATAATATAGGTGTTACTTATAATATAGGTGTTACTTATAATATAGGTGTTACTTATATATATATAGGTGTTACTTATAATATAGGTGTTACTTATAATATAGGTGTTACTTATAATATAGGTGTTACTTATAATATAGGTGTTACTTATAATATAGGTGTTACTTATAATATAGGTGTTACTTATAATATAGGTGTTACTTATAATATAGGTGTTACTTATAATATAGGTGTTACTTATAATATAGGTGTTACTTATAATATAGGTGTTACTTATAATATAGGTGTTACTTATAATATAGGGTGTTATATAATAGGTGTTACTTATAATATAGGTGTTACTTATTATAATATAGGTGTTACTTATAATATAGGTGTTACTTATAATATAGGTGTTACTTATAATATAGGTGTTACTTATAATATAGGTGTTACTTATAATATAGGTGTTACTTATAATATAGGTGTTACTTATAATATAGTGTTACTTATAATATTACTTATAATATAGGTGTTACTTATAATATAGGTGTTACTTATAATATAGGTGTTACTTATAATATAGGTGTTACTTATAATATAGGTGTTACTTATAATATAGGTGTTACTTATAATATAGGTGTTACTTATAATATAGGTGTTACTTATAATATAAGTGTTACTTATAATAGGTGTTACTTAGGTGTTACTTATAATATAGGTGTTACTTATAATATAGGTGTTACTTATAATATAGGTGTTACTTATAATATAGGTGTTACTTATAATGTGGGTGTTAATTATATTATAATTGTTACTGATAGAGTGCAATTTAGAAAAGCTTGAAAACTAAATAACTAATTAGTACTAAATAGCACTAATGAAACAATAGAAAACAATAGAAATAGCACTATTTAGTACTATTTAAAGTTAGTACTATTTCACGCTTTTCTAAATAGCACTCTAGTACAATGTATTACCAAAGCATCAATGGACTCCAACAACTTTATTAAATTCTCTTGAAGGCAATTAATTTGTTTGGATATTTTGACTACTGCTTGTTTGACAAGATGTTGCTGTAGAAATCCCTGGAAAATACAGAACATACATGTACAACTACTTAGAAATTATAGAATGGCCACCCAAAAATGCATCCAATTTTAGAATTTTAAAAAACAATTTTGGATTCTGGGGCTTGTAGAAATTAATGGCAAGGACTGTGTGGATGTCTTGTCTCTCCAGGGGAAACTTGGATACCATTTTATACCCTCTACTTAACAAGTGTGTACAATGAAACTTGGATGTGTAAAAAAGCATTAAATTTCCTGATGTTTTGGACGTATGTTACTTGTGTTTTTCCTGCTATGAAACAGTACTTACAAGGTAAAGCTAACTGACTACAAACAGTGTTCTGTTTACATTTTGTATCCCATTTAGTTCTTCTGTATATGACTCAAGCTTCCTTGCATTTCCATCTACTTGCTGTTCAGCAGTTCGCAGTGCTTTCATGTTATCATCCTCTTCAGGGTCATACTAAAGAAAATCACAATAAAGTTAGGGTTATGGCAAAGAGGATGAAAGTAGAGGATTAAGACTAAGTTAGAGTTAGTAGTAAATAATGTAGTTCATGTACCAAATTCATGTGAGTTGTTCACTGACATGATAGAGTCGTATGAGTGGGGACGTTACTGCACCGTTACTGCACAGTGCCTTGCAGTATTGAAAGAGTTTGATTGGATGAAATGCATAGATCTGCACGCTTTTTGATTGGTTCAGAAAGGAAGCCATTTGAGTGTCACAGTAGCATAGGTTTCCCACTCATATGAAAACTACTCTAGATCTATTGAGTAATAAACCAGTATTATGAACTTACTTTCTTTCCAAGTAGCATGACCTTTGACCCTTTTTTGATTCCTGCTTCAACTAAAGACTGATCTTTATCTTGTAGTGACTTGCCTGGAAATGGAAACAATATGTTATTACTCTATGAGAATAATACTTTATTAGACGGGCTACCTGTGGAAGGCCCGACTCTAAAAATGCTGTTTCGTCTTTGACCTCAAACGTGAAAGTGGCTCAGATACATCGCAGGCTCAGATATACGAGAACTTGCCGAATGAGATTGCCGAGTGATAACAAAGTGCTTTGTTGTAAATGTGTATGCGAGAGCGCATAATCAAAGGCTCAGACATAGGAAAAGTGCCGAGTGATTCAGTGACAAAGTTCTTGCAGGCATTCGATGACCCAGGTCGATGACTAAGAGATTTTAAAATCACTTTAATTGCACAACTGACACAAGATTGAAATCTAAACGAAGTCAATTGTACTTAGTACCGCTGTTATTTTGTGTTGTGGTCAGCTTAATAGAAGCCCGACTTCATGCTAGTAGAGCGTCTAATTCTCAAAACCTTACAGAACATATATCTAATGAAGTATCAATTGTCATGTACAGAAAACTGTAAATTGGTCCATTGAGTTACCTTTGAAAATGATCTTCTGTGCATTCTTGGGAACTTCGGTTATTTTTTCAGCAATCTGAGATAATGTTTCGACTGTGGGACATTCCTGTTCAGTTATTGGTATTGAAACAGGATACTTATTAGAACCTGTAGAGTGAACAAGACAGTATTATAAATAACAATGTACAACCTTGGCTAGCCTCCCCCTCTCCTCCCCCTCTCCTCCCCCTCTCCTCCCCCTCCTCCCCCTCTCCTCCCCCTCTCCTCCCCCTCTCCTCCCCCTCTCCTCCCCCTCTCCTCCCCCTCTCCTCTCCCTTCCCCAAGAGCCAACTACACAGGCTAAACCTTGGCTGATTCCCTGTGATGCATGTAATATCACAGGCAGCCGAAGCAATGGTTTTGTACAGTGAAAGAACAGGGCCGAAAATTGTAAAAAATAAAAATATAATAAATTTTAACATACCATCTCCAACGTTGTTTTGGGTGTTTTGTAGACTGTGTTGGGCTAGATTTGAGCCTTTTTTGTGTCTTTTTTAATTATTTTTCACAAATCTAGCCCAATGCAGTCTACAAAACACCCAAAACAACGTTGGATATAGGTACATGTTAAAATTTATTGTATTTTGATTTTTACAATTTTCACTGTACAAATCCATTGCTTGGGCTGCCTGTGGTAATATTAGCACGGCTATTTGCGAAATACATGGACAAACGTGCAACTGTGAGCTTTATTACATTTTGAACAAAAATTAATGTGGAAATTACTTATTTCTGAATTCAAATGTTAGAGAGGATCATATAGTAATTACTTGCCAACCAGTTTGTCATTTGACGGCATTAATTTGACGAATCATGCATAAATTAGCCAGCCAAATAACCAGAAACCAAATCACACAAGGAGCTTAAGTAATTAATCTCTCTATAACGCGTTTAAGTGAGACAAATACAGTGCAACAACATGTACAAACCATGGATTAATGTAAACCCCAACACTTCCTTTCCGTCCGCCATTTTGAACTTTTAAAAGTGATTCCGCTGACCAAGCTCATTGCTACGAGCGTTCACTCGGGCTACTTTATTTTCGAGCACTATTGAAATGCACAGGGGTTAAAATACGGGGATGATCGTCGGACTGGGGGTACTCCCATATGAAAGTGGCGGGAATGATCGTCGGCCGGGGGTACTCCCATATGAAAGTGGCGGGGATGATCGTCGCCCGGGGGGTACTCCCATATGAAAGTGGCGGGAATGATCGCCGGCCGGGGATACTCCCATATGAAAGTGGCGAGCGAGGATGATCGTCGCCCGGGATGTACTCCGAGGGGTACTCCCATATATGAAATCGACGACGGGGATGATCGTCGGCCGGGGGTACTCCCATATGAAAGTGGCGGGGATGATCGTCGCCCGGGGGGTACTCCCATATGAAATCGACGGGGATGATCGTCGGCCGGGGGTACTCCCATATGAAAGTGGCGGGGATGATCGTCGCCCGGGGGGTACTCCCATGTGAAATCGACGGGAATGATCGTCGGCCGGGGATACTCCCATATGAAAGTGGCGAGCGAGGATGATCGTCGCCCGGGATGTACTCCGAGGGGTACTCCCATATATGAAATCGACGGGGATGATCGTCGGCCGGGGGTACTCCCATATGAAAGTGGCGGGGATGATCGTCGCCCGGGGGGTACTCCCATATGAAATCGACGGGGATGATCGTCGGCCGGGGGTACTCCCATATGAAAGTGGCGGGGATGATCGTCGCCCGGGGGGTACTCCCATATGAAATCGACGGGGATGATCGTCGGCCGGGGGTACTCCCATATGAAAGTGGCGGGGATGATCGTCGCCCGGGGGGTACTCCCATGTGAAATCGACGGGGATGATCGTCGGCCGGGGGCACTCCCATATGAAAGTGGCGGGGATGATCGTCGCCCGGGGGGTACTCCCATGTGAAATCGACGGGGATGATCGTCGGCCGGGGGTACTCCCATATGAAATCGACGGGGGTGATCGTTAATTGGCCGGGGGGTACTCCCATATGAAATCGACGGGGATGATCGTCGCTCGGATGGACTCCCATATACGAAAGGGGCGGTTTCCCACTTCAGTGCCGTGTAAAAGGCAGTGTAAAATGGTGGGAAAAACAAAAACTGTCTTTAATTCTGTACAATCTTGAATCTTGAAGAGTCTCTGATCGATGCACTATTAGCTACTATTGCAAGAATATATTAATAATGACTACTTTGCAGATACTGTAACCATCATAATTATCTAAATATATTTATTGTAATGTTACAGTGGTTGATATTACAAGTTTTAAAAGCCAGCAGAACAATATTTCACCGCTTTTCTATTTTTATCATTGTATGCAATATATTATTTATTTATAATGTAGACTACTGTACGTCATTTCCTTCAAAATTTGCACATGTTTCCTTTGATCTATATTGCTTGTATACTATTGTTTTGAGCTTTTAATGTTGGAAGTGGATTACAAGTGGTCTGAGGAGGTTTGGGAGTGGTGGTCTGAGGTGGTTTGGAAGTGGTGGTCTGAAGTGGTTTGGGAGTGGTGGTCTGAGGTGGTTTGGAAGTGGTGGTCTGAAGTGGTTTGGAAGTGGTGGTCTGAGGTTGCTTGGAAGAGGTGGTCTGAGGTGGTTTGGGAGTGGTGGTCCGAGGTGGTTTGGAAGAGGTGGTCTGAGGTGGTTTGGGAGTGGTGGTCTGAGGTGGTTTAGAAGAGGTGGTCTGAGGTGGTTTGGAAGAGGTGGTCTGAGGTGGTTTGGGAGTGGTGGTCTGAGGTGGTTTAGAAGAGGTGGTCTGAGGTGGTTTGGAAGAGGTGGTCTGAGGTGGTTTGGAAGAGGTGGTCTGAGGTGGTTTTGGGTCTGAGGTGGTCTGGGAGTGGTGGTCTGAGGTTTTGGAAGAGTGGTGGTCTGAGGTGGTTTGGAAGAGGTGGTCTGAGGTGGTTTGGAAGAGGTGGTCTGAGGTGGTTTGGAAGAGGTGGTCTGAGGTTTGGGTGGTCTGAGGGTGTTTGGAAGAGGTGGTCTGAGGTGGTCTGAGGTGGTTTGGAAGAGGTGGTCTGAGGTGGTTTGGAAGAGGTGGTCTGAGGTGGTTTAGAAGAGGTGGTCTGAGGTGGTTTGGAAGAGGTGGTCTGAGGTGGTTTGGAAGAGGTGGTCTGAGGTGGTTTGGAAGAGGTGGTCTGAGGTGGTTTGGAAGAGGTGGTCTGAGGTGGTTTGGAAGAGGTGGTCTGAGGTGGTTTGGAAGAGGTGGTCTGAGGTGGTTTGGTTTGGAAAGAGGTGGTTTGGAGAGGTGGTCTGAGGTGGTTTGGAAGAGGTGGTCTGAGGTGGTTTGGAAGAGGTGGGTCTGGTGGTTTGGAAGAGGTGGTCTGGTTTAGAAGAGGTGGTCTGAGAGGTGGTGGTGGTTTGAAAGTGGTGGTCTGACGTGGTTTGGAAGAGGTGGTCTGACGTGGTTTGGAAGTGGTGGTCTGAGGTGGTTTGGAAGAGGTGGTCTGAGGTGGTTTGGGAGTGGTGGTCTGAGGTGGTTTGGAAGAGGTGGTCTGAGGTGGTTTGGAGGTTGTGGTCGGAGGTAGTTTCAAAGTGGTGCACAGACAAGTGGAGAGGTCCATCTTATAACCCCATAGATGACATAACTCAATTCTCTTCGCTGAACATCTACACTTGCATGCGATTCTGTTCCATTCTTGGAGATATGGACACTTTTTAAATGGGATGCACTCGCATTTACATTGGGATGGTTTGAAGTTGTAATTTGCTTTGCAGAAACTTTTGTTGATGATACAAGTACATGCACATTGTTTGAGATTATACCTCTGCGTAAGGGGATCACAATGGTGCTGTTTGATAATGCAAACTCCTCCACAGCCAGTGTGGTTGTACATCGTCGTTTTTCGAATGACAAGCTGACATTAAAAAGGAATCATATTTTGAGCCTTATATTCATGAGGTTTTATCTTATAAAATGCAGTGATAACAATTACCTTATATCCATTGATAAGGTCCCAGTAGGAAATTGTGATTTGTTCTTTCCGTGTGACCGTACAATGCATTCGTTTCGTCGGAACAGGCAACGGTGCTCCCATACAGCGATGCAGCCAGGTATACGATGCAAGCGGATGTGAATGTTGGTCTACTTTAATCTTTACGGGAACTTTTAAGGGTGAACACAAAAGTTCGTCGTTGCCGTATTTTGCAGGTACATCTTTGTAACCTGTTGTATAAAAAAAACACGTATTTAAAATAAACAACTGTTTCACAGTCCATCCTGTCAATCCACTCCAAATCCATCCCCATGCCAGCCCACTTTTTTCCGGTTTCTTTTTTGGTCTAGCGGTTCATTGACAACCACATACGCCCCTCAACTCCCATATCTAATTACTTATCTTTACTTACTAGCAGTGATAACGATATTAGGGCTGTCTGGTGCTTCACATGTGTCTATCGATGACAAAATGGTTCTCCTTTTCAAGTCGTTTACTTGAGGATTGGTCGACATGGTGTTCTCCAGGTTTTCCAAATCCTTCGAAGAGGAAAAACCCGTCAGGCCGTTCTCTTGTACTACCTCCTGTCAAAAGAGATATGTATTTGTCAAATGAGAAATTAAAGAGAAGTTTAAAGACCCTTACAAGTACTTGCACTGATTTTAAACAGGCAATTTGTTACCACTTGACACTTTAATTACGCTAACGTAGACTATTACAAACAAACAATAGAGTCGTTTTCGTACGAGTAGGAAACCCACGGTACCGTGACACTCAAATGGCTTCCTGTCTCAACCAATCAAAAAGCTTGCATGCAGACACACGCTGTAATTTTCCCGGCACTTATGAAGACGACTTCAGTACCCACGATGCATTGCAGTTACCAACAACGTTTTCTGAAACAACCGTGAAAAACCCATTTTTATATGAATTTCCACGATTAACAATGATATATTACCTCGTATTTCCTATCAGTTTGTCATGTCGTACAGCTGCTTTTCAGTAACCAATTAATTTCCAATCTTTGTGAGAAATTCACAATATAATTTGTTCCTGGACAGTGCCCTCATATACCTGCAGTGAAACTCCGGTATATCTCTACTGTCAAGGGAAGCGAATGTTCATGTCGAGTAGCGGGATTTCGATATAACCAGTAAATGTTACAGTAAAATACAATGAGTGGATATTGTTTTTAGTGCGAGATAAGCAATGTTCCCAAACTTTATCAAACATATTCTAACTTACAAGGCTTTGAGACGATGATATCCCTGAGATTGTTGTGGAGAACAGGCAGACCACCAAGAGAACTGCGGCAGACATACTGTGACGCGTGGTGAAAAGCGGCTTTACTTCGTCCATGATTAATCCAGAAATGTGGTAGAGGTACCCGTGCGTCGGACGTAACTTATAATGTTACTAGCTTGTAATCGTTCGATCAGTAAACTTCTCAAACCCATGGTATCTTAAGATTAATTATAATCGATTGGTAAATGAGTAATTTTTTATATATTTCCAATAAGTGACAGGTTTTTCTCGTTTTTCCATGGATCCTATCGTATTTCTTACACGCAACAATCAATCTGAAAAAAAAATCAATCTGAACTTTGCGTCGACTAACTAGCCAATTCGATTCGTGTCCACTCGGCTCTACTTCAAACGGCCGCGCGTCAAAGGATTTAGTGTTCATTTCTGGCGAGATCTCTTTTCCAGTACGCATTTCTACGTACTGATGACTAAAAGATACAAGATACAAGAAGCTTTATTTGTACCAGAATGTAAAAGTAGATCCAGTTCTGAACTTACTCTGACATTGCTTGTGTGAAGGTTTGGACGTGCTTGGATGTATTTACTTACATGCGTTTATCAATCGTACGATATCGTTGCATCCGTTACGTTGGTGGTAGGGTATTTCCACTTGCAACATTGATTACATGAGAAGTATAAGGTTGCACATTGACACAGCACGTCACGTGCACCCAGGGGCTGTTAAACTGCTCTTATTTTCAAAACTAAACTGAGAAGATTTACGGAACCACAGTTCACGAATTTAGCTTCTCGTAATAATAACAATAACAATAACAATAACAATAATAATAATAATAATAATAATAATAATAATAATAATAATAATAATAATAATAATAATAATAATAATAGTAATAACAATAACAATAAGAATGATAAGAAGAAGAAGAAGAAGAAGAAGAAGAAGAACATTTACTTATGTGGCGCTATTTCCATATACATGCCCAATAGCGCTTTACATCTATAAAATATGCGCGTTCCATCATTTTGCTTAGCAACAGATAGAACTGAATAAAGTGCTAATGTAAAATAATTATGATACAGTACCTCCCATCAGTCCAGAACTATACTCAAATACCTGCGACGTCATGTAGTTGCCATGGGAGCCTTCCAGTTGATACAAGCATTACCTATCAGTCGTGTCAAGTTCTCATATCACATCGCTAATTGATTGGTAGGCACAATTCTAGCTAAACTGATTCGGCAGCGCATTTTAACGCCTTGTTTCCTTGGAAAACGTCAATAAACGATAAATTCATTGCAGAACCTCAAAATATCTTCTTTGTGTCTCCTTTTGTGTTTTTAAGAAATGCATTTTCCTTTATTTTCGTGTGAAACATCGACAAAGCGACACACGGCCATTTTCGTAGATCACTTTTCTTTTATATTCACCGCGCGGTGACCATTGCAACATATGACGTAATTATGCACCAATCAGAGTGCGCGCATCTTTATATTCACCGCGCATGCAGTAACTAATGCAACATATGACGTAATCATGCACCAATTAGAGTGCGCGCATCTCTATATTCACCGCGCGGTGACTAATGCAACATATGACGTAATAATGCACCAATCAGAGTGCGCGCATCTTTATATTCACCGCGCATGCAGTAACTAATGCAACATATGACGTAATCATGCACCAATCAGAGTGCGCGCATCTCTATATTCACCGCGCGGTGACTATTGCAACGTATGACGTAATTATGCACCAATCAGAGCGCGCGCATCTCTGTATTCACCGCGCGGTGACTATTGCAACATATGACGTAATTATGCACCAATCAGAGCGCGCGCATCTCTATATTCACCGCGCGGTGACTATTGCAACATATGACGTAATTATGCACCAATCAGAGCGCGCGCATCTCTATATTCACCGCGCGGTCACTATTGCAACATATAACGTAATTATGTACCAATCAGAGCGCGCGCATCTCTATATTCACCGCGCGGTGACTATTGCAACATATGACGTAATTATGCACCAATCAGAGTGCGCGCATCTCTATTTTCACCGCGCGGTGACTATTGCAACATATGACGTAATTATGCACCAATCAGAGCGCGCGCATCTCTATATTCACCGCGCGGTGACTATTGCAACATATGACGTAATTATATGCACCAATCAGAGCGCGCGCATCTCTATATTCACCTGTGAAAAAAAACAAAAATTGGCCAACTCGTGGAAGTTGTGAGCCTGCGATGTACTTCAGCGGCAACGTAATGAAAGTTTACAGCCGAGTGAGTGAGTGATCCCAAAATTGTTGCAATGTCATCCCTATAACTCGTGGATTACACAATCACCGAGTTAATAATAATAATAATAATAATAATAATTGAAATTTATATAGCGCTAAAATTATAAATATTCTAAAGCGATTTACAAGACTATAAAAAGAAAAATATAAAACACTAAATAAGCTTTAAAAATGTCATGCAATAATAAGGGCAAATGTTTGATATGACCGTTACTTTTTACTAAAGGACGTGCTTTAGCTATTGTTTTGCGATTAGCATCATCATGAAGGATCATGGGTTCCTGTATATAGCGCTATCAACTCCCAGTGAACAACTGGGATATAACTACAATGGGCTGGGCGTCTAAATTAGTTGAGACACTTTTTCATGTGAATCAAAAAACGTATGTTTTTCTTAAAAGTTATTATGGGTGCGATTATCTCCCGCCATTCTTAAAACCCCTCCCCCCCCCCCACCCCCGTGCGATTATCTCCCCCCTCCCCCCGTGCGATCATATATTGTTGTTTATAGAGCAAGAATGCGTTTGCGTCACATTTAATGAACATTACAATTTTAATTCAACTTGAGAATGAATGAACATGAAACTGAACGTAAACTATTATTCCTTGTCATTGTAACGATGAATCTAAATCAATCGTAGTGTGTGTAAAGCGTTATACTTCATATAGTAAAGTAAGTATATTGATGTGATTATGTAGCGTGCATTAGTAACATTTAAACCCTGACTTATACTTTAACTTAACCTCGTCAATGCGCATGCGTGAACCGCGTACTAGTGCTGATTAAACTGAGGTATTATATGAACGACAGCTACATTAAACGTTGACACATCTGCATACTTTCTGGTCGAGTTTTAAGTTGGCCTTGATGCACATATCTTTAATGCACTTGGCACAGCTACACACACATTTGACTGGATCCCATTCTCGGTACACTCCACATTTCTGTATGGCCTTACACACGCATGCGCACTTGTGCTTGTCCAAGTATCGATCAGGAGACATGTTATCACAATGGGTATCGTTGTATTTGCACTTGCATTCACACTTTGCATTCAAGATTTGGGTCTTTGGATTACACCTCTGGAAACATCCCAGCTTACACTCGATATGATCATACATGATAGCGCTGTATGACAACTAATTGTAAAGAAACAAACCATCAATAATAATAATAATAATAATAATAATAATAATAATAAATAATAATAATATAATAATAATAATAATAATAATAATAATAATATATAATAAATAATAATAATAAATATAATAATAATAATATTAATAATAATAATACAGCCTTTTGCAAAAATTCTGTCGCGACCAAGTATATCAATATATCACTATATCACTATATACCCGAAGATTTATACTATCAAATGAATGTGAAAATAACGTTTGTGTGTAGATTGTATCGTATTCATGACTCTCCAATCCACGCTTGTACAGTCAACCATCTTGAAATGCGTGTACGGGTAGCGTTCGGGCATGCGGGACTCACACGGGTATATAGTGATATAGTGATATACTTATATACTTATATACTTGGTCGCGACAGAATTTTTGCAAAAGGCTGTAATAATAATAATAATAATAATAATAATATAATAATAATAATAATAATAATAATAATAATAATAATAATAATAATAATAATAATAATAATAATAATAATAATAATAATAATAATAATAATAATAATAATAATAATAATAAAATAATAATAATAATAATAATAATAATAATATAATAATAATAATAATAATAATAATAATAATAATAATAATAATAATAATAATAATATTAATAATAATAATAATAATAAATAATAATAATAATAATAATAATAATAATAATAATAATAATAATAATAATAATAATAATAATAATAATATAATAATAATAATAATAATAATAATAATAATAATATAATATATAATAATAATAATAATAATAATAATAATAATAATAATAATAATAATAATAATAATAATAATAATAATATAATAATAATAATAATAATAATAATAATAATAATAATAATAATAATAATAATAATAATAATAATAATAATAATAATAATAATAATAATAATAATAATAATATAATAATAATAATAATAATAATAATAATAATAATAATAATAATAATAATAATAATAACAATAATAATAGTAATAACTTTATTCTTCAAAACAAATTACAAATGAGAGATAGAAAAATAGATAAAAATCCTTATTTACAAAATTAATAATAATAATAATAATAAAAAAATAATAATAATAATATAATAATAATAATATAATATAATAATAAATAATAATAATAATAATAATAATATAATAATAATAATAATAATAATAATAATAATAATAATAAATAATAATAATAATAATAATAATAATAATAATATAATAATAATAATAATAATAATAATAATAATAATAATAATAATAATAATAATAATAATAATAATAATAATAATAATAATAATAATAATAATAATAATAATAATAATAATAATAATAATAATAATAATAATAATAATAATAATAATAATAATAATAATAATAATAATAATAATAATAATAATAATAATAATAATAATAATATTAATAATAATAATAATAATAATAATAATAATAATAATAATAATAATAATAATAATAATAATAATAATAATAATAACAATAATAATAGTAATAACTTTATTCTTCAAAACAAATTACAAATGAGAGATAGAAAAATAGATAAAAATCCTTATTTACAAAATAATAATAATATAATAATAATAATAAAACAATAATAATAATATTAATAATAATATAATAATAATAATAATAATAATAATAATAATAATAATAATAAAATAATAATAATAATAATAATAATAATAATAATAATAATAATAATAATAATAATAATAATAATAATAATAATAATAATAATAATAATAATAATAATAATAATAATAATAATAATATAATAATAATAATAATAATAATAATAATAATAATAAATAATAATATATAATAATAATAATAATAATAATAATAATAATAATAATAATAATAATAATAATAATAATAATAATAATAATAATAATAATAATAGTAATAATAATAATAATAATAATACTAATAGTAGTAATAAATAAATAAATACATTGAATCAGGAAGACACCTGCAGAGCTGAGGCAAGAATAGAAGAGGCCCTCGACTCTTCTATTACTTCAACATGATAACAGATCAGTGTTGCCTCTATCTGTCCTGCATGAAAGTCGGTCAACAATACTAACTTGCCTCAACCCAGCTCGTGTGGACCAGACTACTGTTCTGTAAATGTTCATACAAAACTTACACCTGTATTTGCGTCAAGATACTGGACATGAACTTTCTCTTTTTTCGTAACAGCGCATTCTTGCACGAAGCTATGGGTACGACCGTAACATCGCCTCAATTGAACCTGGGTAGGATAAATATTGAGATGGCTTGGAGCAGGGATGCGCACCGGGAAAGGGTGTGGAAGACAGTCCTTAATTGAGGCAGATGCTTCCCAGTAATTTATTATCTTGTTTGCTGTCGATATTAAAAAGAGAAAGAATGAAAATATTGTATGGTCGCAGTCTCTCTGTCCATCAGTGAATCACAGTCAGTCAGTCTGTCCATCAGTGAATCACAGTCAGTCAGTCTGTCCATCAGTGAATCACAGTCAGTCAGTCTGTCCATCAGTCAATCACAGTCAGTCAGTCTGTCCATCAGTGAATCACAGTCAGTCAGTCTGTCCATCAGTCAATCACAGTCAGTCAGTCTGTCCATCAGTCAATCACAGCCAGTCAGTCTATCCATCAGTCAATCACAGTCAGTCAGTCAGTCTGTCCATCAGTGAATCACAGTCAGTCAGTCTGTCCATCAGTCAATCACAGTCAGTCAGTCTGTCCATCAGTCAATCACAGTCAGTCAGTCTGTCCATCAGTCAATCACAGTCAGTCAGTCTGTCCATCAGTGAATCACAGTCAGTCAGTCTGTCCATCAGTCAATCACAGTCAGTCAGTCTGTCCATCAGTCAATCACAGTCAGCCAGTCTGTCCATCAGTCAATCACAGTCAGTCAGTCTGTCCATCAGTCAATCACAGTCAGTCAGTCTGTCCATCAGTCAATCACAGCCAGTCAGTCTATCCATCAGTCAATCACAGTCAGCCAGTCTGTCCATCAGTCAATCACAGTCAGTCAGTCTGTCCATCAGTCAATCACAGTCAGTCAGTCTGTCCATCAGTCAATAACAGTCAGTCAGTCTGTCCATCAGTCAATCACAGTCAGCCAGTCTGTCCATCAGTCAATCACAGTCAGTCAGTCTGTCCATCAGTCAATCACAGTCAGTCAATCAGTAGGCCGATCGGTCTGTCTGTCCATCAGTCAATCACAGTCAGTCAATCAGTAGGCCGATCGGTTTGCCCATTTCAATTCCCGTTGGGGAGCTTCGAAACATCGCGCCTGCGACCTTCTTCATAAACCAGTCTCTTTGTCACTTCTTAGTTATCATCAACAACAACAACAACAGCAACAGCAAAAATAACAAACTGACAGGCAAACTCGCGGCTCGAGGTACTTACCGTCAATTGTTGCGATATTGGGTGCCTCGGGGAACTGAAGGTTTTTGTTGCACTCTGCTTGGTTGGCACGCTTTGTGATTGCTGATTCCTCGCCGTTTTGCTGCATGATAACATTGTCTATAGCTGATTCCTCGCCGTTTTGCTGCATGATAACATTCATGTCTAAAGCTTGGTCAGACTCCAACACATTTCGTCTCTTAAAAACAAGATTCAAGAATACAGAAATGAGATTGAAGCAATCAATCAGCGAGCGAGTGATTGGATGAATGCGGGAATACTCCCGTATTATAGAGCAGATTTCGAATATGACCGTGAAAAATCACGGTCACGGCACGGCACGGCACGGATTCATTCGAAATCCTAAATCATCACGGTCACGGCATACGAAATCTGCTCTATAGACACCGCTGTACTCCTTGATAAAAGGTGCATTTAATCAGCCTCAATCCAGAGAATAACCCGTAAAATTAAAAAAAGATTCGATTCTCCGATGGTCCTCATTGGTATTGTGAATAGAATTGACACTTGAATTGAGGCTAAAGGCTGAGCACATGCGTCAAGGAGTTTAGTGTATTTATACCATGGTTACCTACTCACTGAAGAGTCGAGAAGAGTGCGCAGCAAAAAGGAGACAAAGAGAGCGCAGCCGAGGGACGAGAGAGGAGAATAGTCAGTACGTTTACACATATAAAGCCGGCTCTGCTGGTCACCAGGGTCGAATATTGTACGATTTCATTTGTGTCAAAATTAGGTAAAACAAATGTTATCTTTATCTATTATATTTATATTTATATTTCTCTATACAGAGCCCTTCTGAAAATCAGCTCTGCTGACGTAGGCCGTCTGTCAAAAGATTTTATAAATAAATAAATAAATAAAACACCAGTTTTCAGAAACGTTGTCCTATTTTAGACAGTAACTGATGTAAGGAATCATGATTATTTCACAACGTTTCTGAAAACAGGTGTACATATAAACTAGCTCAGCTGACTGGAATATTTACTGACTCGTCAAAACTCGTGTAATCGAACAATTCTTTCTTCAATTCTTTGAAATCTCCCCAATCGTTCTGGTCTTCAAGATAAATCCAAAACTCCCTCCCCCTCCCCCCACCGTGTCATCTTCCCCTCCCCCCATGCACCGTGTCATAAATTAGCCGACTGATCGAACACGGGCACTCAATTCAAAGCATTGTACTTGCCGCATTGTTCGACTAATTGCCCTCCCTTGTATTAGCACAACAAAGACATATTACTCACGACTTTGGTATCAACAAGATAAGCCATTAAAAATCCCTTTAATGATTAAAAAGTCTTTTTGCAGAACTCTCGACATCGTTGCTATTAGAGTTAAAACAGTGGCTAACTCTCCATTCAACGCAACATTTCTGTTCGAGTTGGTTCTGAAAATCGGCAACTGAGAATGTACGCGAGCAACAACTCAAGCAAGTGTGAAATAATGAAAACGTGTAGAAACTCTAATGCACTAATAATACAGATTACACTGGCTTACTGCATGTTACACGGAACTTTGTATAAGTTTTACGGAACCAAAGTCTACTAATAGTCAGATCTTATAAATGGTGGTTGAATAAAAGCCAGTCTTGCGTAGATACTACTCGATACTAGTGTTCATTTGGTTTGTGTTGTTAATATTTGAGCTTGATTTAGTTTCCTTCTAAACACATGAGTTCTGTTTAGGAATACATAACGTAGTAGAGTCACCAATGTACTCAAGAGTTTGTAGTATTTTGCAACGTTATATAAATCTGATATAAACATGGAGCAAATCTGAATTCATTAGTGTGTAAGACGCTAAAGTCAACGACGCGTTTCCAAGCATCGGTAAAGCCAGAAGAAAATGTTGCCAACTCACCTCCTCCAATGCATAATAACTATGCAAAAATACAGCCAAGATGACAGCCAGTAAAACTACTTTTTCCATATTGATAATGGTAGCACCAAACCCAAAATGAGCAAAAATCATGTGTAGACTCAGCTGATATTGTTGTTAAAGTCCCACTCTTTGATATTGATTCTGTGATGTGATTGGTGCTGCTGCTATGACGTCACCATGTGGTTAACACATCACGAAACGAGGAACTTTTTTAGTCTTTAATTGTACAGTATTTGATTTCGTGGAAGTAATGTCAGTAATCTCGAAATGTTCATCAATAATATGGTTTTAATGACAGGATCCGGCGACTTTGCGTTGGTGTGTTGGCCTTGGTGCTGCTGAACCCTCGGAACCGTGACCTGTTTCAGACTCAGTAGGATACAGTGAAAACACATACCCTGTTCCAGACTAATAATAATGATTAATAATGATCCAGACTAAAGTACGATTTACTGCCCTGCTCCAGACTAGATATAATGAAATCACGCATATTTAACCTGTTTCAGACTGAAATTACTGAAAACCACCGATACCCTGTTTGTCAACATGACTCCCCGTGTATACATGTACACATAGCTTATCCAGGGGAGTACCCCCCTTCCCCCCTATAAGTGTGGACCCCCCTTCTCCTATTAGGGTGGACGGAGGCCAAAATGGAGATTTAAAAAAATAGTTTCAAGTAAAATCCTATACCCAGTAGTCTCCCTCGTAGTCGTGTTTAGTCAGGGTCTAATACGTCTAAATCTATACTCAGGCCGAAATGGCGGAGAGTATTTAGAATAGAAACTCTCTTGGCAAAACCATTTCTATAAATACAGCTGTATTATATGTACATGAAAGGTCGTCACGTGACACTCATTCATTTGACTATAGTAGTTACATTCGTGAGACAAACAGAAATATATAGGGAATGATAGCAACAGATAAGTAGATAGGTTGATGGGTAGTTAGGTAGACTTAAGTAGGGAATTTAAAACTTGGCAATAAAAAATAATTGAAATAACAAATTATTAAATTATTATTATTATTATTATTATTATTATTATTATTATTAATTATTATTATTAAATTATTAAATTACTCACATGACGTCTTGTCTTCCCGGAATTCGTTGAAGCAATAACTACTAACGCTGTGTTTACACTTAATTGGTGGTTTACTGAAGTAAACGACGAGTTAACCGCGAACCTTATTAGAAAACTATTGTTTCTTGAGCGGTTAACCTTAGTTTTCTTATTTGTACCTTGGTAAAGTGCTGCAATTCTACTGTAAACACGGCCTAAAAGGGCTTATTAATAGTTCGCTTGTTATCGTGTCAAGTGTTTATCTTCAAGTTCAAGTCGCTAAGGCAACGGTATTTCAACACAGGAATGCTTTGTTAACCGTAAAACGATGGCTGAGCTACTAAAACTTTACGAAATCATTCAATTTTGCCAGAACTGACATTTATGACTCGTAATGATTACTTGTCAATACAAAAACGAAACGCAAAAAAGTCATTTTATGACACTGATTGTACTTTAATTGTCGTCGATTCATCAGTTCTTGATACCAATCTGACATCGGTACCGTGATGGGCTCCAGGTACATGTTGTTCAGTGTATGAGATGGTTTTGATTCATAGTATTATGATAAAACTCAGTTAACTTTGCCTTTAATTTACTTCTATCCAAGCGAAAGAGGATAGAAACGACGAGAGAACGACGAGAGAACGACGAGAGAACGACAAGAGAACGACGAGAGAACGACGAGAGAACGATGAGAGAACGACGACAGAACGACGACAGAACGACGACAGAACGACGACAGAACGACGAGAGAACGATGAGAGAACGATGAGAGAACGATGAGAGAACGATGAGAGAACGATGAGAGAACGATGAGAGAACAAATAGAGAACGCTGAGAGAACAAATAGAGAACGCTGAGAGAACGATGAGAGAACGCTGAGAGAACGATGAGAGAACGCTGAGAGAACGCTGAGAGAACGATGAGAGAACGAATAGAGAACGAATAGAGAACGATGAGAGAACGATGAGAGAACTGATATAAATCGATAAATGAAGCGAACGAAAATTGGGACTGAGCAGACTGATCTGACCGAGAGAGGCTGGGCAAAGAGACTGGGAACTGATCTAACGAAATCGAAACGGATGAATGATAAAAACTTCTGTTATTAAATAAGTATATTTAAATCGTCACAAAATGTCAATTCCTTCCAAGCAAATTAGCCTGATCTAGATATGTTCTCTACTGACGACTGAGCTAAAACATAAAAGAATAGAAGAAAAACAAGAGCAAAGAAAACGAAAAAGTAAATGACCGAGTTATATGACGCCATCATGAAAATCGCCTATTGTAGATCCTAGGTTGCGAAGCGACCGAGCTAGCGACGAAGTCTTCCCCGGGGCGCGTAGCAACAGAAAGAGGAAGGACTTTTCGAAAGTTTAAGTGGGACTCGAACCCGCGCGCTACTATAAGACCCTATGCAAAAAGGTGTGGCAAAGGAGATACCTTAGTTCTTCACTTATAGAAGACGTCATTACCATCATTTGAAAGAGCGTACCTAAGCTAGTGATCTTGCCAAATCTTAGCGTTGGAAGATAAAAATATAAAAAGTTACAGTTATTTGAAATTAGAAAGATTTGTATTCTCTTCTTTCTCATAGCACATAATGCTTTGCGCCTTGGGGGTAATACAAAAGAAAATGGGAGCTTTCTGTCAACCATGTAATTATGCAACACCATTTTCTTCTGTATTACCCCCAAGGCACAAAGCGCCTGCTAGGCTAGCGTCAAACATCGAACCTGTCATGTGCCGTACCCAATTGTCAGTTTGGTACGGCAGATTCTATTTGGTTCGACAGCTATAATAAATCCGACAGGCAACTGAGTCAGACGGCGGACTTCCGATGTGCCGAACCAATACAATTTTCCCACAATTCCCCAGTAAGTTATTCTGCGCATGCTCAACTTTACGGACGACCCGAATTGTAATATTAGGTACGACACATGACAGGTTAGAAGTTTGATCCTAGCCTTAGTGTCTCTCTCCATTCATTATCGATGATACTGTACTCTTATCGCTAACTAATCATTTTCAAAGCATTCATAATAACACAAGTATTACAGGATGGGGCATCTTATTTATTGAATGCATACAGTTTTACAATGTTGAATAGTTAATGAATAGTCACAAGAGCCTGATCAGTATCAGTAAAAAAATTAGGAATAAATGTGGATAGATACCTTCGAGTACATTGTACTAACTGAGAATACCGTATTAGGGCCTGATTATATTAATCTCAGCTCTGATTACATGGGACGGGCCAACCCGGTCCAAGTCTTCGCGCGAAAGTTTGGCGCGAAATTTGCTCTTGTTTATACAAAATGGCGGCCAGTCATTTGAAGCTCTGTAAAAAAAATTCTGTTTTATTATTTCAGTTTGGAGAATTTTTTTCTTTACTACTTTAGCTTCATGGACTATTTCCTGATCTATTTATGCTTCGTAGGAAGCAAACAATTGATAATATTTTAGCAGTATTCAGCTATAACAAGAAACAAAATGGTGAGGAAGACAAAACTCCAACGAATGAGATATATCTTGGGCTCCCTGTGGTATTTATTTATCACTACTTCCAAGGTAATAACGAGAAGATAAATCATTTTATTCGATCGAATATTTCGGCTACCAACTGTAGCCATCTAGTAGTTGGTAGCCGAAATATTCGATCGAATAATTGAAAATGATTTATCTTCTCGTTATCACCTTCATCATTAAGCTGTATGCCCAGAGATAAAACTATTATAAACTGTCCTGCACCGCGTAAAAGTTATCTTATTCTGATAAAAGTGTTTTATCTCAATATTTTATGATGTAAACCAAGAGAATTATCTCTTGTGGAAACATATAAAACTTTATTTCAATTACGGTTAATGATACTCTAATGTTTTTATTTGCACTTCTTCTTTGATAAGTTAGTACTAACGCGTAGAAATTATATATACTCGAACCTTTAGGTCTTCAGGGCCGTACACAGCACAGGGGCAGGGGGGGGGATTGTCCCCCTAGCAAGGCGAAAAAGATACCAAAAAGTACTGAGAACTGTACTATTTTTAGTTATCTTTTTTGCTGTTAAATACGTACTGCCCCCCCCCCCCCCCCCCCCCCCCCCCTTGAATTTTGGGTTATGTACGGCCCTGGTCTTAATAAACGTGATGAATTGTAATGTAGCCCCTTTATCTTTTCATCTTTAGATATGGTACATGATAGTCACTTAAACAAAATACGTTGTACTGGTCTTGCTGTATACGTACGGCTCTTGCTACTTTTGAAGTCTTGATGAATTATATGTTGATGACACGAGCATGAACTGACCGCTGAATTCCATAGGAAGTACTTCAGGGAAAAGTAATCTTGGGTTAGAGAGTTTATAGAGTGTATAAACGCTCGTCAAGTACGCGGTTGAACAATGCTGCTTCAAGTTTGCGTTATAGAGGAAACTCGATCTATTTTCGGCTCATCGGTATCTGTTGAACCAAATTGTGGCCGTTCCGCTCAGTCTTATTGCAATATTCCATTCAGGATAGCGAAAGGAAATGCATGAACAGCGTGTTTTAGCGCTATGCTTTGTTGATGTTGTAGGAACTGTTCATCTCTCAATTGAAATGAATCAGCCGGCTGACGGGGGAGTTCCCGCGGCAGTAGTATCTCTACTTAGTGCAATATGTAGTAAAGACTGCCCGCAACCGGAACGGCGGACGTTAGTTCCATGCTGTCTAATCGTACATAGGAAGCGACGGAGCGGATATACCCTGTCATGACCTAACTACTATATCATGCATTCGTAGCTAGGTTTACTGTATTTATTTATTTATTTACTTAGCTTTGCCTCCAATTTACAAAACAAATTCAACAAACAGAAATCAGTTAAGGAAGGGACCGCGCCACAGCCGGTTTGACGGTTTGCATCAATTACAGTCAGCCGTAGAACTGAAATACAAATCATACAAAACCAAGCCGTCTATCATTTAACTACGTCGATCAATCGATGATCAGTGAATCCACCTGTGACATGACATAATTACTGTTAATAATACATTCAATGTGTAAGAAATAAGTGAGCACTTGATACGAGATAGCACCATTTGGATGCTGTCAATTAAAAACGGCGTTTTTTGGTTTCAGCACACTAAAGTATGCATAGGACGCTTCCAAAATGAAAGTTCCGTAATTGGCTTACAAAACATACAAGAAACGAAATGATTCCCCTTCTCTGTGGTGCAATTTCAGCTAATTTAATAATAGAACCAGTTGCGTCACTCACGTTGAATATTGAATACCTCACATATATAAAAGCTCGGCCAGAACTAGAATTGATATCTGAGAATTTCTAACAACGGCTTCAACCATGTCATTCAGGATGCTGCTGAGCTGTTTCTTGTTTCTTGCCTCAAGTCATATTATTGTCCAAGCTGGTACGAGTGACATGGTAGTAGACGACTACCCGATTGACTATGCCAAGGTAAGGCGTCGCAGTACGTGAGGACAGACCCCGTTCCCGTACCCCTGTGTTAGGAACTGAGGATACTCCCGATGAGAACACTGTGTCGATCACTCCGTTGTGTATAGCGTTCAACTTTAGGGTAGTCAGCCTTAAAACCACAAATAATATATAAAGTGCGTTGCTATGACCCAAAAGTGTGTGACAAAGTATAAAAAATAGCATTTAATTTAGAGGGAAATTGTCATCTAAGTAAAAAAATAATGAGTCATTTTGAAGACAGATGTTAAAACATCGCGACGACCGGAAGTAAGACCGATATTCAAATGGCAAATAAAGGGTGAAAACACTTTGACTAATAAAGACCAAGGAAGTTTCTCATCACTCTATTTGTAGTTTATCAGTTTATTCATGATTTTAAAACACGTAAGTGGCTTTTACATTTTTTATTATACATTCCTCGCTTTCAGTTTCTCTACATCAGTCTTTGTAAACATACTGTAATTCCATGTGTAATTCACACTGACGAAAATCGATCGAAGTTTAATTTAGCTGAAACTTCATTGAATAATTCTTCAAGGGTCTAATAATAACTAGTTAAAATCTTTTTTCGATATTCCAGAGGGAAGTACTATATTTTCATGAATCTTTAGAGGAGTCAGTGACGTCATCTACTCAACCCAACATTCAGCTCCATACATTTCTTTGTAGTTTTGTGATCAAAATATTTCAATGTTTTGTTCAGATAACAGCTCTGCATTGAAGACAACTGGTCAGACAATCCGGCAATCCTAAGCTCAAATAATGTAAGAAAACTCCTTCACCCAAACTTTTAGCTTCATAGAAATTAAAATAATTCAAGAAACTAAACACAAAGAAATGTATGGAGCGAAGCCGTGTTGATTGTTAGGGTTGAGTAGATGACCTCACTGACGGCTAAAGATTCATAAAAATGTAATACTTCCCATAGGAATTTTCAGTTGAGAAAACACATTAACCAGTAATTGTATGGCTCTTTGAGATTATTTCAGTGAAATTTCAGCTAAATTAAACTTCGATCGATTTTCGTCTAAGTAGCACTTTAAATACTTGACAGATGGCTTATTTTGTTCTTCTTGAAATACACGATTCGATCATTCAGTGACCACATAAACGTTTTTTTAAACAGAGTTGCTAGAATTTCAAAAAATATTTGTTTTTCAGAAAGTCAGTAAAGCCACCACGCTTGCACTTGCCAAGAAAACTGGAATATTCATCTTCAGTAAAACTGGGCGTTTGCGTGCACAATGTCTTTTGTCTATAGTACTGACTTATCGTATGTTGATCATTGAAATTAGAGAAGAAACTCTTTAGATATAATTAAGAATTAACTGTTAGGATGAAAAAGAAGCGACTAGACTAGTTTTTGAATTAGTAGGAAAGCAATTCCGAATATGTTCATTTTGTCATTGTGGTACAACAAGTTAAGAAACAAGGAGATCGAGACTTGAATATTTCGATGTTTAATTTACATCATCGTCAGTGCGAAGTGACTGATTAACACAGTTGCCTGATGATATAGCTGAGCTGCCTAATAGTTTAGCGGACTAGTTTAGTCGATCAGTATTTGCTCGACAACTTGTTTCTTCGTTTGTTTCTTTGCTGTTTGTTTAATCGTTTATGATGTGTTCATTTGTTGCTTTCTCTAGCCAAGAAATGTATTTGAAAAGGTTTTTCAAGATCCTTTTCTAGAACTATTGTCAAGATCCTCATCAATGACATGTGATGCTAACAGTGTTGGTAAGTTAACGTTTTCAAGTCTACATGAAATAGAAATACTGAATAAATAAATGAATGGATGGATGGATGGATGAATAAATAGATGGATGCATAGATGACTGAATGGGTGGGTAGACTTACGTAGATATGGATTAATGAACGAATGGAAATAAGGAACTGAATGAAAGAAAGGAAGACAGGAAAGGAAGGATATAAAAAGAAGTCGGAAGAATTGGATCGATGGTTGAACTGATTAATGAATGGTTGGATGAAGAAAATAATGGAATTAAGGCAGGAACTGAAGCTGCTAAGTGGAATATAGCTGAGGGATCGCAGTTATATGATATTACATGGTTGGATGCAGGATTGTGAAGGTTCGAGAGAGAGAGAGAAATACAGCCTAACAAATATATCAGCCAATACCCATAGGGGGAATGGGTGTAACCTCCTAGCCTGAACGTACCCACTCCCCGTGGATCCATCCCTGTATCACATCAAATGCTATTTATTTTCTCAGGTAAACAAAATGCGTTGAACGGCAATGTGGTTCATTGTGCTCCTTATCCGACTATCGTACCACTTCAACCAGCATCAAGTACTTTGTACACTCCTATTTTCCCATCCTATGTCCGACTACATCGATGTGGAGGGAACTGCTACATGGACAGTACTGTGTATAAATGCGCTGCTGTGAAAAATAAGCTAAAGATTGTCAATATTAGTGTAACTAAGAATCCCGGCACAAACGAGTCCGAACATTGTGTGATTCAAATGATGAATGAAACTAGTTGTGAGTGTCAGTGTGTGAAAAGCAAAAGCGATTGCGATCTCAAGACACAAGACTGGAAGAAACAGCGGTGTGGATGTGTGTGTAAACCAAGGTTAGAGAGGGCGTGCCAGGGATTCTTTCAAAACTGGAACGCTAAATACTGTACATGCTCATGCAACTTAGCTTTAGATTGTGGTGTAGGTCAATGGAGAGACCCAGATAACTTTTGTCATTGTACACCGAGGAAGCCCAAACGAGCGCATTAAACGTATGCTTTAGAGTACATTACTGTTACATTAAAGGCAATGGATAAATACACAGTATATACAAAATTATACATACATACAATATAAGCTTCGCTATATCTACAATATGAATCTTCTGATTGTTATAAAGTCATAAGAAATTAAATTTATGGATGCAAATAAAGTGACATTGTTTTTTCCATGCACACTTATCGTGTTTGACATTGATGTGTTTGCAGGTGATATGTAGCTCGGTTATACACGTACGACACTAATCATTCAAACAATATAAATGTTCTTGTCAGCCTCAGTTCAAACTTCAAGGGTTCTTCCGCTAACCATAGTCATTAATTTTACAATTAAAAAATTCAGAATTTTCACATCCAACAATTAGTTAGTTAGGAAAAGTTGTAATTAATGAACTCTGTCAACTTGTGCCCAGTCTCCAAACGTACTGCGCAAAGAATATAATGTTCACTGGGGACTAAAAACGCACGTTCCTGACCGGGGCAAATTATGTGTAATTTCTGTTGTGAATGTTCAAAACTATGTAAATTTCAGTTACACGGAATTTACACGAAATTCACACGGAATGGACACGGAATGTACACGGAATGTACACGAAATATACACGGAATGTACACGGAATGTACACGGAATATACACGGAATTTACACGAAATGCACACAGAATGGACACGGAATGGACACGGAATATACATGGAATTTACACGAAATGTACACGGAATGTACACGGAATGTACACGGAAACGGAATGGACACGACTTTGCACGGAATTTACACGGAATGTACACGGAATTTACACGGAATGCTCGGCGATCGTGTATATTAAAGGTTTTTTGCTGTGTTTCAATATTACGTTATCGTCAATATATGCAATGAACGTTGGTGGACTACAACGAATTCTGAGCATCAAATTATCAACATTGGCTTTCATGTACACTTTCTTGGCTGATCCAGTGCTTTAGAAACCACGTAATTGATGACATCAGTAGTGGTGTAATGTGGCTCATTTACGGAAGAGGCTATTTCGCGAGACTTAGAACGACATTCCGATAATACACAGTCAATAACAAATAGTAAATAATAACAATAAATATCAAATCCTAACCCTAACCCTAAACCTAACCCTAACCTTAAAGCTTTATTTTTTTTCCAAATTATTGAATTAAAATGATGATAAATTATCTGAATGTCGTTCTGTTTCTCGCGAAATAGCCGATCCCGTCATTTACAGTTTTCCTCGGCATCCTTGCGGTCTTTATAGACTCAATGTTTTACGATTATACAATTAGGTACATTCAGAGTATAATGAACTAATATCGTCACACGACAAACAACACACTCGATATTCATGTCTTTTAATCTCATTTTGAACAAATATTAAGGAAAAGTTGTGTTCTCTCTAGTCATAGAATGGAGTCACGACACATGTGAAAAGTCAACAAAATAAAGCTCATATCAAAGCGGTCCATTGTACATACATGACTTGTGACTGAATGACATGTTGTTCTCTTATAATAATAATAATAAGAAGAAGAAGAATAAGAAGAAGATAAGAAGAATAAGAAGAAGAATGAGAATGAGAATGAGAATGAATATTAAAGAATAAGAATTTCCACTTGATTATCTGTCACATGGTCGCTTACGGGAGGTTAAAAACAAAAGCAAATTTCAAACTTTCAGCTCTAAAAGTGGTCGCGGTCGCTTACGAGAGGCGGTCGCTTACGAGAGGTTCCAACTATAGTGATTTGACTTTTGGCATTTTGGAAAAGTGGTCGCTCAGGAGAGTTCGACTGTATCTATGCAAATAATAATAATAATAATAACAATTACATGATAAAGAAACTATGATAAGTATAGACAGAACAAATGTTCGGAAAAAATCAGACGGCTCGAGCGGGATTCGAACCCACGACACCCCGATTTCATGACAGGTGCTCTACCCACTGAGCTACCGAGATAACTACAGTGGCGTGGAGTTCAAATTAGCTCAAAGACGCCAATATATAATAACAAAAATAATAATAAAGTATACAAAACCATAACAATTGAGTAGAATCACTAAAACCGCGTGCAATGTTTTGCACTAATTAGTACTAAATATCACTAATTAAACAATAGAAAACACTAGAAATATCACTATTTAGTTAACAGTGTACTATTTAGTTGTTGGGTGATAGAGTGGTTTTCATAAACCCGTGAAATACACTTTAGCGTATTTAGCACTACTTCACTCTAATTCTTTTGTTTTCTATTGTGTTTATCTGACACTCTAATTAGTACACTTTGTTTCACGGTACGTTAGAGTTGTTTTCATAAACCCGTGAAATACACTTTAGCGTATTTAGCACTACTTCACTCTAATTCTTTTGTTTTCTATTGTGTTTATCTGACACTCTAATTAGTACACTTTGTTTCACGGTACGTTAGAGTGGTTTTCATAAACCCGTGAAATACACTTTAGCGTATTTAGCACTACTTCACTCTAATTCTTTTGTTTTCTATTGTGTTTATCTGACACTCTAATTAGTACACTTTGTTTCACGGTACGTTAGAGTTGTTTTCATAAACCCGTGATGAAATACACTTTAGCGTATTTAGCACTACTTCACTCTAATTCTTTTGTTTTCTATTGTGTTTATCTGACACTCTAATTAGTACACTTTGTTTCACGGTACGTTAGAGTGGTTTTCATAAACCCGTGATGAAATACACTTTAGCGTATTTAGCACTACTTCACTCTAATTCTTTTGTTTTCTATTGTGTTTATCTGACACTCTAATTAGTACACTTTGTTTCACGGTACGTTAGAGTTGTTTTCATAAACCCGTGAAATACACTTTAGCGTATTTAGCACTACTTCACTCTAATTCTTTTGTTTTCTATTGTGTTTATCTGACACTCTAATTAGTACACTTTGTTTCACGGTACGTTAGAGTGGTTTTCATAAAACCCGTGAAATACACTTAGCGTATTTAGCACTACTTCACTCTAATTCTTTTGTTTTCTATTGTGTTTATCTGACACTCTAATTAGTACACTTTGTTTCACGGTACGTTAGAGTGGTTTTCATAAACCCGTGAAATACACTTTAGCGTATTTAGCACTACTTCACTCTAATTCTTTTGTTTTCTATTGTGTTTATCTGACACTCTAATTAGTACACTTTGTTTCACGGTACGTTAGAGTGGTTTTCATAAACCCGTGAAATACACTTTAGCGTATTTAGCACTACTTCACTCTAATTCTTTTGTTTTCTATTGTGTTTATCTGACACTCTAATTAGTACACTTTGTTTCACGGTACGTTAGAGTGGTTTTCATAAACCCGTGAAATACACTTTAGCGTATTTAGCACTACTTCACTCTAATTCTTTTGTTTTCTATTGTGTTTATCTGACACTCTAATTAGTACACTTTGTTTCACGGTACGTTAGAGTGGTTTTCATAAACCCGTGATGAAAATACACTTTAGCGTATTTAGCACTACTTCACTACTTCACTCTAATTCTTTTGTTTTCTATTGTGTTTATCTGACACTCTAATTAGTACACTTTGTTTCACGGTACGTTAGAGTGGTTTTCATAAACCCGTGATGAAATACACTTTAGCGTATTTAGCACTACTTCACTCTAATTCTTTTGTTTTCTATTGTGTTTATCTGACACTCTAATTAGTACACTTTGTTTCACGGTACGTTAGAGTTGTTTTCATAAACCCGTGAAATACACTTTAGCGTATTTAGCACTACTTCACTCTAATTCTTTTGTTTTCTATTGTGTTTATCTGACACTCTAATTAGTACACTTTGTTTCACGGTACGTTAGAGTTGTTTTCATAAACCCGTGAAATACACTTTAGCGTATTTAGCACTACTTCACTCTAATTCTTTTGTTTTCTATTGTGTTTATCTGACACTCTAATTAGTACACTTTGTTTCACGGTACGTTAAAGTGGTTTTCATAAACCCGTGATGAAATACACTTTAGCGTATTTAGCACTACTTCACTCTAATTCTTTTGTTTTCTATTGTGTTTATCTGACACTCTAATTAGTACACTTTGTTTCACGGTACGTTAGAGTTGTTTTCATAAACCCGTGAAATACACTTTAGCGTATTTAGCACTACTTCACTCTAATTCTTTTGTTTTCTATTGTGTTTATCTGACACTCTAATTAGTACACTTTGTTTCACGGTACGTTAGAGTGGTTTTCATAAACCCGTGAAATACACTTTAGCGTATTTAGCACTACTTCACTCTAATTCTTTTGTTTTCTATTGTGTTTATCTGACACTCTAATTAGTACACTTTGTTTCACGGTACGTTAGAGTGGTTTTCATAAACCCGTGAAATACACTTTAGCGTATTTAGCACTACTTCACTCTAATTCTTTTGTTTTCTATTGTGTTTATCTGACACTCTAATTAGTACACTTTGTTTCACGGTACGTTAGAGTGGTTTTCATAAACCCGTGAAATACACTTTAGCGTATTTAGCACTACTTCACTCTAATTCTTTTGTTTTCTATTGTGTTTGTTTGACACTCTAATTAGTACACTTTGTTTCACGGTACGTTAGAGTGGTTTTCATAAACCCGTGATGAAATACACTTTAGCGTATTTAGCACTACTTCACTCTAATTATTTTGTTTTCTATTGTGTTTGTTTGACACTCTAATTAGTACACTTTGTTTCACGGTACGTTAGAGTGGTTTTCATAAACCCGTGAAATACACTTTAGCGTATTTAGCACTACTTCACTCTAATTCTTTTGTTTTCTATTGTGTTTATCTGACACTCTAATTAGTACACTTTGTTTCACGGTACGTTAGAGTGGTTTTCATAAACCCGTGAAATACACTTTAGCGTATTTAGCACTACTTCACTCTAATTCTTTTGTTTTCTATTGTGTTTATCTGACACTCTAATTAGTACACTTTGTTTCACGGTACGTTAGAGTGGTTTTCATAAACCCGTGAAATACACTTTTAGCGTATTTAGCACTACTTCACTCTAATTCTTTTGTTTTCTATTGTGTTTATCTGACACTCTAATTAGTACACTTTGTTTCACGGTACGCTAATTAAAACCACTCTAAAATGTTAATTCGAAGACTTCACATCTCACTGTCTTCTCTCGTACTTGTTTTTACGTGGGGAGGGGAGATCGAGGACGGTAGAGGGATTTTACGGGGGGAGGGGAGGGGGAAGAAAAGAAATAAACACCTGTACGGAAACAAAAACTACGCCATGCTAATCAGTAATGTTTTATAACCTCTGACGAGTTTAATAGAATAATACTTTTAATTACTATTAATCGATGGCGGCGTTGTCCTTTACGTAAATCCATACGGCATTTAAGATAGATCAGATGCTTTATTATTAAATTACTTGGCAGCCATATCCTGGCTTAGTAGCTAACGCATACAATATTGAATAATAATGAAGTAATAATACTGTAGTAAAAATTGGAGTTGCGGCGGTCTTCAGTCACAAAAGAACAAAAATAAATAAAAAATAATAATAATAATAATAATAATAATAATATAATAATAATAATAATAATAATAATAATAATAATAATAATAATAATAATAATAATAATAATAATAATAATAAATAATAATAATAATAATAATAATAATAATAATAATAATAATAATAATAATAATAATAATAATAATAATAATAATAAAAAGAACAATATAAAATATAACGTTACAAATATAAAGCTGACAAATCAACAATGAATCAATCCTGAGACTTTAGTACCAAAGACATGCACGAAAAACGTCAGTTTTAACTAAAAGAAAATACGCGACACCAACTTGTTTCTGCGACTCTGCGCGCCGGATCTTTTAGTTGTTCAATACGCAGTTAAGCCGCATCTACACGAACAAGTTTTCCTTGACAAGGAAAAGTTGGCGATGTTTTTGTCGTCTACACGAGCAAGTTTTCCTTGACAAGGAAAAATTGGCGATGTTTTTGTCGTCTACACGAGCAAGTTTTCCTTGACAAGGAAAAATTGGCGATGTTTTTGTCGTCTACACGAGCAAGTTTTCCTTGACAAGGAAAAATTGGCGATGTTTTTGTCGTCTACACACGACTGAAGTTTTCCTTGACAAGGAAAAAAAGTTGGCGATGTTTTTTGTCGTCTACACGAGCAAGTTTTCCTTGACAAGGAAAAATTGGCGATGTTTTTGTCGTCTACACGAGCAAGTTTTCCTTGACAAGGAAAAATTGGCGATGTTTTTGTCGTCTACACGAGCAAGTTTTCCTTGACAAGGAAAAATTGGCGATGTTTTTGTCGTCTACACGACTGAAGTTTTCCTTGACAAGGAAAAGTTGGCGATGTTTTTGTCGAGTCTACACGAGCAAGTTTTCCTTGACAAGGAAAAATTGGCGATGTTTTTGTCGTCTACACGACTGAAGTTTTCCTTGACAAGGAAAAGTTGGCGATGTTTTTGTCGTCTACACGAGCAAGTTTTCCTTGACAAGGAAAAGTTGGCGATGTTTTTGTCGTCTACACGAGCAAGTTTTCCTTGACAAGGAAAAATTGGCGATGTTTTTGTCGTCTACACGAGCAAGCAAGTCTTCCTTGTCAATGACAACTTGTCAAGGAATGTTTGCTCGTGTAGATTCGGCTTTACTCTTTCTTTTTTCAGTGCAAAGACTTTCAGCTTCTGCTTTCATACTGTGTAGATGCGACTTTGATCATACTGTTAACAGATTAACTACTGCACTAACGAATTGATTTTATTCATATGTCACGCTGTTAACGGAGAAACTAATTTCTGGCATTTGTCGGCATTCTAAGCCATTAAATGGTATAACGAAGTCTATAAATTGGCTGACGAAATGCTGACGCCATACCAACCCTACCATGCTTGACAGAGAAAAGTAGAAGACCCCTAGCATGTTCACTTCAATCTCCACAACACTGAAAGCAATAACAAGTTATCTTGATAATTATAACTTTTTCTTATGACAAAACCTTTCAGAGTCCTATCATTGGTCTCGGCCGACTGGTGTACAAGATGTCCTTTGAAAGGATCCATAATAAACCGTGTCAGTATGCACGGCATAGCTGAGTGCCATGATGGGTTAATCCTAAAATCAGCTAAGGATTGCAGTACTTTGTTAATTTGTTGGTTTATTTACGAGTGATTTGTAATTGTACGACTGCAGCTTCGACCTCTCTACCTCCCACACGGGGACACATTCTCTTGTTTATTTATCAGCCGTGCATCAGTATTGAGATACAGCGCCGTCCAGCTAAGACCCAATTAAAATTACTAACTTTAGGCAGTTCTAAAACGAGAATTTGTACAAAAAGTTTTGTTCAGTTCATGAAGAAAATATGGAGAATGTGCAGGAACCTTGCTATTCGCAAAAACTGCGCACTTGTTCATCAGTTAAAAGTGCACTGATGGCCTTGCAGCGAAGAAAATTGGCTGATTCTCTTAATTTTATTTTAAATAATAGTCTACTCTAATTGTCCAGTACTTAACTACGTACGATGTGTAGGCAGTTTTCACAGCTGCGTTTTTATCTTCTTTTTGAGCCACTTTTTGCCAATAAAATAATCGCTAACAATGTCTCGGTAATTTGTTTTTCATTCTGTTTTTTTTTTATACTCTAAGCTATACTTCTATAACTAAGTTATCGACAGTTTTACCGACAACGACAAAAGACGCCTCGCATACAAAACTGACTAATAATAATAATAGTTAACTACTAAGATAGTAGTTACCGCTGTTAACGTAGACCAGAAGAAGACTACACAACAAGCTAGAATAATTTTCTCTTCTTTAATCTGCTATTGATGTTCAAAACACAGGTTTTGCATTTGACTGGTAGGTCGCTGCATCTCTCAGTGTGACGTCGCCAAAATTAAGCCGTTGTCTCTCGAATTTCCTTCCCATCTGTTATTTTCGTACATTAAAGTAATAATTACTACTACGTAATTAACCAGCTAAAAATACGTTTGATTAGAAGAAGAAGAGAAAAACTGAAGAGAAAGAACAGAATGAAAAGGAAAGAAAGGTGAAAAAGGAGGGAATAAAGTGCACGTTTCGATGCCGCCCTTCGATCAAACACATCATTGCTGTCAACAGCTTTCAACGACATGGCATAGGAACGAGGCTAATCCATATATATTTCAATTGCAAATTTCGTGGTGTTTAGTCCCAGCTGCATGTAGACTGGGTTGTATTGGAGGTTTTTTATTAGTCTTCAGCAGCTAAATTCATGTCAATAGGATCTCGTGCATAACAGAAACGTATAGGGAAACGATAGACTTAACTACGACCAGTAGTTTTTATATTCTTTGCCACACAACTAAAGGAGCGTAATTTCATCAAAACTCGTCTTGTAATCGTTGAATGGAAAGCTCATTTACTTCTTTCAAAGCGACTCACACCTTTCAAAGTGACCAGGAAGAACAGAGAAGAGAAGATTGAATAGTGTGAACAACGTCATAAAAACTATAAAAATTAATCGCCTTTTCATGGTATTAAGGAACAATTATATGCAGGTGTTTGCATACCAATCATAAGAGTCTAAAATTCTATGACTACTAACTCTCTCTCTCCACGGTCCATCTGCTTCAGCACATATAAATAACGACAGCAAACGTCAGTGACTCAATATCCCTTGCAAACGGAAGTTAGTCGAGATAAGCTCACCACTCGTCTATCGAGAACATGGCTGCCAAAATTGTGCTAGCATTTTTGCTGTCGGTTGTATTTTTATTTTGTTTTCTTGAAACCTGTGCAGAAGCTACAGAAACTGCTTACGACCCGTTTGAAGACAGTGAGGACGAGGTGCTGGTAAGGAAAGAAAGTTTAAGCTGTACTTTCACTTTTGGCATCACTAAAGTCGTGAGAGCTATTTGTTTTGAAAAACGTATCTATCCTGGGAATTAATCCAAAGAGAACATTATTATTAATGAGAAAGTTTAGCTAAGGTTAATTTGCTGTTTGAAACATTTTGGGCGCAAAAACAACACGAACATACAAAAGCGCACTCATTACTTACCAATGCATATTCAAATAATAGTATAATAGTATAATAGTATCTCAGATGCAGTGAAATTTAGCACACTAGACTACTAGTAACTGTAATTCAAATGGACAATATTTAAGCGCGGTCAAGCTGTTTTCTAAGCTGGCAGGAGCCCAATATTTGAGGCTATAGAAATATAAAACAAAGAATGTTTTTACATGCAAATCGTATAGTAGGAGTTTTTGCTTTTGTACAGAAAATTACGGCACTATTTTGACTTCTAATTAACCTTAAAATAGTTCAACGTTTTTACAAGTTTTATTAAAGACGTAGTAATAATAATTGTAATATTCACTAGGAAAGAGTTAAATTATTTCAGCAGGTTTATTATTTTGTTTTCCATGCAAAAAGCAGCCCAAGAAGAATAGGATCACGTTACTGCTTAATATAAATGTCATCGATCTGTATTTCGCGACAGCTTCAGTACAAGCTCTGCTGTGGTTGCTTGGTCTATTATTCCATTTTTATGACTGATCTTCTACGAGAACCAAGCAAGTCCAGTTTGATGATCTTCGTGCGTCAAATGTTTTGACATACAAGGCCTCGTGTGCTAGCTGAATTCTAACATGCATCGATATATCAGTCGTTACAGGTTCATTTGAATGCCCTGTCACGGTGATACTGATAACGAACTGTAGTCAAAATGTCACTATGCAAAAAGGAAAAGAAGCTAAAGAATAAGAAAATACTGAAAACGAAAATAGAAAAAATGAGCGGATAATTAATTGATGAAGAGCCCATCGTAATCAGTTTGCTGCTGCGATGGTTACTGTAGTTTCAATTTACTTAATGTCCGAAAGTTAAGAGCACGACGGGAAGTTGTATAACAAGTAATAAGGTTCAGTTTGAATTTTTGAAATCAAGTACTTCACATTTTCATTACGAAAACAGCTAAATAAACCACAGTAGACGAAACTGTCAGCGTTGATTGGGTCACTAAGCTGCACAAGAAATTAAAATTTGTTCATGGATCCCCTCCCCCTCTCACTGAAACGGCTGATAACGCTCCTGTACTACTACTGAGGTTAAAAACAATGAGAAACAAAATTCTCTCCATGATTGCTCAAGCAATGCGCAGTACACTGCCATAGATTAACCATACTCTATTCAATCTTGAACAGAGTCCAGCACTGTGGTATCATCACCAGCAAAGAGACCCAGTAGAAGAAAAGCCAATGAAATGTGGCGCGAATAAAGGAGGTAAGCCCTTCCCCTCTCCACAAGGTTCGGACTGGAGACCCTCTAAGGGACATCACAAGATCTCGAGTACCTGAGTCAGTTTCCGAGTTCCCTAGTTCCCTAGTTCCCTAGTTCCCGAGTTCCCGAGTTCCCGAGTTCCCGAGTTCCCGAGTTCCCGAGTTCCCGAGTTCCCGAGTTCCCGAGTTCCCCCGAGTTCCCGAGTTCCCGAGTTCCCGAGTTCCCGAGTTCCCGAGTTCCCGAGTTCCCGAGTTCCCGAGTTCCCGAGTTCCCGAGTTCCCGAGTTCCCGAGTTCCCGAGTTCCCGAGTTCCCGAGTTCCCGAGTTCCCGAGTTCCCGAGTTCCCGAGTCCCGAGTTCCCCGAGTTCCCGAGTTCCCGAGTTCCCGAGTTCCCGAGTTCCCGAGTTCCCGAGTTCCCGAGTTCCCGAGTTCCCGAGTTCCCGAGTTCCCGAGTTTCCGAGTTCCCGAGTTCCCGAGTTCCCGAGTTCCCGAGTTCCCGAGTTCCCGAGTTCCCGAGTTCCCGAGTTCCCGAGTTCCCGAGTTCCCGAGTTCCCGAGTTCCCGAGTTCCCGAGTTCCCGAGTTCCCCCGAGTTCCCGAGTTCCCGAGTTCCCCCGAGTTCCCGAGTTCCGAGTTCCCGAGTTCCCGAGTTGCCGAGTTGCCGAGTTGCCGAGTTGCCGAGTTGCCGAGTTGCCGAGTTGCCGAGTTGCCGAGTTGCCGAGTTGCCGAGTTGCCGAGTTGCCGAGTTGCCGAGTTGCCGAGTTCTCGAGTTCCCGAGTTCTCGAGTTCCCGAGTTCATAGCCTGATGCAAACACGGGTATCAGCCAATCAGATCTCAGAGATTTCGGAATGTATTTTATAATGTGTTATGTAGACTTTTCGACGGTACACAATCAAACGTTTTCGCTAAGTAAATGCAACGGAAGGTCTTTTATTGTATACACAAAGTAAATTGGAAAACGGTAACAACATCCGGCACAACATTAACGATAGCACAACACGATCACAACACATTTTGCCTTGAGCCGGTTTGAAATACATTTTATCAGCAACATCAGCCCATGCGGCACTGTCCATGGTCGACCAAAGCTTTTGTCAAACATGACCTAATTAACAAAACATTTTAAATGCTTTTTTTGTGATAGGATAAGACTATACGAAATACACATGATTATCAGAACAATCCTCTACCAGTCCTATTGTATGTAAGACATCGCATCAACTGTGACGAACTGTGACTAGGAACTCGACTGAAACTGAACTCGGGAACTGAAACTCAGGAACTTGCAAACTCAGGAACTTGGAAACTCAGGAACTTGGAAAACTCAGGAACTTGGAAAACTCAGGAACTTGGAAAACTCAGGAACTTAAAAAACTCAGGAACTTAAGAACTTAGGAACTTAGGAACTTAGGAACCCGATCATAATCTAATCAGTAAGAGGAGTGAAGACGAGAGCGTCGAGTCTAAATTAATATATTTTATAATCGAAACCTGCTGAGGTAAGCCGGATGAAAACTGAAGTTAGACAAATCATTCCCGTGTTCAGTTTATAAAAGAACGAACGATCGTCGTTACGGTACCATGACACTCAATTGGCTTCCTTTCTGAACCTATCCAGAAAAAGCGTGCACTGGATCCATCTCATCCAATCAAACTCTTTCTCGTACGGAACCGGGTACCGTCACTTTCATATGAACAGTCCGGTTCATTACCACTTTTGGTAATATGCATTACGTCACAAGATGGCGGCCGAAGCGCTGTCTCGGTCCCTATTTTCTTTAGTCCCTATTCCCCGTAAAGAGGTCCTACCCATGAATATTTGCGCGTCTAGATGTTATTGTATAACCAAAGACGTCATACTGTTGAAGCCTGCTTGAGACACTGCGAATTTTGCGAATTATCGAAGTTTTAGATCGTCTTTGTGGATTTTCTCTTGTTTATTTCTGCCAGGTTTACTGACAAAAACGTATTTTAAAGTATCTTTGCCCACTTTGTTTACAATTTCGCCCACCGAGAGGTAAATTAGAGTAGTTTAGTCGTCATTTTCAGTTGGTTTTGTACGGGGGCCTGCCAAAAAGTCGAGGGGCCCAGCGATTCGAAATCATCAGACTTTGCCTCATCGAGGTTTGCTAAGGATGGAGGAGCATCGACGATTCCTCAACAATCGATGTCGTGCATGTCTGATGTTTTTTATGATGTTTTCGACCACTTTATAGTTGGAATGTATTTGAGTTTAACTGTTGATTTCTGTTGGTTTCGTTGTGGGGCATGTCGAGATGGCGAGGGGCATCTTCCTTGAAATTTGACTTGTGTCAGAGACGTAAATCATGACGGCAGTGTTTGTGCAGATTCTCTCCGCAAGGAAGTCCATTCAAAGAGAAAGAACATGGAAGATATGTAGGTTATTATTTGCCTGTCAAGAGTTCTTCAGGTTCTGGGACGTACATGCATAGAAGTTGAGAGGAGCGACATATACCCTGAATTCCTTTGTGAAACTTGCAAACTTAACAAGCGGTTCAGCAGTCGTGTATCCCGGGATCAGTGTCTTCTTCTCTGTATCAAAGAGTTCGTCATGGAGAGGCAGTGAATAGAATAAGCCATCGGACATATGATGGAGTAATCACAGACTAAATCTTCGCCTGGTGTGTATTTGTTTTACAACCAGTGTCGCGAAATAAATATATAAATTGCGTTGTTATTGGCATTTTATGTTCTAATATTTTAGGGTAGAGCACAGGTAGCCCAAGCGCATAAGAGAATGTATGGGAATTATTCAATGGTGGATTTTCAGCGGAAATATTGAATAAATGTTACTGTAACTTACTATGTGTCTTGAAGTAGTTCCTGCCAATGTCTGGAGCGAGTTTCAGATGTTCATTCAGAATTCATTCAGAATATTTCGGAATTTTTTCCCTCCCCTTACACAGTAGTCTCCCTCGCATCCGTTCTTAGTTCCGTCACGCAACGCGTATAGTTTGGGCATTGCCATTCGCATTCTACATTTCTCGTTTTCAAAAGCTGGTTGTTATCTATAAGTGGAAGGTAGTTTAGCTCTCACTAAGAGATCTTTGAGAGATTTGTCCTTCCTGTAAGACATTATGGGAGGATCTGAATAGATCCTTGCAAGGTTAGGAGTTTAAGACAATGAATGCCGTATGTTGGTATGAACGTTCAACCCAGATACAAAGCTTATTGGGTAGGACTGTATTTGCAAGATTTATAATAAATCTCCCGTTGTGAGCCCTAGTTTTTGCTTTGTTGCGCTTGTTCATATTGTAACGTCTTTTGGAACGCGAATGTGTTCGCATCGAGATTGCGCATTGAGAATAAGTCAACGAGACATTTGAATGGCATACAACTTGTGTTTTGGCACGTGAGAGCGGTTTACAGTTGTAGATTAATGTCTCTAGTTCTTAACTTTATTTCTCAAAGGCAGTGTCTGGTCTGATGTGAGGCCGCGGGGCCGTTACTGTAGACCTATATTAGACAACTGTTCTCGTTGACGTGTTTGTTAAGCAGCATCAATGATGTTTCGCTCCTGGCGACAAGAGTTCCAAAAAGAACTGTTTTGGTAATAACAGATAGCAAGACCGGTTTCGGACTCGTAATGACGTGTCCTTCTTCAGTTGCTCTTATGTTGCTAGTAGGCTGTGCGCGTTGCGTGACGGAACTAAGAACGGATGCGAGGGAGACTACTTACACAGAAGATGACATCTTCTGTGTAAGGGGAGGGAAAAAATTCCGAAAAATTCTGAAACTCGCTCCAGACATTGGCAGGAACTACTTCAAGACACATAGTAAGTTACAGTAACATTTATTCAATATTTACGCTGAAAATCCACCATTGAATAATTCCCATACATTCTCTTATACAAATGCTGCGCTTGGGCAGAGCGCAGTCATATTACCCTGAAACAATCAAAGAAGCATTGTTTAATTTTATTTATTTATGGACAAGTAGCCGGCTATCATTGAACCATAACTTCATTCCTCACGGCCTCTGTAGTTGTTCTTATGGTGAAATTATATTTAGTTGATAGTTTGGTGGTTTTGTTTCGCGGGATGAATGACTTTGACCTCAGTCCTCGAGAAACCATGTTGAGTAACAACGTGGGGAGAGAAAGACCGTTGATTGACAATTATCATGACAACTAGTTAATCTTCGTCTCTGATTGGTTGGACAGTGTTTACAAAATATTACCAAAAGTGGTAATGAACCGGACTGATGAAAACGGCTCTGTTACCAGACAGTGTCGTCATACAGTGAACAAAGTTCGTTGGTGACTCATGAATTACTTTATTTTGTTTTAAGGATTAACAAACATTGAAGAAGTTCATGAAGTAAAGTGTGGTACGCATTTGACGGTGGTCCAAGTTGGCAAGCCTCAAGGAGCGATAAGATACGAGCCTTCGTTCATCAAGGTCAAACGATGTATCGGTAAAGTCTTGTCTAGGACCAAGTGCGCACCGACTGTAAATCACCACTACCGCAACGTCAAAGTGCAAAAGTTTATCGGAGATAGAAAAACTGCCGAGTGCGTGGTTCCAATAAGAGAAGACATTAGTTGTAGGCTGGTCTGTATCAGAAGTCCATCGAGCTGTAAAAGTAACGAAGTATGGAAACAAAATCAGTGTGCCTGCAAAAGAAGGGGTTGAAGAGTTTAAAATGCTTAGCATAGAAATGTAAACACGAGGAGCACACTGTCGTAATAAAAGAACGTTCTATGGTTACTAGTATGTGTTATAGATGTCAGTATGGTGGGGGAGGGGGTTGGTTGGTAGTCAGGGGGTGGGTGGAGGTAGTAGTCGGGGTGGGGTGGATATAAGTTCAAGCCGATTGCGAAGCAATAATTAATAATAACATAGCAATAATAATATAATAATAATATAGCATTGCTGTGAAGATAACAACTTTGTACTTGAATAAAGCAGACGAAAAAGGAGACTCTTGGTTTTCCGTGATTTGACACATTCCTGAGATCGTGTTTTAAAAGATCAAAAAATAGGCGACTTGCACTATGAGGTCACGTGACCCCAACCCCCTTAAATCGAACAGCATTGTTAAAATGAACTCCAGAAATGAAAAGAGCAACTCGAAATTAGTAAAAGGGCGAAGCTTCAGCTCATAATGTCTGACACAGGAGAAATGGCATATAAAATAAAATCGAACGTTTTCTAAGGTCTGACTTCTAAGATTAACTAAGATTTTGTTTGGAAAATGCATTGGCTGGCAAGAGCCTTGCCATCCAATGCATTTTCCAAACAAAATCTTAGAATACGATCGATTTTAAAATGTCATTTCTGCCACCAATGCTGTTCGATTTATGAAATTGGGCTTCCTGTGTGCTATTGTTACAATGAATGCTGGGTAATCAAAATGGCGATCTTCAGTGTGTATATATTGAACAGAGCAGGAGGATTAATCTATCATTTCGATCATCACACACCAAAGAGTGAAGTAGAAAAGACGTTCAGTTATCCACTCGATATTACTCTACGTGGTGATGACAAGCTTGAAGTTATATTCGGTGAAGGTGGTGGCATAAAAGGTAAGAATTTCCATTCCTCTCTGCGATGATTGTCGATTCGTGAACTCCAACAACTATTTGCTACATTGTGTTTAGTTGGCCATTCTCTGATTGCCATTAATGGGCAACCACTAACAGGAAGAAAACTTCCTGATGGAAGGGATGCACTGGACGTGTTATCAAACCACGACAATTATCCCATCAACCTCAAGTTTGGACGCCTCAAGCTGAAAACTAATGAACGAATAATGCTTGCCAGTATGTTCCATCCGTAAGTAAACATATATAGTGAATATAGGACATCTATAGTGAATATAGGACATCTATAGGACATCTATAGTGAATATAGGACATCTATAGTGAATATAGGACATCTATAGTGAATATAGGACATCTATAGTGAATATAGGACATCCTGTATAGTGAATATAGGACATCATCCTGAATATAGTGAATATAGGACATAGTGAATATAGGACATCTATAGGACATCTATAGTGAATATAGGACATATATAGTGAATATAGGACATCTATAGTGAATATAGGACATCTATAGGACATCTATAGTGAATATAGGACATCTATAGTGAATATAGGACATCCTGTATAGTGAATATAGGACATCTCTATAGGACATCTATTATAGTGAATATAGGACATATATAGTGAATATAGGACATGTATAGTGAATATAGGACATCTATAGGACATCTATAGTGAATATAGGACATCTATAGTGAATATAGGACATCTATAGTCTATAGTGAATATAGGACATCTATAGTGAATATAGGACATATAGCTAATTGCATAATCGTTGTCGGGTTGAAAATCATAAATCATAGAAGCTGAGACCGCAAGGATGGATGGGAAATCAGTTCATGATCCGCATTACATGCAGATATATTCAATGTTCTCGTAGTTTTGAAGATATAATTATGAGCTATTTAACTAAGATCCTACAAGTCTGGATAAAAAGGTCGATGATTTGACGGTGTTATTTGAGAGAGTTAATTTCCCAGAATTCCTTTTGGTCATAGCTTTCATGATTTTCCACCCGACAACGATTATGCAATTAGCTATATATAGTGAATATAGGACATATATATAGTGAATATACAATGTAGGACATCTATAGGACATCTATAGTGAATATAGGACATCCTGTATAGTGAATATAGGACATCTATAGGACATATATAGTGAATATAGGACATCTATAGGACATCTATAGTGAATATAGGACATCTATAGTGAATATAGGACATATAGCTAATTGCATAATCGTTGTCGGGTTGAAAATCATAAATCATAGAAGAGACCGCAAGGATGGATGGGAAATCAGTTCATGATCCGCATTACATGCAGATATATTCAATGTTCTCGTAGTTTTGAAGATATATGAGCTATTTAACTAAGATCCTACAAGTCTGGATAAAAAGGTCGATGATTTGACGGTGTTATTTGAGAGAGTTAATTTCCCAGAATTCCTTTTGGTCATAGCTTTCATGATTTTCCACCCGACAACGATTATGCAATTAGCTATATATAGTGAATATAGGACATATATAGTGAATATACAATGTAGGACATCTATAGGACATCTATAGTGGATATAGGATATCTATAGACCGACATCTACATGTATAGTGAATATTAACCTCGTCCCCAGGGCCCTCTCTTCTCGCTCAAAATAGCGAGAAGAGAGGGCCCTGGGGACCAGGTTGAGTGAATATGGGACATCTATAGTGAATATTACAAAACTACTGTCAGAACGTCAAAACAATAATCACAGGAAGCCCAAATGGACAAAAGAATATCACTCGGGCTGCCTGTGGCCTAATTGGCAGTTGTACACTGTTTCATAACGTCATTGTAATGATTTCAGGTTATTTGCAATTGCCGTTAAACTATCTCCAGAAGTAAGATCATCAGGTATTGAGGTTCTAGAAGCAGATTTGTTCAAACTTCACTGCTTTCAGTCACAAACAGGTACATGCCAATTTACTTCACTTGTGGTAATGCATTGGTCTCAGTGCAAGCCATTGGTTGCCCCACTCTGAAACATTAGTAACAGGGACCGCGGAGAGCACACTTGAAAGTGGGGGGGGGGGGGGGGGGGGGACAGATATACTAGTAGCCCTAGTTTGGCTAAAAGTTGGGGGGGGCATCTCCGCAGTCCCTGAGTAATAGATACAATATGAGACATACAATCACGAGCTGAAGGAGAGACTTATCATATCCACAGATGTATAAAATCATGTTAATAATAATAATGTCCTACTATAATTTTCAAGATACCAGTATGTTTGGACGAGAAAGTCTGTACAAATCAAGATGATTTTGTATCAGAAATACAAGCTCTACAACGGTTGTGATTTCTATTGTGTTTTCCTCATGAATTATTAGTGTATATGATAGAAAGTAATGTGACAGCATATTGTTAAACGTTGGCTATTGCTTGATATCAGTCAGCTGTTCTCAAATCTCATTTTTTACACTTGACTAAGGCATACAGTAGTTCAAACGCTGTACTTTCCAAGTGTCGTTCTTAATTACTTCAAAAGAAGCCGCCTCATTATCTATTATTTGAAATGAGAACGGCTCATGATTAGCACGACGTCTGAACTAGGCCTAAAGACTGGTTTATACTAGCGTCGGAATCAGAATCGTAAGAGGAGCTTATGACCAGTGTGAACTAATAATCATAGTTGGAATCGGAAGCAGAAGGGCGACGGAATAGGATCAGGTTTTCTTTTGCTTATGATTCTGTTTGCGATTATGATTTTGATTCACACTAGATCGTAAGCTTCTTGCAATTACAATTGTGCTTCGAAAGGTGCAATGATGTCTATTGATATCAAGCAATATGTACTAATAATAAATTATTAATAGCTTTCTTTTTCTTTTTTATGTACATGTACATTGTATAATCAAACACACATGCACTAACTAACGTAACACACGTTTCTGGATTTAACTCAGTTTTCTGACTGCAGGGTTAAAGTTTATTCTCTTAACTGATCCAAGGCAGATGGGTACAGAAGGATTGCTGAGAAAAATATATGAACTTTATGGTGACTTTGCATTAAAGAATCCCTTCTACTCTCTGGACATGCCTATAAGGTTTGTAATAACAACAACATTGCATAGTGCCAGTCAGCTGTTCCCAGGGGGGGTACTCAGGGGTATCAGTGACGGGGAGGTGCGAATGAGGCCAAACTTTTTAACCCAAAAAAAGAAAGTCCATTACGCAAAAACAAGACCCATTTTATCTCCACATAAAATCAAGAACGGTAGGCTATCATTTTTATAAACCCAAAAAAAAGTCCTTGTCAAAATCTTTATATCAAAAAAGGCCACCAGAAAATTGCTAACCCCAAAAAAGTCCCAAGCCGCGAATTTCAAACTCCAAAAAGATCTTCGCACCTCCCCGTCACTGATACCCCTGAGTACCCCTCCCCCCCTCCCCCTGGGCAGCTGTTTGCAGTGAAAGGAAGGATAACAAGTCCTTTCATATTAATAAAAATATTGCTTGGAGTTTATGGACACCATAGTCCGACATGGTTCACTTTAATACTCTCACTCGTATACTTAGTATTCATTTACATAATCACGTGACTTCTTTCTGGATATTACACAATGTAGTGGTAATCTGGTTGTACTAATATAATGTATTCTTTTTGTTCATAGATGTGAGTTATTTGATACCAATTTACAGAGAATACTTGATCAAACAGAGAGATCTGGTCTTTACTCCAGTAATACTTCTTTAAGTTAGAACTTTATCTCCCTTAATCAGAATTAGAATACTTGATCAAACAGAGAGATCTGGTCTTTACTCCAGTAATACTTCTTTAAGTTAGAACTTTATCTCCCTTAATCAGAATTAGAATACTTGATCAAACAGAGAGATCTGGTCTTTACTCCAGTAATACTTCTTTAAGTTAGAACTTTATCTCCCTTAATCAGAATTAGAATATTTCAATCATTGCCATTATTCCCATGTATAGATATCACAATAGATACACAATAGATATCACGTGTCCAGTGTGGGATATTTATTCTACAAACTCTGGCTACGACTGCTGATACATGATGCAACATTGTGCACAATATGCTGCCATTGTTGTTGCAGCATGACTGCCTCTGTAATTGTGCACAATATGGTTGCAGAGGTAGACACTCTGGAATTGCGGGATTGCCAGCAATATTGTGTGCAGCGTTGCACTGTGCGTAATTAACTTTGGTTTTCTATTGAACATTGAAGTACTATCTAGTCTCCCCGATTAGCAAAGCACTTGTGCTAAGCTAGAGTGCAAACACTAAAACCGTGAAACAGTTTAGTGCTAAATAGCACCAATTAAACAATAGAAAACAAAAGACATTGCACTATTTAGTGCTAATTAAAGTTAGCACTGTTTCACGGTTTTAGTGTTTGCGCTCTAGAAGACTTGAGACTAATAAAGTTTTATTATTATTATTACTGTAAATGAGCAGGAATGTTTTATTGGGTTTAATGAGGCAAACCCCATTTCGACAACATTCATGTCATCCTGTACAGGGAACTGGGAGGTCAATGAATAAGCAGTGCATTACTGGGCATAACGGTGATTGGACAAATTGCTCATTAATTATGCATGAGGTTTTGAACTTCATTCTCCACACCAAGTGACGTTAGATCAGACTATTCTCTTGTAAATACAACACTGTTATGATTGTACAGTGGAACCCGGCCTTACAGACACCCGGTTAATACGGCCACCCGGTTATTACGGACATGTTGTTCTCTCCCAGCCGAATCGAAATTCATACAAATGCCTATAAAATATACCCATTTAATACGGACACCCGGTTAGAGTGATTGCAATAAACCTGGGCATTACTAACTACACCAATACACACTATTAGACACTCGCTCTTTTGTTTCTTTGCATCTAATAAACACTGACAGCTAATTAGTAGTGCCCAGGTTTATTGGAATCACTCTAATACGGACACCGTGTCTCGTACCGATGGTGTCCGCATTAACCAGGTTCCACTACTTTAATGCTGTATATTCAATTCAAACATACATGTCAACAATAAAACAGGTAGTTAGTGTTTAATTCCAAAATAAAGGTTACATTCAAATATTTAATTTCCTCTTCAATAGTAAATGTATTTATTGACTGAGTGGGAGGGCTGGATGGGAATATATTTGGCTCAAGGTCATGGCCACTCAGTCCATGCTGAATGACCAAGAGCCAAATATTGTCCTGTCCGACCTGATCTAACTCAATCAATAAGGATTTTATCATATGACCCACCTTCTTTTTCCAATGGTTTTAGAGTGCATGAGTCGGGAAATACTTATTTTTCTGGACCGTCACATCTGGACCCCATAGGTAGATAGATAGATAGCAACTTCATGTGACTTTTTCCAATGGTTTTATTAAGAGCGTGTGAGTCGGGAAATATGGGTCATATGATAATGTTGTATAACAACCCAGTAAGAACAATTTCTACACAATATTCCAGGCACTAATCTACTTTGTGTTTGTCATACTTAAGAGAGGTACAGGTACGTTAACAGGGTTAAGTGAAGATAACTGAACAGTCGCATTGGATTGTTTTCTTCTCCAGCGTTTCTTTCTTCTTGTAGCTGTCCTACCCAAAGCTTGTACATTAGTGTTGGAGTTACTGCTAGTAGTAGTTGTGTTTGTTATTGCTACAGAACTAGAACTAACGGTAGCTGTGCCATCTGGTTGGGGAGCAGTCTCCTGGTTTCTTGTTCTACATGATTTAGGTCTGGTACGAGCTTCCTCAATCTCCCCCATTATTATCTCCCCTTGTAACTGTTCAGTAGCAAAGATGATTTGTTCTTGTTCCAATTCACTGCAGATGTTTCTGTATTTGGTTCTCAGGAAGTCTACTTGCTCAGATAAATTTGCAGCACTGACTTTTTCTTCTAGACTTTGAAGTAATTCTAGAACAACTTTTGCATCTGAAAAACATAGAACAAATTAAGATCTTCACTTGTATCCATGTGTCATTTTATGTTTAAGTGATGTTGAATCACGACAAAGTTTGCATCCCAGTCACTAACAAGGTAGTCATGGCAACTGAATTAACCACTAAGCAGGAGGTACCCATGGCAACTGCACCACTAGTCATGAGGTAGCCATGGCAACTACATCACTAGTCATGAGGTAGCCATGGCAACTGAACCACCAAGCAGGAGGTTTGGCATGTTAACTGCAAAACTAGTCATGAGGTAGCCATGGCAACTCCACCACTAGGCATGAGGTAGCCATGGCAACCCCACCACTAGGCATGAGGTAGCCATGGCAACTCCACCACTAGGCATGAGGTAGCCATGGCAACTGCACCACTAGGCATGAGGTAGCCATGGCAACTGAACCACTAGTCATGAGGTAGCCATGGCAACTGCACCACTAGGCATGAGGTAGCCATGGCAACTGCACCACTAGGCATGAGGTAGCCATGGCAACTGCACCACTAGGCATGAGGTAGCCATGGCAACTGCACCACTAGGCATGAGGTAGCCATGGCAACTGCACCACTAGGCATGAGGTAGCCACGGCAACTGCACCACTAGGCATGAGGTAGCCATGGCAACTGAACCACTAGGCATGAGGTAGCCATGGCAACTGAACCACTAGGCATGAGGTAGCCATGGCAACTGAACCACTAGGCATGAGGTAGCCATGGCAACTGAACCACTAGGCATGAGGTAGCCATGGCAACTGAACCACTAGGCATGAGGTAGCCATGGCAACTGAACCACTAGGCATGAGGTAGCCATGGCAACTAGACTCCACCCTTCACACTAAGATCTATGTTCTGAAAAGTGGCTGAGAGAAAGAGAGAGATTTACTCACCAATTGGGGACAAACCAACAGTTGCATGACCTCTTAGAATGCCACTTAAAAATGTATAAATCCTGCCATAGTTTGGACCAAATGAGCTTTCTACATATTATAACAATTATGTGTGAGAACTACTGTACAATCAATGCAAATATACCAATTAACGTAGTTAGTTATTACAGACCTTGTGAAGAAGATGTGGGTTCTACTGCAGCAATTGTCATCACCTAAGTCAAAGCAAGAGTTTGGCAGGTTACAAAATGGACGGAGTGATGAACAATGCATGTTTAATTACCTGTGGGATGCATTTAGCATCAACATCATCCTGGCCGTCAATAAGACGCTCACAGGCAGCTATCCAAGCCTATGTTGACAACAAAGTTGACATTGAGTTGTATAATATTATTACCATATTGTAAAAGTTTCCCTGACAACTTAGGGCTTTGGCACTTGCCAAGTTGAAATGGATCATTTGTTTTATGGATCTGTAGCTACATTAATGTTCCTTAGACTTCCACATTGTAACATGTACATTGTAATCTAGTCTCCTACCTGTAACGGACAGTTTGCTTCTCTAAGGTGAATAGGAGTTGTATCTAGAAGGAGAGAAAAGCATGCCGTTACACCTTATGCTCAGTTATTTTCACAGGTAAAGAATCATGAAACCAAAGAAGTCATGAGCCTCAAGTTTATGTGTAAATTCCCTGCTGGCAGGATTCTACATTGTATGAGTACAATATGGCAAACCACACACTTACCATTTGCATGGGCCCTAAGAATCTCTGTATAATGTTTCACCTATTCAAGATATAATAGATACATTCATGTAGTAAGTGACCACCCCCTATTAAGCAGCCAATTATCATCAATGCCCCAAAACTATTGTTTACTGTAAAATTAAAAAAACTCCCTCTTCTATTAAGTACATGTAAGTGGCCATTTCGCTGAGGGGTTTGATGAGCTCAACAGTGTGACCTTTAATGTGTACAAGTTTGTATGCTTCTCTCTAATGAAACAACTGAAGGGATCCATTTGCATTACCTGATCAACATTTTTAGTCTTGACTTTCCTTGCAATGACATTCCAATATCTTTTACCCTTGTCGCTATTCATGAACGAATTAAAGCACAATCAGTGTCGCCAGCTTTGAAGGGGGAGGGGGTAATAGGAGGAAGAAGCTGGGGTGGATGAGGGGGAATAACTATAGAATACCCTGTCGATTGAGAGCACTCCCCTAGAAGCTCACGTTCCTACAGGTCTAAGCTCTTTCTAAGGAATCTTATGCACCTACGAGGCTACGTGCCTACTCGCCTAACCCTAACCCTATGTGCCTATGTGGCCTACACGTAGGCAGTCCACACTATACACTATACTTGTGCGGGGTATTCTATAGTTGTGCCAATGAGGGGAGGGTTAACATGAGTACATGTAGATATATTACTTTTCTAAGGCTGAAAGAAGCAGCTTTTTTCCTCCATGCTCCACTCTGCATTTAAGTTTACTTCAATTACTGGTGTTTCTACAGTACACCTCTGGGCACCTTTAGAAGGTGAACCATTGTCCTTAGTCTTCCTTTGCTTAGGTTTTGGGCCTGTTTCAGCTGGCATTTTTGTTTTCGTTGACATTCTTTTGTCTCCTGCTTTTGCTACGTCAACAGGTCTTGAATCTTCATCTTTTACTTCTCTCGGTTTTTGTGCTATTTCACGGGGAGATGGCCTGACAATTGTGTTATCTATGGACATTCTTTGAGGAGAGCTTGAAGGTTCAATACTGGTTGTATTCTTAAGCCGGTTATCATGACTAGATTTAATTCCATACTTAGCTCCATAGGAGTAACATTATCACAATCAGTTTTGTTGGACTTAGAGATTGTACATGATATAGCAGGAGAAGTAGGTTTACTGCTACTCCTTTCCCGGTCTGATTCTGTAGCGACAGTAGCAAGGAAAGTTAGGTTTACTGTAGTAGTACTGCTTTCTTTACTTTCCACAGTTTTTTCAAGGGAGCTTAGAATTGGATGGTTTGACTTTGAGTCAACGACAGCCAAACTTGAAGTAGCGCTTGCATTTGCAGAAGGGAGAGACGTTGTCACACTCACATGTTCAGCTGTATCTCCAGAACAACTGACACTTATTCCTTCTACAGCCCTTTCATCGTTCCTTTCTTCTTTTTCCATTCTTCAAAATGAGCTTATGAAGAGAGAGAAATGCAAAAAGTAACTCAATCCGCCATCTTGTTTGAGCCAGTGATTTTCGCGCGTTCAGTACTGCGGTTATATTTAAAAAACTTGCCTGCGCATCTTTTTTGTAAGTACATCCGCTGATTAGTGAGCCCGCGTGCTTTATATCAAAAACGATTTTTGTTAATTTTGACAGAAAAGAAGCACGAACAGAATAATGAATTTAGAGTTATTGCGTAAGTAATGCCAACAGATTGATGAATTTATTATTGAGGTTTTGATTTATTTAGTACTCACTGTTTTCTATTTTGTTTTTAGAAACATTTGGGCAAAGTTATCCCGAGGTAAGTATGTAAACACTACAAACTCTTTCAATCATCTACACAGCGTACTACATCAAGTACATGAGAGAAGCTGTGTTACTCGCTGCTGAGAGTACATTGCACGTAGTCTATGATTGTGTGGCAATCAGTAGTAATCGTTTATTTTGTGCTATGTTTTCAAGGAATATGATGGCGCACTGGATTCAGTGAGTGTAGCATTAACTGCTTCATTCAATAGACGAGGTTCTCTATTGGCTGTTGGGTGCAATGATGGACGCATTGTTATTTGGGACTTTCTAACTCGAGGGATTGCAAAGATTATCAGTGCTCATGTTCATCCTGTCACTTCTGTCAGGTAAAAATGTAAAACTAAAGCTTAATATTTTTTGTGTGGGATACCTGTGTAATAATTATTACCAAAGGAAGCCCAATAGTATTTTCACAAGATTTTGAAATTGAAGTACATGTAGAATAGTCCACTATCAATATACAGTATACTCTAATTTTTATATAATTTGCGCATTATAAGTGATTCAATTATTTATGAATTATTACTTGTCATGCACAATGGTTTCAGTGCGAGGCTCCATGGATTAATTAAATTTAGTATATACCACACAAGTGAATAGTACTTTTCGTGCGCTCTGATTGGCTACTCAATCTCGGAATATCCTTGGCATATAGATGGCATTGCGTTTTGCAAGTGTATCTCTTTCTTCTTGAAAATAAATTTTATATATTTGGCTGGATATTCACTTGTGTGTATATTTAACAATTAGACAACGAGTCCGAGTTGGCTATGAGCAGATAGTCAACGAGGCTCCTGCCGAGTTGACTATCTTAGCTCATAGACAACGAGGGCGAGTTGTCAAATTGTTTTAGTATAAACAAACTAGCATACTTAATTTTATACCAATATTTCTTGTTTAATTTGCATAGGCAAGAAGAATACGAATTTTATGCTAGTCATAAGTACACATTTGGCTGAACTAATCGAGCTGTTTAGTTTTACCATCAACAAATTGAAAACTAAACCAGAAAAGTTGGTTCTTTTGTTGAAAAACTTTCATAAATCAAATAACAAATGAACAAAACACGAGTCAAGAGTGATGTAGCCTTCGTTTATTACCTTTATCACTATCAGTATTCCCTTTGACTTTGTCTTCGTACCGAATTCGAAAACTCTTCAACTTTAACGATCGTTTCTCGCTGAGTTTCTGCAGGAAAGAAAACTTGCTTGAATTGTCAATGAGATGTCTATATTTATGTGCTTTTTCCATTTCTTGTTCTTGAGAATTTGTTTCTCGGTCTATTTTAGCTCTTTTTAGCGAGAAAACAACTATCGGGTTTGTCCGCCATCTTGCTTCATCGCCGTTCACGACAATGGTTACCATGGTCATTCGCTAGCGTAGCCAATCAGATTGCAGGATATGTGATAGACTACTAGTTTGTTTATACTAAAGTGGTATATACTAAAACAACTATTCCCCTCAGTGTCGGTGAGTAGTGGTAGATATTTACCTCGCCGCCATGCATCGCGGCTCGGTAAATATCCACCACTACTAGCTCACCTCCACTTTGGGGGATAATTTATTATTATTATTCTTTTATCTTTTCACAAATCAGTGAAAATTATTCCTTGCTCTGAAAACTACATGTATTGTACACAACAGTCGAAAATCAACTATTTGCTATATTACATTGTATCATGTTGATCAGCTTAGTAAAGTTAGGTACATATGTACAATGTACATCAGTAGATGAAGATAAGTGCTGTACTCTCACCAATGAATCGAACAAGATTGTGTTTTATTGAATACATTGGGTTTCCTGTGGTTTGATCTGAAGTGACTTCATTTTCAGTTGGAGTCGTAATGGAAAGAAACTGCTTAGTGGATCAACTGACTGGAATGTGTCTGTATGGGATATTTTAACTGGAGAGTGTGATCAGAAGTACAGATTCCAGTCACCCATTGCAAAAGTACAATTCCACCCAAGAAACAAGTGAGAGCTTTTTTTTAATTAATTAATTAATTTTTAAATTAATGTTTTTATAAATGTTATTGGGTTAATACATACTGAAAAAAAGTCTAGTTTTGCCACTTTGGTATTAATAGTGCAATAGTCCTGGAGGAGGTAGGGAGGGGATACTCAACATTATTTAGGTTGGTTTGTGCCACCTTCTCAAACTCAACCCTGTTTTAGTGCAAATACATTGATTTTTATATCCTGTTCCAGTGTAGAACTTACAGTATCACCCCTTTTCAGTGTAAATTTCCAACTTTGTTACCTTGTATCAGTGCTCGAAGGCACACAAACCCAACCCTGGAAGATGGTACATACATGTACTGATGATGATGATGATGAAGACTTTATTTCAAGAGGGTAACACATAAAAGTGAAATACACTTACAAACTTGTGGCCCTCAACTGTACCCATACCATTTATATATAGGAGGAGTTTCCCTGGGGGAACCCCTGGGTCTATATATGATAGATAAGTACACTGTAACCTGTCAAGTAATCGTATGTATGATTTTACTTCATTTTCCAGCCATGAGATTTTAGTTTGCCCCATCAAACAAGGACCAGTGTTGGTGCATCTTCAAGGGGAACATCATGTCTTACCTACAGGTGGAGAGGTAAGCTGATATTGCTGTTATATACTTTGGTTATAAATACTGAAAATACTCTGTAAGCTGCACCCCTGCCATGTCTGCAAGTATTTATGGTATTCCCTCTAAACCAGACAGTTGGGGCCAAGGGAACCTACATGTACCATAACTTAGCGAGGTTAGAAAATTAACATTGTAGACCAAGCTTTGCTTCTTAGAGGGATAACATTCATGAGAGATAATGTATAAAAATTACATAATTATGTACATTAAAAAAAACCTTTGTACATGTATTGCTTTCTACCAAAGTCTGAGCACAATATTGTGGCATCGTTTGATCGACGAGGGGAATATATTTACACTGGAAATGCTAAAGGCAAAGTGAGTACCAATCTCAATATTGAATTGATATTTGTGTCACGTATTTCATTCAATTACATTTCAATGTGATTTGCTTGTACCTTTCAGGTCATGGTAATCGATGCTAAAACAAGACAGGTAAATGTTTAATAAGTGTTTACATGATGGATGGATATACTGGTCAATTGTTAGAGTAATCTACCTAAATGCTGGGGGTGTCCTACAGTGGACTAGTATCCCATCAGGGGTAGTAGGCAAGCATTATACTCCTAGACATTTCATGCTACAGAAACCAGAGTTAAGCACCAGTCACACAGGCCTCTTGGCCTGAGAATGGCATGACCTTCAACCTTGGGTATTTGCTACATATACATGTACATGTATCAATCAGCAATCAATTTAAATCTCATAATATGGTTGAAGCAAATGTCTGGGTCATTGAGGCTGTCCCAGTAGTCGTCTTTAGTGTTGATAATTTATTATTCAATGTTTTGCAACAGAGTGTGACGTCTTTCAGAATACAGACTGGCACTAGTGCTAATACAGCAATTAAAGCCATAGAATTTGCAAGAAGAGGAAGGTACAAAATGACACGACACTGTGCAAACAGAATTTGCAAAAGAACCTGTTGGAGGTTTTACAAGTGGTAGATCTTCAAACCTAACTTTCATCATCTGTTTACCTAGATGGCATTTGTTTACAAGTAACTTACATTAAACATGAATGGCCATCATTGTTTCTCTTGCTCAAACTTTATAGCATCTACTTGTCTAAATATCAATCTTAGATTGACGTCTTGAGAAAGAAAAGTAGTGGTTAATGGTGGCCACTCGTATCACTGAGATTTTCACATTACATAATAATAATAATAATAAAAATAATAAAAATAATAATATAATTATAATTGTAATTATAATTATACTAATTATAATTATACTAATTATAATAATAATTATTATTATTATTATTATTATAATAATAATAATAATAATAATAATAATAGAGTATTTATATAGTGCATCCTGGAACCTCGATGCGCTTTACAATAAGAAAAAGAACATGTATAAAAGGTTTCCTTACAGTCGAACCAAGAAAACCGTGGACACCTAAAATATGTGTTGTGACCAATCACATGTGAGATCTGGAAACCACAGATCATTATCAATCACTGAACAAGGCCGATAAGTTTCAATACTACATTGTGTCTTGTACGAAATTAGGTTGCTTTTCATTTCTATTTGATAGAAGCATACACTACGCTGCGAATAATAGATTTGAGCGATTTTGAATAATTTTTTTTTGGAAAGCCGACCTGATAGTTAGATACACTTGATTACTCTCGTATGTGATTGGTCATAATGAACATTCCAGACATATTTTAGGTGTCCATGGTTTTCTTGGTTCAACTGTAAATTGCTTTTTGCCTTGTTCTTTAAAGACATTGTCGACCATAGTTAGTTCACTGGTACTGAATAAACTTGTAATGTATGTACAGTATGTATGTATGTACATTATAGTTGTAGGATGTAGTCCCATGTGACATGTAGTATTTACATTATATTTTTTAGTGCTTTTTTAATCAACTGTCAAGATAGAATCATTAGAGTATTTGATCATCAAATTGTCTTGGCTTGTAAAGACCAACCAGGTGCTGAACCTGAACCAATTCAAAAACTACAAGACTTAGTCAACAGGTATTGGAACATTGCAAGTCAGCTTGGAATCAATCAATCAGAATCTCCCCACAACGGCCAACTCAGAGGTGTAGAGGTGGCCGTTATGTAGAGGTGGCCATTACGTAGAGGTGGCTGTTGTGTAGAGGTGGCCGTTGTGTAGAGGTGGCTGTTGTGTAGATGTGCTGTTGTGTAGAGGTGGCTGTTGTGTAGAGGTGGCCGTTGTGTAGAGGTGGTCGTTGTGTAGAGGTGGCTGTTGTGTAGAGGTGGCCGTTGTGTAGAGGTGGCTGTTGTGTAGAGGTGCTGTTGTGTAGAGGTGGCTGTTGTGTAGAGGTGGCCGTTGTGTAGAGGTGGCTGTTGTGTAGAGGTGCTGTTGTGTAGAGGTGGCTGTTGTGTAGAGGTGGCTGTTGTGTAGATGTGCTGTTGTGTAGAGGTGGCTGTTGTGTAGAGGTGGCCGTTGTGTAGAGGTGGTCGTTGTGTAGAGGTGGCTGTTGTGTAGAGGTGGCCGTTGTGTAGAGGTGGCTGTTGTGTAGAGGTGCTGTTGTGTAGAGGTGGCTGTTGTGTAGAGGTGGCCGTTGTGTAGAGGTGGCTGTTGTGTAGAGGTGACCGTTGTGTAGAGGTGACCGTTACGTAGAGGTGGCTGTTGTGTAGAGGTGGCCGTTGTGTAGAGGTGGCTGTTGTGTAGAGGTGGCCATTGTGTGTAGAGGTGGCTGTTGTGTAGAGGTGGCTGTTGTGTAGAGGTGGCTGTTGTGTAGATGTGCTGTTGTGTAGAGGTGGCTGTTGTGTAGAGGTGGCCGTTGTGTAGAGGTGGTCGTTGTGTAGAGGTGGCTGTTGTGTAGAGGTGGCCGTTGTGTAGAGGTGGCTGTTGTGTAGAGGTGCTGTTGTGTAGAGGTGGCTGTTGTGTAGAGGTGGCCGTTGTGTAGAGGTGGCTGTTGTGTAGAGGTGCTGTTGTGTAGAGGTGGCTGTTGTGTAGAGGTGGCTGTTGTGTAGAGGTGGCTGTTGTGTAGAGGTGGCCGTTGTGTAGAGGTGGCTGTTGTGTAGAGGTGGCCATTGTGTAGAGGTGGCCATTGTGTAGAGGTGGCTGTTGTGTAGAGGTGGCTGTTGTGTAGAGGTGGCTGTTGTGTAGAGGTGGCTGTTGTGTAGAGGTGGCTGTTGTGTAGAGGTGGCTGTTGTGTAGAGGTGGCCGTTGTGTAGAGGTGGTCGTTCGTTGTGTAGAGGTGGCTGTTGTGTAGAGGTGGCCGTTGTGTAGAGGTGGCTGTTGTGTAGAGGTGCTGTTGTGTAGAGGTGGCTGTTGTGTAGAGGTGGCCGTTGTGTAGAGGTGGCTGTTGTGTAGAGGTGCTGTTGTGTAGAGGTGCTGTTGTGTAGAGGTGGCTGTTGTGTAGAGGTGGCTGTTGTGTAGATGTGCTGTTGTGTAGAGGTGGCTGTTGTGTAGAGGTGGCTGTTGTGTAGAGGTGGCCGTTGTGTAGAGGTGGCTGTTGTGTAGAGGTGCTGTTGTGTAGAGGTGGCTGTTGTGTAGAGGTGGCTGTTGTGTAGATGTGCTGTTGTGTAGAGGTGGCTGTTGTGTAGAGGTGGCCGTTGTGTAGAGGTGGCCATTGTGTAGAGGTGGCTGTTGTGTAGAGGTGGCCGTTGTGTAGATGTGCTGTTGTGTAGAGGTGGCTGTTGTGTAGAGGTGGCTGTTGTGTAGAGGTGGCCGTTGTGTAGAGGTGGCCGTTGTGTAGAGGTGGCCATTGTGTAGAGGTGGCTGTTGTGTAGAGGTGGCCGTTGTGTAGAGGTGGCTGTTGTGTAGATGTGCTGTTGTGTAGAGGTGCTGTTGTGTAGAGGTGGCTGTTGTGTAGAGGTGGCTGTTGTGTAGATGTGCTGTTGTGTAGAGGTGGCCGTTGTGTAGAGGTGGTCGTTGTGTAGAGGTGGCTGTTGTGTAGAGGTGGCCGTTGTGTAGAGGTGGCTGTTGTGTAGAGGTGCTGTTGTGTAGAGGTGGCTGTTGTGTAGAGGTGGTCGTTGTGTAGAGGTGGCTGTTGTGTAGAGGTGGCCGTTGTGTAGAGGTGGCTGTTGTGTAGAGGTGCTGTTGTGTAGAGGTGGCTGTTGTGTAGAGGTGGCCGTTGTGTAGAGGTGGCTGTTGTGTAGAGGTGCTGTTGTGTAGAGGTGGCTGTTGTGTAGAGGTGGCTGTTGTGTAGATGTGCTGTTGTGTAGAGGTGGCTGTTGTGTAGAGGTGGCCGTTGTGTAGAGGTGGCCATTGTGTAGAGGTGGCTGTTGTGTAGAGGTGGCCGTTGTGTAGAGGTGGCTGTTGTGTAGATGTGCTGTTGTGTAGAGGTGGCTGTTGTGTAGATGTGCTGTTGTGTAGAGGTGGCTGTTGTGTAGAGGTGCTGTTGTGTAGAGGTGGCTGTTGTGTAGAGGTGGCTGTTGTGTAGAGGTGGCTGTTGTGTAGAGGTGGCCGTTGTGTAGAGGTGGCCGTTGTGTAGGGGTGGCTGTTGTGTAGAGGTGGCCATTGTGTAGAGGTGCTGTTGTGTAGAGGTGGCTGTTGTGTAGAGGTGGCTGTTGTGTAGATGTGCTGTTGTGTAGAGGTGGCCGTTGTGTAGAGGTGGTCGTTGTTGTGTAGAGGTGGCTGTTGTGTAGAGGTGGCCGTAGAGGTTGTTGTGTAGAGGTGGCTGTTGTGTAGAGGTGCTGTTGTGTAGAGGTGGCTGTTGTGTGTGAGAGGTGGCCGTTGTGTAGAGGTGGCTGTTGTGTAGAGGTGGCTGTTGTGTAGAGGTGGCTGTTGTGTAGAGGTGGCTGTTGTGTAGAGGTGGCTGTTGTGTAGAGGTGGCTGTTGTGTAGAGGTGGCTGTTGTGTAGAGGTGGCTGTTGTGTAGAGGTGGCTGTTGTGTAGATGTGCTGTTGTGTAGAGGTGGCTGTTGTGTAGAGGTGCTGTTGTGTAGAGGTGGCTGTTGTGTAGAGGTGGCTGTTGTGTAGAGGTGGCTGTTGTGTAGAGGTGGCTGTTGTGTAGATGTGCTGTTGTGTAGAGGTGGCTGTTGTGTAGAGGTGGCTGTTGTGTAGATGTGCTGTTGTGTAGAGGTGGCTGTTGTGTAGAGGTGGCTGTTGTGTAGAGGTGGCCGTTGTGTAGAGGTGGCTGTTGTGTAGAGGTGGCTGTTGTGTAGAGGTGGCTGTTGTGTAGATGTGCTGTTGTGTAGAGGTGGCTGTTGTGTAGATGTGCTGTTGTGTAGAGGTGCTGTTGTGTAGAGGTAGAGGTGGCTGTTGTGTAGAGGTGGCTGTTGTGTAGAGGTGGCTGTTGTGTAGATGTGCTGTTGTGTGTAGGTGGCTGTTGTGTAGATGTGCTGTTGTGTAGAGGTGCTGTTGTGTAGAGGTGGCTGTTGTGTAGAGGTGGCTGTTGTGTAGAGGTGGCTGTTGTGTAGAGGTGGCTGTTGTGTAGAGGTGGCTGTTGTGTAGAGGTGGCTGTTGTGTAGAGGTGGCCTGTTGTGTAGAGGTGGCTGTTGTGTTGTGTAGAGTGGCTGTTGTGTAGAGGTGGCTGTTGTGTAGAGGTGGCTGTTGTGTAGAGGTGGCTGTTGTGTAGAGGTGGCTGTGTGCTGTGTGTAGAGGTGCTGTTGTGTAGAGGTGGCTGTTGTGTAGAGGTGGCTGTTGTGTAGAGGTGGCTGTTGTGTAGAGGTGGCTGTTGTGTAGAGGTGGCTGTTGTGTAGAGGTGGCTGTTGTGTAGATGTGCTGTTGTGTAGAGGTGGCTGTTGTGTAGATGTGCTGTTGTGTGTAGAGGTGGCTGTTGTGTAGAGGTGGCTGTTGTGTAGAGGTGGCTGTTGTGTAGAGGTGGCTGTTGTGTAGAGGTGGCTGTTGTGTAGAGGTGGCTGTTGTGTAGAGGTGGCTGTTGTGTAGAGGTGGCCGTTGTGTAGAGGTGGCTGTTGTGTAGATGTGCTGTTGTGTAGATGTGCTGTTGTGTAGAGGTGGCTGTTGTGTAGATGTGCTGTTGTGTAGAGGTGGCTGTTGTGTTGTGGTGGCTGTTGTGTAGAGGTGGTCATTGTGTAGAGGTGGCTGTTGTGTAGAGGTGGCTGTTGTGTAGATGTGCTGTTGTGTAGAGGTGGCTGTTGTGTAGAGTTGGCTGTTGTGTAGAGGTGGCCGTTGTGTAGAGGTGGCTGTTGTGTAGAGGTGGCTGTTGTGTAGAGGTGGCTGTTGTGTAGAGGTGGCTGTTGTGTAGAGGTGGCTGTTGTGTAGATGTGCTGTTGTGTAGAGGTGGCTGTTGTGTAGAGGTGGCTGTTGTGTAGAGGTGGCTGTTGTGTAGAGGTGGCTGTTGTGTAGATGTGCTGTTGTGTAGAGGTGGCTGTTGTGTAGAGGTGGCTGTTGTGTAGAGGTGGCTGTTGTGTAGATGTGCTGTTGTGTAGAGGTGGCTGTTGTGTAGATGTGCTGTTGTGTAGAGGTGGCTGTTGTGTAGAGGTGGCTGTTGTGTAGAGGTGGCTGTTGTGTAGAGGTGGCTGTTGTGTAGAGGTGGCTGTTGTGTAGAGGTGGCTGTTGTGTAGAGGTGGCTGTTGTGTAGAGGTGGCCGTTGTGTAGAGGTGGCTGTTGTGTTGTGGTGGCTGTTGTGTAGAGGTGGTCATTGTGTAGAGGTGGCTGTTGTGTAGAGGTGGCTGTTGTGTAGAGGTGGCCGTTGTGTAGAGGTGACCGTACGTTGTGTAGAGGTGGCTGTTGTGTAGAGGTGGCCATTGTGTAGAGGTGGCTGTTGTGTAGAGGTGCTGTTGTGTAGAGGTGGCTGTTGTGTAGAGGTGGCTGTTGTGTAGAGGTGACCGTTACGTAGAGGTGGCTGTTGTGTAGAGGTGGCCGTTGTGTAGAGGTGGCCGTTGTGTAGAGGTGGCTGTTGTGTAGAGGTGGCCATTGTGTAGAGGTGGCTGTTGTGTAGAGGTGGCCATTGTGTAGAGGTGGCCGTTGTGTAGAGGTGGTCGTTGTGTAGAGGTGGCTGTTGTGTAGAGGTGCTGTTGTGTAGCAGTGGCTGTTGTGTAGAGGTGGCCGTTGTGTAGAGGTGGCTGTTGTGTAGAGGTGGCCATTGTGTAGAGGTGGCTGTTGTGTAGAGGTGGCCATTGTGTAGAGGTGGCCGTTGTGTAGAGGTGGTCGTTGTGTAGAGGTGGCTGTTGTGTAGAGGTGCTGTTGTGTAGAGGTGGCTGTTGTGTAGAGGTGCTGTTGTGTAGAGGTGGCCGTTGTGTAGATGTGGTCGTTGTGTAGAGGTGGCTGTTGTGTAGAGGTGCTGTTGTGTAGAGGTGGCTGTTGTGTAGAGGTGGCTGTTGTGTAGAGGTGGCTGTTGTGTAGAGGTGCTGTTGTGTAGAGGTGGCCGTTGTGTAGAGGTGGCTGTTGTGTAGAGGTGCTGTTGTGTAGAGGTGACCGTTACGTAGAGGTGGCTGTTGTGTAGAGGTGGCCGTGATGTAGTTTCTCTGTGTGATACTAAAAGGGTGTAACTTTGTATCAACACAGAACATTATGGAAAAAGTGTTGCTTCTCAGGAGATGGTGAATTCATTTGTGCAGGTACTGTAACTACTTTTAGAAGGAGTCCTTGTTGCCCGTACAAATGCTAGTACTACAGGACTTGCAAACAGGCTCACAGAGAATGGAAGAGGGAAAGGGAGGGAGAACGGGAGGGATAAAATATAAATAAAAAAGAAAGGGAAGGAGAAAGGGAGATAGAATGGGATGGGAGTCAGGAAAATCCACTACAATGCTGACATTATGTTTATCAGAGAATATCAGTTGGTAACGTTGCATTTAGGTTCTGCACGTACACATGCTCTCTACATATGGGAGAAAGGCGTTGGGAATTTAGTGAAGATCCTCCATGGTACTAAAGGAGAGCTATTACTCGACGTTGTGGTAAGATGAGAGTGTTTGTCAAAGTACATGTTGTCATTAAACTCATACATTGATATTGTGTTTCTGTTTTAGTGGCATCCTATTCGGCCAATTATCTGTTCAATATCTAGTGGTGTTGTCTCGATATGGGCTCAGAATCATGTGGTACGTATGACAAAGCTGATTGGCTGGCCATAGTCTTGGCTATAGCCCTTGGGTTACCTGTAAACCTTGTGTATTATTTTCAGCTAAATTATGAATAGACGTATAAACTTATAAACTTTTGTTTCCCTTCATCCATGGGTGTTCTTAGCCTATGTGTAGCTCTTACACATTGGAGGGAGGGAAAAACTTTCCCCCCATGGGGCCGAGGGTGGGTAACGGCCTATACACGTACTAGGCTAGGGTGTTCTTTCAGTGTGTGATCTACATTGTACCTTGTTTTCCTGGAAAGCAGTGCACTAACAAACTAAGCCACCCTTGCACCAACAGAATGTTTAAACTAATTTACAATATTGTTTTACCAGGAAAACTGGAGTGCCTTCGCTCCTGATTTCAAAGAACTTGACGAAAACGTAGAATATGAAGAAAAAGAAAGCGAGTTTGATATCGTAAGTGTTGTATTGGTCATTTTAAGAACACCATTCTTGTCAAATTAAGACTTCTTACTCTTTTGGTGTTGGTACTTTTCCAGGAAGACGAGGACAAAGAGGAAGAGTTACACTCGGAAAGTGAAGCTGGTGAGGAAGAAGAAGTAGACGTCACGACTATTGAGAGAATCCCAGCCTTGTGCAGCAGGTAACTATGGTAACCATGAACTGGATTGATCCTAGTAATATGTATTTTTTCAGATTTTTTTCAGATTTTTTCAGATTTTTATTCCATTTACACCATTTTTTTTATTAATACATAGGGTAGACTTTTGTGCAGATAGTTAGGTGTTGGGATAACTGAAAATAGTTTGTATTCAGTAGAAGAGATATTTATTAAATTCAGTACAATGAAACACCGTACCACATGTATATTCGTCTATTTTGGATCTTTTTCTTCTGATTGTAAGAATTTATTTTCTTACAATATTTTTATAGTGATGAAGAAAATGACGAAGAATTAGATCAACTGGCATATTTACCTGTAGCGCCAGAAATAGACGACCCAGAGGAACCACAATGGGGAACAACAGAGGTTAGTGTTGAGTGAAACCCACCATAAATTATTATTATCACTCTGTAAAGCGCTATTGACATACCATGAAATAGCGCTATATAAATAAAGATATTATTATTATTATTATTATAAATGAACTTGCTTGCTTGCTTGCTTGTTTGATACAATGGACGCATCTTTCAAAGTTTAATATTTTTGTCCGCTGACCTCGATTGCTGGCGCACTGGTTAACTACGGGAAGGTATTAAACTGTGCAGGCTAAATAGCGGGAAGACTGGAGCTGTCATTTGACTTTTCTAGGTCGATGATTATAGTCGAGATCCTGAACAGAAACGTCGCGCAACCCAAGACACTGGGGCCGAGGCTCCCAAGAAAAAAGTGAAAGTAATCGACATACGACACGACCCCAATGAACCATCGATAGACTCGAAACGAACAGGTCAGTGTCTTCCCATGTGGGAGATTAAGATATTTTAAAATGATGTGGAGCATGCGCAGATCAGTCATTTTCTCGGACTGTGACTGACATGGTGTATACTCTTTCTTCAGGTCCTCAGACGACAGACTCGAGCCGAACAGAACAAGGCTTGGAAACTTTGACATCGTTAAAGCAAGAACCAGAGAATGATAAAAACACTATAGAAAACGATGACGATGACTCGTCACCAGATACCATTGTAGAAACTAACGACGACCTGGAAGATCTGATGGAAGCTAATAACGAACCAGGCACCGAACAAACATAGAAGAATCCTATGGTCACGTGACCATTGTAGAAACTAACGACGACCTGGAAGATCTGATGGAAGCTAATAACGAACCAGGCACCGAACAAACATAGAAGAATCCTATGGTCACGTGACCATTGTAGAAACTAACGACGACCTGGAAGATCTGATGGAAGCTAATAACGAACCAGGCACCGAACAAACATAGAAGAATCCTATGGTCACGTGACCATTGTAGAAACTAACGACGACCTGGAAGATCTGATGGAAGCTAATAACGAACCAGGCACCGAACAAACATAGAAGAATCCTATGGTCACGTGACCATTGTAGAAACTAACGACGACCTGGTACCGAACAAACATAGAAGAATCCTATGGTCACGTGACCATTGTAGAAACTAACGACGACCTAGAAGATCTGACGGAAGCTAATAACGAACCAGGCACCGAACAAACATAGAAGAATCCTATGGTCACGTGACCAACTTGTTTTCAAGTAATACTGTAGATAGTGTACAAAACTAGTGATGGAACAAACAAAAACAACTGAAAAGGACAGATGGGATATTGTCTTGTTCTCAGTCTATTCGTCGGTCAGGAAAGCCAAAGGAATCCCAACCTCTACATTGTAGAGGGGTTGTCTTGAAACTCTGTTAATTATTAATAATATTAATTACAATAGTCGTTTGAAAATACTGTGCACACTAGATAACAACAGCAACGTCATTCTTTTAGGAACAAATGTTCTTGGAGTCCGTGGTATCAACCTGTTCCCCAGGGCCCTCTCTTCTCGCTATTCTCAAACACTTTCGAGTTTCCGCCATTTTGAAAATAGTGATAAGAGACGGCCCTGGGGACGAGGTTGGTTTTGCGCCGAGCGCGAAGGCTGAGCTCTAGTTGCGGGTAGTCGCTAAAGATAACGGTTCTTGTACTTGCGGTACCCCTACTGTCAGGGGTAGTGGCTCAGATAAAGTGTTCTCTATCTTGACAACTTGTTTACGATGTGCAAATTAGCAATAGGGAGCTATAATAAAGTATCTGTATGTATGTATGCTCGTAGGCTAAACCTTCAATTGTAAATAGACTGTGCTAATATTAAACTATCCAAAATTATACACTAATGATGGTTAGAATATCGTATTTATTAGTCGGGCTTCCTGTGGAAAACCCGACTCTAAAAATGCAGAGCGTTCTTCTTCGTATTCTTTGACCCCAAAACGCATATTGGGTTCTACAGCGCATGCGCCCTGTGCCGGCCGCTAAGATAATCACCCAAGGCTCTAACAACATGATTTATCAATACTAGACACAGGCAGCCCAACCATTGTTTCTGAGCTACTAATAATAAATAAAAATATATTTGTATGCGCGCGTCTTTTTTTGATGGGTTTCCTGTGGTAGAGCCACAGGTAGCCCAAGCTCAGTATCAGTGGCGTAAATACAGTAAATGTATAGGCTTTCTTGTTCTGGTGTACTTGAATAAATAAATAAAAAATCGTTTGCCTTTATTCGACTCGTACTTGTTCCTTGTGTTGTCCTTTACCTCTGTAGGAATTTCTAGGCCATTCCGCTTGAAATTGAGAGAGTTACGGCGGTTTAAAAAAATATTCCCTACCAGTAAGAAAATATAGAAGGTAGGTCACTCATGGTCGCCAGCGAACTCACATGGTCCCACTCAAATGCTCGTAAATCTCTCGAAACTAGACATAACGCCAAATTTCTTTCGGTAAACTGTAGTCCAATACAAGTCCGATAAATCACACTGCCATTCCCTTCTCTTACTCATCGCTATATGCATCCAAGAGCAAGGTTTTTGTGACTTTCATCAGCAACATGAACCTCTGTACCTTCAAGTCTGACACGGATTTTGAACGGCCGTACAAAAAATGCACACACCGGGGAGGGACAGAGGTACATTTGACACTTGAATACAATTTCCGTACCCTCCCGTGAGGATTGCAACCATATCTTGTCAGAGATTATAACAAAATCTTTTCTTCGAATTCGTGTTGATTTTCAATACCCCATTTGGAATTTGCTCCAAAGGCCTTTTCCTTGAAATCAGAAGCATTAATTTGACAGAAGAAATACTGTAATCTATGATAGAACGAAATTTTATTCAAGTCACTTGAATAAAATTTCGTAACTTGATTAGATTCTTATATACTGCACGTTCGTATTTTGAACGAGCTTCACGCTCCTGGACGACACGTGTTGAAATAAACTATTGTATTGTATTGTACCTCTGTCCCTCCCCGGTGTGTGCATTTTTTGTACGGCCGTTCAAAATCCGTGTCAGACTTGAAGGTACAGAGGTTCATGTTGCTGATGAAAGTCACAAAAACCTTGCTCTTGGATGCATATAGCGATGAGTAAGAGAAGGGAATGGCAGTGTGATTTATCGGACTTGTATTGGACTACAGTTTACCGAAAGAAATTTGGCGTTATGTCTAGTTTCGAGAGATTTACGAGCATTTGAGTGGGACCATGTGAGTTCGCTGGCGACCATGAGTGACCTACCTTCTATATTTTCTTACTGGTAGGGAATATTTTTTTAAACCGCCGTAACTCTCTCAATTTCAAGCGGAATGGCCTAGAAATTCCTACAGAGGTAAAGGACAACACAAGGAACAAGTACGAGTCGAATAAAGGCAAACGATTTTTTATTTATTTATTCAGTCAAGTACACCAGAACAAGAAAGCCTATACATTTACTGTATTTACGCCACTGATACTGAGCTTGGGCTACCTGTGGTAGAGCGCGCGCGCGATACTTATTATATTGGGTTCCCTGTGCATAGAAATGTATGATCTTGGGATCCCTGTGCGCATCCCGCGCGTCCCGCAGTACATGTGTATATTGATACAAGGTATGAAACTAGGTCACGTGACAAATATGTTTTTGCGCCTAATCTTTGTCAATATGACGCGAAATTTAAATTTTTCTTCGAATAACTAAACTTTACCGTATTCTCTAAACACTTCATAAGTGTCAGTCGTCTAACTTCACCGTACGCTGAGAAATTTTAATTTTGACATATTGCGCCTCATGGACCGATGTGCGGTACCTGCAGCTGGTGCACTTTTCCGTGAAGCAGTCGGATTTTACCTTCGAGAGGTCATCGGCCAGCGCTCGGCAAATCTGCATTGTGCTCTTTTTTGCAAGTTTTAATACTTATATGTTCACTAAACATAAGTTAAAACATCTACAATATACACATTGCTGCGGGCGCATCCCGCAGGGCGTACACAGGGATCCCAACATTATACATTTATATGCACAGGGAAGACAGGGAACCCAATATAATACCGGCGTATCGCGCGCGCGCTCTACCACAGGAAACCCATCAAAAAAGACGCAAATATTTTGTATTAGCCTCAAAAGCAATGGTTGGGCTGCCTGTGTACGAGACTGGTCGAGTCTGAATTCACAAACCTTGTTGGAGGAAGTTTATGTCGTCTTGTTTTCAAAATAACCACAATAATTCATAGAGATATGGATTTATCGATCCAGTACTAGTACTTGCAAAGGGTTTAGAGATCTTCAGAACTTACTTAGAACGAAGTGAGTTGATACACGCAGCCGGCGGTGAAGAGAACAGTTGTAAGGTTTTCAGCCGACCGATAAGCGTCGAGGTAAACCCATATTTACACTTCATCCAAACATTGTTTAATCACTCTGCGATGTCTAGTTTATGTATACGGTATTTGTATTTGTATGGATATATTTATGGTAACAAATAAACTATGTCATTGTCATTCATGATTCGCTGAGTTTGTGAAATCGCAGTACTGAAATTGCAAGGAAAGCAACGACGAACAACCAAACACTGTTTTAATCGCACTATAAGATATCTATATTTATAGTTCAAATAGGTTACATTTCATTTAGAAGCCCGACTTCACGCTAGAAGAGCGTCTAGTTGTATCTACATGTAGAGCTGAAGTGGTCCGCTATCTAACAACAACCTGGTCCGCTATCTAACAACAATCTGGTCCGCTATCTAACAACAACCTGGTCCGTTATCTAACAACAACCTGGTCCGCTATCTAACAACAACCTGGTCCGCCGCTATCTAACAACAACCTGGTCCGCTATCTAACAACAACCTGGTCCGCTATCTAACAACAACCTGGTCCGCTATCTAACAACAACCTGGTCCGCTATCTAACAACAACCTGGTCCGCTATCTAACAACAACCTGGTCCGCTATCTAACAACAACCTGGTCCGCTATCTAACAACAACCTGGTCCGCTATCTAACACCAACCTGGTCCGCTATCTAACAACAACCTGGTCCGCTATCTAACAACAACCTGGTCCGCTATCTAACAATGGTTTAGGTTGATCAAAGGACGAGAAAATAAACCTATTTTATTGTAATGTCACTCTCTCATTAATAATTCATGGGGACATTAATTACATACCGTGAAGGAGCATTGTAATCATGCAATTCATGTGGGTTCAACACAAGTACAAGAGACCTCTATGTCGATGTGAAAGTCCTCGCGGAGTCGTCCTCAAAGAATTGTACGCCATTCGTACTGAATGTAAAACCAACGTTTGTACTTGTTTTCGTTTACAAATTAATCGTCACATCGTCGCCAATCAAGAAGAAAGAAGCCCAGTACCTTGGTTCGTTATACTGATGTCCATCTCTCATGTCTTGCATTGCTCTATGCAGACTTGTACCAGCACTTTCTCCTTGCTTGAGATGTGTGTAAAAGCTCGCCATGAATACCATAGTAGCTTGATCAGCAATGGCCCACAATGATCCAATCACAGCACGGGCTCCTGCAGCAAGAAAAGCTCTACTCATCCCAACCACGCCCTCCGCCTTGATCTCACCACGACCACTGTGACAACAGCTTAAAACGACGAGCTGTGGCCTGATACCGATGTCTTGTACTTCTTTTATTGTCAACAAATAGTCGTCTTCTTGTGGAATGCTACCGTCATCTGTAGACGTGTCTGAGGCCAGTGCAATCTCGCCTTCTGTGCTACCATGTGCTGCAAAGTGGATCACCGCCACGCCTTCTCGTAGTCGTTGCATGATGGATTGTTTGGTTGCTTGTTGTCCTGTTATTGCAGTCACACCAAGCATTTCACTAATCAACTCAGCTTCGCGCTTAGCCCCTGGCAGTCGACAAAAATGTTTCACTCGATTTCGAAACATTACTTTTCCCACTTCAGGATCTCCAACGATGAGTGCGCCTGTCGTGTGGTGGTAGTCCGCTGAGGGTTCTTTTAATAACTTCAACGTCATCAATGAGGGTGCGAGTCTAATGCGTTTATGCTCTGAGAAGTATGAGTTGTTTTGTGGATTTCTCAGAGCAGCATATGGCACGGTGAACAACGGTCCATCAGGAATGATGACGATCTCATCATGTGTGAGCTTGTCTTGTACTGGAGACAACAACATGTTATACAGTATTTCTAAAGGACTGTCATCGTACTCTTCGTCTTCGGCTATGCACCTCACGTCGTGGTCAGTGTCTGACATTTCCAGCGATCGATCCTCGCTCTCCCCAGCTTCTCTGACCTTCAATTCGTCAAAGGCTTGGTTCACAAGTTTGTTGACGCGTTCGTCTGCAGGTTGCTCGGGCGACGGAAACTCGATATCTTTTATTTCACTGTGAAGAGTGAGACATGGTGGGTTGTCTGACGTCATAAGCCAACTTACTACGCGGCGTCCGCGGCGTCCAATCAATTGTTTGCATTCTTTGTGAAAAGTGATTGCAAAATACAAGATGCAGGAACTGGGAGTCGACAAGATCCTCTCAATATCACCATATTCTAGTACTCCTCTCCTTGGTGCTGTGCCCATGTTGTATTTAGTTATCAAGAGATCTCCCAATGCACGAGCTCGGCCGCGCTCACTCGTCATAAGTGCTTCTCTGTTTTGCTGGCTCTCCATGTAAACTGTAGTTAATAGTTTGTATGCGTGAATAAATGTGTCAAAGATTGATATCTTGAAGTGATCTTGTTGCTGTAAATGATCAAAGATCCATTCATAGCATTCAAGACTGTCCTTGAGGTATTGCTCACTCAAAGCGAGACAATCTTCTCCTTTGTCCTTTTGTTCGTAGCTTAGCAAATAGTAACAGAATCCAAGCTGATAAGAGGCAGCCGCCTGCCCATTTCTATCGTCCATCTCCTTTGCTAATAGAAGACTATGATTGATAGAAACGATAGCCTTTGGATACATTCCTAAAAGAATATAGGCAATTCCTAGATTACCGTAACAAACCATCTCCCCATGTCTATCACCAATTTGCGTAGCAATGGCAAAGTTCTTCAGGTGATATTCAATAGCTTTCTCATAGTTTCTTAGATGACTGTTGCATGATCCTAAGTTTTCATATGCCTTTCCTTGTCCACTTTTGTCTCCAATCTCTATGGCGATCTTTAGACATTGTTGATGGCATTCAATTGCTTTGTGGTATTCTCCTAAACGCTCATAAGCATTCCCCAACTGTCCCAACGCAATTTCCTCACTGTCTTTGGATTTTAGTTCTTTCGCGATGCTCAAACCCCGTTGGTAGTAACCCATGGCTTCACGATATTTACCTAATGCCTTGAAAGCATTTCCTAAGTTCCCGAGTGCAAATCCTTCTCCTTTCTTGTCTCCTATTTCTCTGTAGATAGCTATAGTTTTCTCATGATATTGAATTGCCTGGTAATATTTACCCAGTAATCGATAAGCAATGCCTAAATTATCGTGAGCATTTGCCTCGTTCTGTCGGTCTCCCGTCTCTACAGCGATGTGCAGAAGTTTCGTGTGACACTCGATGGCTTCGTGGTACTTTCCCTGTGCTTTAAACACGACCCCAATGTTTCCATAAGCCATTCCTTGAGCACGTTTGTGACCAAGTTTCATGGCAATCTCTAAACATTTCTCATAAGATGTTATGGACTCTTGGTAGTTTCCTAATGATCTGTAGGCGATTCCCAAAAGTAGACGATCTTGCAGTTGGGCATCCGCATCATCTGAATCAATGGCGATTTTTAACCCCTTCTTGCCATACTTGATGGAGTCGTGATAATGTCCTAACCTCTGCGATGCAGTCCCTAGGTTTTGATACATTTGTCGTTCGGCATTCCTGTCTTTTATCTGGATAGCGAGGGACAAACCTTTTTCACAATATGCTATTGCATCATGATATCTTGATAATGCATTACACATGAAGCCTAACCTATCATAGGCCAACATTTCCCATTGTTTGTCGTCCATCTGTTTTGCTAGTTTCAGGCTGTCTTCAGAGTATTTGAATGCTTCGTTATTTCTACCTAATATATGACTGGCTTCTATTAGCTTATGAAGAGCATAGAGTTCATTGTTCTTGTCGCCAATGGTTACCGCAATGCTTAGACAACATTCAAAATGGTGAATGGCCTCTTGATGTTTGTTTAAGGCGGAATAGACACGCCCTAGATACTTGTATGCGTTACTCTCTGCCTGCTTTGCAGACATGATCTTGGTGCGTATTAGATATTGTTTATAGCATTCTAAGGATCTTTCTAAGTGTTTCTCGTTGAAGTTCAATTCACCAAGTAATAAATACACTTTAGCTTCAGCAGTAATGTTATTTAAATACGCATCGACTAACACTAAACACTCTTCACACAAACAGATGAGCTGCTCGTTGGTGAGGTGTAGAAGACCGAACATGGCGGCGATTATGGCAAACACTATGAAGACGTGAAGCTTATGAACGTCCATCTTTGTCAATAAGGCGCGGACTGGATCTGTTATGTGAGTTTCTTTGTTGCTGCGGAGACAGAAAAGAAAACTGCACTTAATTATCATTGCAATCGAGAGTTTGCCATAGCCTGGGGATCGGACCACTGGATACACTAGGATACAGTGGATACACTAGGATACACTGGACCCAGTTGGGGGGGGGGGGGGGGGGGGGTACTCAGAGGTATCAGTGACGGGGAGGTGCAAAGATCTTTTGGGGGTTTGAAATTTGCGGCTTGGGACTTTTTTGGGGCTAGCAATTTTCTGGTGGACTTTTTTTGATATAAAGACTCTGGCAAGGGCTTTTTTGGGGTTGATAAAAATGATATCCTACCGTTCTCGATTTTATGTGGAGAAAATGATTTTTGGGTTACGTTCTGGGACGTTGGACATTTTTTGGGTCTTGTTTTTGCGTAATTGGCCTCATTCGCACCTCCCGTCACTGATACCCCTGAGTACCCCCCCCCCCCTGGGACACTGGATACACTGGATACAGGAGATACACTAGGATACAGTGGATACACTATGATACAGTAGATACAATGGATACACTAGGATATAGGATACAGTAGATACAGTGGATACACTAGGATACACTGGATACACTAGGATATACTAGGATACAGTAGATACACTAGGATACACTGAATACACTAGGATACTCCTTTATTGTATTGTATTGTATTGTATTGGATACAGTAGATACAGTGGATACACTAGGATACACGGGATACAGTGGATACACTATGATACACTAGGATACAGTGGATTCACTAGGATACAGTGGATACAGGGGATACAGTGGATACACTAGGATACAGTGGATACAGTAGATACAGTAGATACAGTGGATACACGGGATACATTAGGATACAGTAGATACACTAGGATACAGTGGATACACTAGGATACAGTGAATACACTAGGATACACGGGATACACTGGATACAGGGGATAAACTTGATATATATGAGATACACTAGTTTTTAGGCCTTGACACAAATATCCGGATATTTTTTGAGATATTTAGAAGCTCCTGGGATATTTAGAAAAACACGAGATATTTAGAAGAAAAAAAGGTTATTTTTGGATATTTAGGACTTAAAGTCTTGGGTCTAAAACCCCAAATGACTACTAAAAACGACCAAAACTCACTGAAAACTAGTGAAATCCAACCAAATCGGTGCTACGGGATCCCTGTGATCCTGAGATGGAGGTTGGGGGCCGCCCCGCATATTTTCAGGGCTCTCAAGAACTACTAGAAGATGTCGCTGTTGATTAGTTCACTTGTTTTCCAAGTTGTACATGACAAGAGTGCAATACTACTGTAACTGTCATGTTAATTTCTAAGATTCACCATGCAATAAAAACTGTTTTTGTTACAAATACAATAGAGACGCATGAGTAATTAAAATATTTCGAGATATTTAGGAAATTTTGGGGGATATTTAGAGATTTTTTCGAGAATTTCCGGAAACATATTTAAGCCAATTTTCGAGATATTTGTGTCAACTAGTTTTCATAAAACCTCATTGGCGTAAGCGTAACATGAATTGATAACCAGTATGTCATTCGAAACCATTAACTATCACAATAAAGACCACGAGGTTCTTCGCTCGGTTTGATCGGTTGTTAGTCGGGCTTCCTGCGGAAGACCCGACTCTAAAAATGAGATTCGGTCGTCTTCTTTGGCTTCAAACCGCAAACTGGGTTCTACAGCGCATGCGCCCTGTGCCGGCCGCTCAGATTACCGAAGGCTCTGATCAACACGAATATTGCTCAAAACAATTCAAATATCGCTCAAGTGACCTCATGTGTTGAGTTAAAATGTTGAAATAATGGGGATCAAAGCAAGCGAGAAGTTTAAGAAGAGAAATATGCTATCAATATCGCACATGAGTGCATGCACATACACTAATACAGTAGCTGACACAAGATTGAAATCTAAATAACGAAGTCACAATGTCTTCTATACTTTGTACCGCTCAGTAATTGTGTTGTGGTAAGCTAATACACTGATAGATCGATCTTTATTTTGCTGAGTTTTGAAATCGGTTTAGTTCTAATTAAATCACTGATTTGAATGCCCAGAATGCAGGAAATATTGTTCATGGATTGTTCGAGTCACCATGCATGTGGATCACGCTGCGATGTCTAGTTTATTTATACTTACATATTTGTATTTGGTATGGATATATTTCTGGCACCAAATAAACTATTGTCATTGTCATTTCTATGATTCGCTGAGTTTGTGAAATCGATTTTACAAAGAAAGCATGTTCTACCGAGTCATGCATAATCACCGAAGGCTCTAACAACATGGTTTCTTCACAAACCTTGTCAGTTGGAGGAAGGTTACTAGTATGTCGTGTTGTTTTCAAAATAACCACAATAATTCATAGAGATGCGGATTTATCAATCCAGTACTAGTACTGCAAAGGGTTTAGAGATCTTCAGAACTTAGAACGAATCGAAGCGAGTTGATACACGCAGTGAAGAGAACAGTTGTGAGGTTTTCAGACACCGAGCCGAGGTACCTATTTATTTACACTTCATCCAAATACTGTTTAATCACTCTGCGATGTCTAGTTTATGTGTACGCTCTTTGTATTTGTATGGATATATTTATGGTACCAAATAAACTATGTCAGTTGTCATTCATGATTCACTGAGTTGCAGTACTGAAATTGCAAGGAAAGCATATAGGTCTATTTTGTTCTACCGCAAACACTGTTTTAATCGCACTATAAAGATATCTATATTTAGTTCAAATAGGCTACATTTCAGTTAGAAGCCCGACTTCACGCTAGAAGAGCGTCTAGTTCTTTTAGTGCTGAGCTCAGAAAATGATATCCGGTCATTTCGATAACACCTGGGTCGTTTCGATAACATAACCTAAATACATTTATATTGATGTGTAATACGATGTATAACATGAAACTAATAAAGATTACTTCATATATATGGTATTAGTGTAGATTACTTCATATTTTGAATGATTTATTTCGGTAAAGCCGGTCAAGTGCCGATGTTCATATTCATTTCCGCCGCGGTGAAGTGTATTAAAAATCAAGCATCGACCATGATATTTCTGAGTTCGATAATGTTTATAATTCTGATTTGAAACGAGTCGAAGACATAAAGGGAATGTGTTTTGTGGTTATTGCATAAATTCGAGTTTCATCAGCAAAGCCGTAACTCGTATTAATACGCTGTGCATTGTGTGTTCGTTGATCGATCCTTGTATAGTTTCAAACTCCAAGCACAGGTAGCCCAAGCTGATTGTCTGTATGGGATAGAACAACAAACTTCATTATGCAAGTGGGCAGGGCTTTGAAGCCGTGGGAATTTGCGGGGTAAAGCGTTGCTGATTGGCTAAATGTTTCGTATCTGGAAATCGCTTCCAGATACGATATTTATGCAAATGAGTAGTAACTGTATCTGGAATTTTTTCCAGATACAGTTACTACTCATTTGCATAAATATCGTATCTGGAAGCGATTTCCAGGTACGAAAAATTTAGCCAAAGAGCAAGAACGTTTTACCCCGTAAATTCCAAAAAAATAATATCAACACTTGCATTATCAAATGTTTGTTACTCTAACCTTCAAAATTTTCCCAACGTCGGTGACAAACGAGAACGTCCTGTGGCCTATGTGAGAAACAAATAATACAAATCCCAGGGCTTGACACTAATTGTTAGTAACTGCAGATAAAGAGGGAAATAAATAAAATTACAGCACAAATAACCCATAGAACCAACACCTTTATTACCTATTTCGTTCTGTAATCCTTTCTTATTTATTCTTAAAGGAAACATTGATGGTACAACTGTTAAATACATTATTCGATAAGTTCAGTTGCTCTGCAATTCTATCAGTATCATTACAATTTTGTCTTTCTAAGGCTTACAATCTCGTCAAATTCATTACAGTATTTGAAAAATCTAATTCCTCCTCTCCCTTTACATGTACACTAGACTGCTGAGCAATCACTGCACCGTTGTACCTGGTGCGCTTGATACAGTAGTTACTGCCGGTGGTGGCGCGATGCATTTAGACACAGCCTTCTTTTGCTCTTTCTCTTCTTTTTCATAGGTAAACAAAACTGAGGAAACATGTCCCGTTCGCTCTCTTATCATCTTCTCTTCGTGTTTACCCTTCTTTAACAGATTTGAGAGCCTCTTCCGAGGAGAGAGGCTCTCTAAAACGCTTAGCTGGAGAACTTGAAGATCCGTTCATCACATATGCTGATGAGTGATGAGCTGAGTCGCAATGCCAGACTGGCTTGCAATTTCATGTGGAATTCTTACCTCGCAACCAAAAAGCACGCAAAATTAAACCACAATTGTTTTATTAAAAAGCCTCTGCGATCGATATGAATGGCTAATGCTACATGAGAAGTATGTTCTAAACCTCGCCAGTGTGTTGGACACGGTTTCTAGATCCTCGTGCCATGAAGCAATGCCTCGGCTGCGCCTCGGCATTGTTCATGGCACTCGGATTTAGAAACCGTGTCCAACACACTGGCGAGGTTTAGAAATATTACTTAATGTTTATACGAATGAAAGTAGAATGTTACCGTCTCAAACAAAACCTCTCAAACTGTCTCAACTAGAACCGAATTATCTCAAAGGTTTCATCTCCTAGCGATGTTGGCGCCAGTTCATTAAAAAAGACCCAAACAACACTCTGTTGCCCCTAACAACATCACAACATGACGTTGAAAAAGTGTCTCGTTTCTTACTGAAGTGCAAGTGATGACCAGCATAGTATCTCATAACTTCTAGATTTGAAAAACAGACGATCAAGATCCATTATTCTACAATACAACGGTTCGAGGTGAACACGAAAGATTTTATAAAACGCAAGAAATACCAACAAACATGGCGTCCGTATAAACTTTGTATAATTCTCTGGGTTTTCAAACTCTTAGACTTTTCATTAGTCTTTATCTCTATTTATTATGTTTAGTCTTAAACATATCAAACTTATGTTATACAAAAGGTCATTGTTTCACATATGGAGATGAGGCGACCGCGGTCTATCAATAAAAACAGCATGATTTCGACACAATTTTGCTTTTTACTGCACGGTTAAAATAAAAACCAAAAACCTACCATCGAAAAATAAAAGACGAATATGTAAGGAATGAATCAGCTAGCAATTCAAGCAAAAATAAATATATTTGACCGTGGCATTTTCCGTTAAATCGATCGAGCTGAAATCTCTGAAGAGATATAGGAGAGCGTGACATACGCTGCACACAAAATCCCTCTGAATCGCTTGGGAATTGTGTCAATCAAAAACCTACCGCCGGATTCTAATGCTCTGTAATTGTACGCGCATTTTGATATAAAATACATGTATATTAAACTTAATTAAGCTGTGGCAAAATGAAATCTAAAACTTTTTGTTTGGTAATTGTGAACATCATATTGGTGCTCTGTATCCCGGTCTGTATGTAGAAGCTACATAGGCCACAGGCAGCCCAACCATTGTTTTTGAGGCTACTAATAATAAATAAAAATATATTTGCAGCGCGCGTCTTTTTTTGATGGGTTTCCTGTGGTAGAAAGCGCGCGCAATACATATTATATTGGGCTTCCTGTGTACGTCCTGCGGGACGCGCCCGCAGCAATGTGTATATTTACACAAGGTGTGAAACTGATGGCGTATCATGGCCTGATGTGCGCCGCACTTTTCTGGTGCACTTTTCCGTGAAACATTCGGATTTTACTTTCCGAAGATGTCAACACGTATGTAGTGACGTAACAGTGACGTGATGAAACGTCAGCTCGAGGTCATCAAAAACGACACAAACCACCGCCATTTTGAGTAATTCCAAGTGTTACTCCAAATTCTTTTTTTTAATAAACCAAATGGCGATGGAGAACATTTCTACTACCAGCGAATTATCTCTTGATGCATGGTAAGTTTTTTATTTATGAGTTCAGCTTTTAAAAAGCGAGTGAAAGGGTTTTAAAACTGCTACTTATTTGTGTGTACAGTACTACAGGCATTTTAAAATAGCGCTTCGTTCTTGTACAGGTTGCTGCGGGCGCGTCCCGTACGGCGTACACAGGGATCCCAACATTTTACCTTACTCAACACAGGAAGCCCAATATAATATGTATTGCGCGCGCTTTCTACCACAGGAAACCCATCAAAAAAAGACGCGCGCTGCAAATATATTTTTATTTATTATTAGTAGCCTCAAAAACAATGGTTGGGCTGCCTGTGCATAGGCCGGCGAATATATTCGCAAATAAATTATGGCTCGGAAAGGACGTTTTTTGAAGGCAATTTCCAATATTTACACGCACGAGATCAATAAGTTAGTTCGAATTTGTGATATATTTTCCCGTTGAGGAAACATATGCAGCTTTTCCATCCTCTCTTATATTTTTATAGCTACCTGATTTACACATTGTCAAAGGAAAAATATGAATTCAGAAATGATAAACCAGTCACGTACGAATCTGCTTTATTTAGCGGTCATAGTGAACAAATTGCTGGATCAATCGGGCCTCAAACGTGCATTAGTAAACAAAGCATTAACAAAAAACGTTGTCCGCGTGATACTGGATCCCAACAGGAGTAAATGTTCAATGATGCAGGACATAAGTTTGATATGCTATGTGTCTTCGCTTCACCTTTCGCGCGCTTTGGTCAGAATTCTGTGAGTACGTAAACGAAGTTGAACTCAACTTCGTCAGTTCAACTTGTCGTCTCAACCGATCAAAGACTTTGGTCGATTACTTTCTAAAAGTCGAGGTACAATTTCTTGAATAACAAGACGCTCAATGAGCGTACACTCGGGCATTATGACAAGGACAATGTCAGTTGCGTGAGGAGGGACCTGACAATGACTGACAGTTGCGTGACGAGGGAGACTATGTGTATATGTGTCGGTGAGCATAGATAAACATCTGTGATCCTTGTGTGAATCATACATCTATTACGCGACCTAATTTTAGAACCGCAGCGCAGCGCTATTTAAAACAGAATTTTCACGCTCAAAACAGGTCAGTGAACGGCAAAAATACAATCGAAATCAAAACGTCCTTAGATTTTAGGGATCTATTACAGAAGAAGATGCTCAATGAGCGTAGTCGGGCATTATGACAATGACAGTTGCGTGACGAGGGAGACTATTTGTGTCGGTGAGCATCGATAAAGATCTCCGACTCTTCGAGGTACGTCTGTGGTACGTCTTTAAGCGTACTTGAGGTCACTTGAGGTTGCATATTCATGTTCGCCACAAACGGGTCGAATAGTTTCCGAACGCCTATCGAACTAAATCCGAAAGTATGATTCGCTCTCACAACATATTCAATAACACATAAGTACAATTCGGTCATTTTTCTCTATGCTCACCCATGCATATGCATAGTCTCCCTCGTCACGCAACTGTCTTTGTCCTTGTCATAATGCCCGAGTGTACGCTCATTGAGCGTCTTGTTATAAATACTCAAGGACATAAATAACTGTACACGTACTAATACAACATAGTTAGTAGAGGGAATGGTTAGGAAGCCTTTTGTTATATTTCTTTGTTCTAGTCCTAATGTCATTATGATGTTGAACGGGTCCTGACCGTGCACAATGTTTGTTCAAATTCATTAGAAAATGGCTAAATGAATGAACCCAAATGTTCTCTATTGGATTATTTATTTAAATATTGTAATATATATAATTTTGAATTGGAATATATCGCACAAGCAGCCAAAAGAAACGTTTGGGTTCAGCGGCTCAACCATAGTAAATTAAGGCAAAACAATGACAAAACAAAAGATTTGTGTACGGTCACGGTTGAAAAAAACGAACAAAGACATATAACAAAAGGTTTCCCAACCAGTCCCCTCTACTAACTATGATTACAATTAGCAACAAACATGACATAGCGAGGTCATGATAGTTTTTGAGTTCATTTCATTTGCTTTCAATTCATTTTTTGATGAGTTCGAGTTCGTGGAACGACGTCGTAGAACAGCCCTTTCGAAAACGCTCGAGGAAGATTTAGAGTATGCGTATCTGGTATGTAGTACTTAGGCGTATGCGTTTGGATGGCTTGCGTCATTTCTCTCACTACACAAGATGACTTCTTCTCTCTCGATACAGCACGAGCTTCTAGTCCTTCTACCACTTCTAGTCGTCGAACGATGAACTAGAATCCTGACCTTTAATAGCTTGAAGATCTACAGCTGCTTTCAAAACTAAGATTCAAATCTACTTGAGTCCTGTGTGTCGTTTGTTTTCCCTTATCTGCTGAGTAATCTTGAAACTCGATACGATCAAATACTTCGCATTCTTTCTTCATTCTTCGCATTTTTTCTTCATTCCGTGCACTCACTATGCTTGCGGTAGGCCTACTCTAAAAGATGTCAGTGAGCGATTTTGGACCGGCCGTTCCGCGAACTCATAGCGATTAGCAGTCAAAGAGAAATCAAAGCAAACTATGAAATCATATGAAATGAGCAAAATAAGCAAATGATGGCTAGAAATGGCATGGCAAACAAAGGACTACAAATGACGAAACTATGACTAAACACTTGACTATAAACTCTTGTTACTGCATGTTTTGATAATAATTTACTAACTTTGCACAATGTGAGCGCCCAATGTGAACTACCCTGCGAGCAGTCTTCTTTTAATTCCTCCCCGAGAGAGAGAAGGAAGACGGAAGACTCTGCCGAAGTCGTGTAGATCCTTTGTATTAATGAGATTCATAATTTCAGGTTTGATTCCGGTTTAAACTGGTTTTTAATGCGCACGGTTGAATTAACGTATTAAACCGATGGCCAAATCTGCGCCCACAATCATAGTATAATGGAGGCTAGAGTTCGTTATGTTATTACAAACGTTTTTGACAAGCTTTTCCCTTCCAAATCGTTCACGACACATCAATCAAGCAAGCACATAATATAATTATTTACTGGTAGGGATACCTTTGTTTCTTTGCCCACCGACATGTTTATCAACTCGCTAAACCGTTCAGTAGAAAACCGGTTTTATTGCCAGGACTAATTTGCATGGGGTGTCTAGAAAACTAAGACCTAGAAAACTAAGACCTAAGACCTAAGACCTAGAAAACTAAGACCTAGAAAACTAAGACCTAGAAAACTAAGACCCTGAAATTTTATATACGATGTACACATAATAATACACATAGAGATAATTATTAATAAACGTGACTGCGCTCCATGTTACTCATAATTTTTGATCGAGTCGTGAAGCGTACCAGCAATAGCTGCCATAGTTCAAAATGTACAAATTATGTATAGGTCAAAAATTAAGATCATATGCATATTTACAGACTGAAAATATTTAGATTATCTGTCGATGCATAGCCCATGATATTCTTGTTCATCTGACCTTATCTTGTAGACCCCATGCGTCATTGTTTATAGTATTAATAATACTAAATAAAACAAAATGTCTACGTAATTTCTGGCTGTCACGTTATGTCACACAACAGGTACGCTTCACGACTCGATCTGGTTCTGGTATTCAAGGCCTACCATGGCTTGGCTCCAACATATCTTTGCGAATTGGTAAAAAAGTACTCACCGGACAGATCTTTGCGATCTGCATCGAAACATCTATTGGTAGTCCCCAAATACAATCTCAAGACTTACGGACTGAGAGCTTTCTCCATCGCTGGACCCAAACTTTGGAACTCATTACCTACAGAACTTCGTTCTGTCAGCTGCTTAGCATCTTAAAAAAAAAAAAAAAACTTAAAACTCACCTTTTTAGACTCTCCTTCAAGTGAGACTCTGCATTATTGACTTTAATTTTTATATATGTACATATATTTTATAACATCAATAACTTTATTTTTATCTCATATTTATATTTATATATAGTTGTTATTATTATATTATTTTCTATATCATATTATTATTATCATATATATTATTATATTATCACTCTGTAAAGCGCTATTGACATACTATGAAATAGCGCTATATAAATAATAGCCTGCGTAGCGTCCCCACTCCTCCTCTTCCCCCCCCTCCCCCTTTCCCCTTTCCTGCCCCAGAGAGCCTGGCTACGCAGGCTATATAAATAAAGATATTATTATTATTATTATTATCAAAAATGCCGGTTTCTTTGTTTAATATCGTATGAGTAACATGGAGCGCAGTCACGTTTATTAATAATTCTGTCTATGTGTATTATTATGTGTACATCGTATATAAAATTTCAGGGTCTTATATAGTTTTCTAGGTCTTAGTTTTTGCTGCGAGCGAAGCGAGCAGCGAAACTAATCTTGGGTTACCTGTGTTTTATGTTGGGTTACCTGTGTTACAGATGCTGTCTCAAATTTGGAATCGAGATGATTCAGGAATTCCAGGAATTCGATATTCGAGTCGGTACTTATGACCTGCGGTTATCGCGAAGAAATTACATGCCATTTCCCTCGTGCACTCTCTCGCCGTCAGTCTTTTGGCTTTTCCTGACACGGGAATTTTCGCAGGACATAGGAATCAAGGTAATTACATGTTCCTTATGTCCAATCACACTTTAATCGTTGCTGGAAGTATTCATCAAGGTAACGAACGCTTTAGTGACGTTACTTGTTTATAAAGCACTCCACGGTTTGGCACCTGTTTATATTGCAGACCTACTTCATCACCGTCCAAGTTCACGCCCACTCCGTTCTACATCTCAAGAACTACTCCTGGTACCTAAGTCGAGATTGAAGACCTATGGAGACCGTGCGTTCTCTGTTGCTGCACCCACACTTTGGAACAAACTTCCACTCGAACTGAGGAAATGCCCAAATGTGGACAATTTCAAGAATAACTTAAAGACTTACTTATTTAAATTGGCTTTTAATAATTAATTTTATTTTTCGTATGCCATAGATGGACTTCAGTATGGACCTCATTATTAGTATCGACCCCGATTGACCTCATTATTATTATTGTTATTATTATCATTTTATTTTTCATTATTATTTTTATTGGATATAGGTTAATAGCGCCATGAGCAAATATTGAATATGACGCTTTATAAATATAGTTTATTATTATTATTGCTGCGAGCCGCCAGGCGAGCAGCGAAACTAATCTTGACGGAGTTCCTGTGCCATGTGTGGTCGTGTGGGATCTGGGCACTTATGTGGATGCAACGAGAATCTCGACTGCATTTCACGGAGTTTGTGGGTTTGTGGGTTTGTGGGTTTGTGTGTGGAGATGATTTTTGTGAGCCACGGTACTTTTGATCAGCGCACACTCACAACACGTTCTATCGATTTTAATATTGAGTATCGTTTATTTTTCGCTGATTCAAGCCAGGAAAGTGTTCGTTTTCTACAAATCCATGATGTCAAATGCAACTTTATTCATTGCTGGAAGCATTCATCGGGGTCATGAACAATTTAGTGACATTTCAAGGGGAAGACCATGTTCTTTTATGAGTTTTCAGCGCTGTTATGGTTGTGTGCTCAGTCACGTCCAGTTCCACAATGAAGTACATAAGCTTAAGTTACTTCTACAGTCGATCAGAGTTGACCGAAGGAGACAGCATGTACTTGAATGCTTTTGAAAGACTTGAAAGACACAGTTAGTATCCCAGATGCTGTCGCTGACCTATCTACCTGATCGAGCTCGTTGGTCTTCGTCAAACCAATCCGGCCCATGCCATTGCCATTGGGGTCATTGAGGCAACTACTGAATCAAATTATACGATCCATCCTGATGTACTTTTATCTTCTACAAGTGTGCTATGAGGCTTCGACATCTTTCCTGATATCTGGCCAGTAACATTGTATATAATATACATGTATATAGTATATAATGTACAAACTATTACAAGCGTGCAACATAAATAGTGCAAAGTATTGCATGCTTTTCAGTGCTGGTACATGTCTATAGCTGTCTGTCTATGACCAGATTAATAGAGACATGGAATGGAACAATGTGACCGGGATGGGAATGAGAATCAATGGAGATGTGGGATGGGGACAAGGGTGGGAATGAGAATCAGTAGATATATGGGAGGTAAATAGGTTTCGTTCTTGTAAGCTAGAACACATGACACAGTAATAAAGTTATTATTATTATAATTATACCGCATTTGTAGTATTTTATTTTACCCACTAATGCACCTTGCTGACAAGGGACAGCCACATGTATGCATTGAAAGCTACATTTCACTTTTATGTGTTACCATGTACGGCAGTGCACAACTCGCAGCACTTCACTTTCTACCAGAAACGACTAGTTATTATTATTATTAGTGACGTTTCAAGAGGTAGACAATTGCCAGTTGCACAATGGTCTACCCAAACGATCTTAACACAAGGAGATACGATGTACCTGGACGCTCTTGAAAACCATCTCATCCCAGATGCAGAAACAATATCGCTAAATTGTCTGCCTGTTACAGCTCGTTGTTCCATAGACATTACTGCCACAAGTACTATCAAACCGCCCATCGAGGCACAATCAACCAAACAATCACCCATTGTGGTGTCTGAACAGACATACAAGCAAAGTACATGTACTTCAAATTGAACTTAAAAAAACTGAACTTTGCAGCTATCACATTTGTGATATTACATTCCTGCTCCTGGATTGTGATGAACTTTCCCTTACAATTTACAAAAATACTAAGACATTACTTGAATTTACTTGAAAGTCAATATATTGTTGTGTTATAAAAGATTTTAATATGTTGAAACACTTTGTATTCAATGTTGTATTACTTCATCATCATCACTCTGCTCTGTTGATGATGTTACATTCATTCTGCACTGTGATAACGTTTTGTTTATTTACCAATTAAAATAATCAACATTCTTATGTTGTGTTTTTAAATACATGTAGTCTACTGACTCATAACTCAATATACAGTTACCTGAATGGGGACCCAAAAAATATACATATACACGCCCCTAGATGATCTTACACTGATAAACCATATATTTCCGGGCCTATAATATTGTATTTGGTCATAAATATGTCATTTTTGTGTTTATATGATATTACCACTCGCAGCATTCACTTACATATGTAACGACTAGTCTAGGTCTTAGTTTTCCCTTGGGTGTCTAGAAAACTAAGACCCTGAAAATTTAGAAACTGAAAATTTAGAAACTGAAAATTTAGAACTGAATTTTATATACACTGTATGCATAAAAACTTTTGTAATAAACTTGAAACTTTAACAGCCAAAATAAAATAAAATGTTTATGTTAGCTAGTGTTTTGTAACTGGAGAATGTAACATAAGGGGGCGGGCACATGTTTTGTGGTCTCTGTCCGGATTACTAGTATTACAACACAACGCAAGTAAAAGAAGATTGTTCTCAAACTTGACCATAGTAGTAGTATTATTCTAAAAAAAACAAAAAAAGAAGGTAAAGAACACAAGTAACATTTACGTATTATTTCTGGCTGCTTCGTTATGTCACACGACACGCTTAAATTATACAAGCGGCGGCAGTGTTCGTTGACCATCACGCTGGCCCATTAGTCCATGAGCCCAGGCACGAAATTTGGTCATTTAGTACCACTATGCAGGGGAGCAAATTCTCGTATGCATTTTTCAATTCCCCAATGTCTGTAGTTGAGGTTAATATGTGATAGCTTCTTCAGTTTGGCAGCTTTCATCTTTTTTTCGAAAATTTTTTACATGGTACTCTGACCTAAATCACGCCGTGCACAAAAGCACCCAAAATGGGCCGATTGATTAGACTTCTAGAGTTTTCATCCAATAAAAATGAAACTTGGCAACAGGACAGTACATGCGTAAAGTCCATTCACAACTACAGGGATTTCATTTTATAGTCCAAGCTCTCCGTTATGGTGTAAGTTTATATTTTGGCTGTTTAAGTTTCCATTTCGGATTTCCTTTGCTGTCGAAATTCGATTTAACCGCTCAAGACGAAAAGCTGCATTTTATAATTCTGTCTATGTGTATTATTATGTGTACAGCGTATATAAAATTTCAGGGTCTTAGAAAGTAGGTCTTAGTTTTCTAGGTCTTAGTTTTCTAGGTCTTAGTTTTCTAGGTCTTAGTTTTCTAGGTCTTAGTTTTCTAGGTCTTAGTTTTCTAGGTCTTAGGTCTTAGTTTTCTAGACACCCCATTCTTGTCAAAAGCAGATCGAATGAATCGCGCTTCATCCTCATTTGACGGTAAAAGAAATCCTCGGGAATGACTCGTTGATAAAAATAGGCAGTCAAGGACTGCACGTGGCTACTGTAAATAAACCCGGTAAGAATAATAATAAGAAGAATAACAATATAATAACAATAACAATAATAAGAATAAGAATAATAAACAAAAAAAGGTAGTCTATAACTACATGTAGGTACTGCGGTTTTGACTGAATGCAGAAGCAATGTGTAGTTGGATTGATTCCTCTGTTGAACTAATATGTTTGAACTATCTGCCGAAACTTGTTCTTTGGTTCTATATAATGCTAATTTAAATCAGAAATGTATTTTAATACAATTAACTGTTTATTTGAAAAACAATTGTGTACAAATAATTGAACAACAGCATTGATATATCATTAGTAATTGAATATTGACATTAATTTAAAAATGTTCTGTATTAAGATCACGTTGAACTCAACTTTGATGAAGTGGTGTTTATTTATTTATTTGACTTCGTCTAAATATATGAAAACATTGAATATACATTGTACATAATAAATAGTAACTCTAATTTGAAGATAAGTTTACACTCTAATATATACATGTACTATGATTTTATGATCAAAATCGACCCTTCTTGGAGTGACTTTTCTCCAGCGTCTACTAAAAGTATATAGATAAATTAATAAAAATACGAAACATTTTTGTTTTTGGTCCAGAGAGTGTCGAGAAATCCTCATGAGAAGAGGCCGAAATCGTTTTGAATAAACGAGCTCGTTTTGAATAAACGGGCTCGTTTTGAATAAACGAGCCCGTGATAAACAGACAGCGGTTGGTCTCTGTGACGTCATCCAATCAACCCATTGAACACGTCCGTACATTCACATCCAAAGTCTTGTAAAATACTACCCAGTTTTATTGATGTTTCTTCGTCTTATTTTGTCATTCAGCCGTCCAATACATTTTTCAGGCAGTTAGGGCTCATCACCTAGCACCAGAAGTTTCTAAAGTGGATAGAACTGTGATATATATCATGCTAAACGAACCTGAAGTTTTTGAGAATACTTCGTGTCAGTCTTGCACTCTTGGCCTTACGACTTCAAATGGATTTGAGATCTAAATGTTATCATATCAAATCGGCAGCATACAGATTTGTAAGCATATCCCAAGTAAACGATTTTCTTATGATGCATTCGTGAAAGCCGAGGGCCAGAAAGATTTAAGGATTGTAAAGCTTATATTGTGACTGTAGAAGAACAAGACGCTCAATGAGCGTACACTCGGGCATTATGACAAGGACAATGTCAGTTGCGTGACGAGGGACCTGACAATGACTGACAGTTGCCAATCTCGTCCCCAGAGCCCACGTTCCTCTTGGTCAGCACCGAGAAACGACCAAGAGGAACGTGGGCTCTGGGGACGAGATTGGACAGTTGCGTGACGAGGGAGACTCATAGATAAAGATATCCGATTCGTACGTTCCTATCACGTACTTGGAACGTCCAGTTGAGTTCGATATACGCTCGGAAACTATTTGACACGTTTGAGCGAATCATACTTTCGGATTTAGTTCGATAGGCGTTTCGGAAACTATTCGACCCGTTTGTGGCGAACATGAATAAGCAACCTCAAGTGACCTCAAGTACGTTTAAAGACGTACCACATACGTACCTCGAAGAGTCGGAGATCTTTATCGATGCTCACCGATTGGCCTCGTCACGCAACTGTCATTGTCATAATGCTCGACTATACGTTCATTGAGCGTCTTCTTCTGTAATAGATCCCTCCTGAAAATCTAAGGACGTTTTGATTTCGATCAGTTGTATTTTTGCCGTTCACTGACCTGTTTTGAGCGTGGAAATTCTGTTTTAAATAGCGCTACGCGGCGGTTCTAAAACAAGAGCGAACTATTTGACCCGTTTGAGCATAGAACAAGTATATAAATAGGCTATTAAAACTACTTGGCATGATCCCAAATTTCGTACATTGACCTTGCTCGCCTTTGCTTTGATGAAGTTTTGAAGTACGATTTATACGATTTCTTTTCCTTCTGAATTTTTCAAACGTCGAATCAAATAAACATCCATCACAATTATATATCTGAGAAATGTGTTTCGTTTTACTGTCGGATACTTTTTAAACGGTTTTTCACGGCGCGTGACGACAGTCAGGCAGCAAGCAAAGCGAGATTATAGCTATCAAAACAAAATCTACTGGAAAATCAAACCCTCGCTCTCTAGCTTCAGAGACATAATAATATAACATCCAGACGATTCAGACTATGATCTGGCGAAGCTCGTCGAAGCTGCTAACGGGTTTTTAACGGCATGGCCTATAAAAAAAACCTTTGCAAACGTGGAATGAAATAAACATCCATCATGAGTTACTGAAAATGGCTCGACTGTTTGCATGACTTCTGTACATATAGATTTTTGTCAATAGATGTACGGTTACATCGCTGGTCGTGAGTTTAATTATAAATACTCAAGGACATAGCTGTACACGTACTATTACAATTAGCAACAAACATGACAACATAGCGAGGTCATGATACTTTTTGAGTTCATTTCATTTGCTTTTCAATTCATTTTGTGATGAGTTCGAGTTCGTGGAACGACGTCGTACAACAGCCGATAAAACACGGGCTTTCACACGCTCATTTCACAGACAAAAGCATACGCCGATTCGTGTGGGCCCACTCTGAAAGATGTCGTTTCATTTATAACAAAAACAAACGCGCCTTAGCTTCATCGTCGAACGATCAACTAGAATCCTGACCTTTAATAGCTTGAAGATCTACAGCTGCTTTCAAAACTAAGATTCAAATCTACTTGAGTCCTGTGTGTCGTTTGTTTTCCCTTATCTGCTGAGTAATCTTGAAACTCGATACGATTAAATACGTCGCATACTTTCTTCATTCTTTGACCAAACAAAACTACTAAAACTACTACCGAACTGAGAAAGCCCATTTTATAACTCGGGCTTCCTTCGGAAGGGCCCGAGTAACAAGTTACAATGCCCGGCGAACACAGCTCCCGCCGAGACACTCACAGACTTTATTATATATGTTACGACACTTTTAATTTTCAACACCAGAATCATTGGAAATTGATAATAAAATGCATAGAATGAACAGTTTTCTTGCAGATTAATTGCTTTCTAAAAAATAATTTATGAGATAGGATTTTAAAATCTGTTGTCCGTACAACTGCAGTGTGTTGACAATCGTGCAAAGCAGATTGATCAGTAGAGGTCAGTCGCATCGGGTCATCCTGAAGTACATTTCGTGACTACTACATTTACTGGTAGTATTAGGAAACTATTAAATTGTGAAGTATTTATATACATCAGATTCGTGGATATATCCAACTTCTTTTAGTTTTATACCGAAAAATAATTATTGAGCAGATCAGTCACTATACAACATGGTAAACATGTACGGCGTATTTTTCTAGTACTACTCATTATACCGGTCACGCTCCTGCCCTTGAAGAGACTTCAGATGATGAATTCGTGGCATAAATATGTCGAAATTAATCTTACCAGAAGTCCCAACGTACACTTTAGATCCTCTTAATATATGTTAGGATATAGACCCTATGCAATACTGGTAGAATCGTAAAATCTGATTTCCTTTGTTATTGGGAAGATATTACAGCAATATCTGACCATCTCTTTGAAGAGAGGGTTTTCAATAATGAACATACCAAATTTTAGGGCTGTACTATGCAATCTTGAAAAGTTATAGTGATTTGAAATTACATAGATTTGTACCAGAAACCGGACTTTGGCCCTAGATGCCTCGTTTCCATGTATTTTGCACCTTTCAAACGCTTATTACTTGATGATGGTTTCATTTTTATTAATGCACTTTTGGGGGTTAATACTAAACTGTCGATGGTCTTTCAATCTATTACTTTACCTTTACTTAACTCGTTATTCTTTCAGTTTTTGCAAATTTATGCAAAGTACAGAAATCGAGTATTGCATAGGGTCTATGGAAGAGTATATATTTGGGAGTTTTAAAATGAAAGCGGCGGACTTGAGAATACGTGAGAGTACGTAACATTCACGGCCTATAAATCATATATTTGTCGCTTGAACACAGCAACTTGATTGTATATTTTGCTATTTGGCAATCAAAATAATATTAGAATGGATAAAGCGTGATTTTCTGTGGATATTTTCAGAGACCTCCATACTTTGCCTTGTAGCCGAATATTTGGGTTGATTGGATGACGTCACTACCGCCCGTTCCAGTCTCCCTCCAAGTTTTCGATTTATTCACTGGCCTCGAAAAAGAAAGAGCAAAAACTAGCACTTGCCTTTGAAATTTCGAAAAACCGTTTGGTAGAGTTATTATTGATAGCTTCAAGATTGTAATTACGGAGTTTCAGCTGGTTTAAAAGTTTGAGGTATTTTGATCAGAGAACGAGAGAAAAAGATCCCAGGAAAAACCGGTCCCGGACGCGCGAGGATTGGGGAGAGTTTAGGAGGCGGAGAAGGGAGAGCAAAAGAAGGGACTGTGGACAACACACAGAGACTTGAATTACCCGTTGCTCACACAACGGAAAATTCCCATTCCCCTTCCTGTAGTGTTGTTTGTGTCGTTGTCGTTGCAACACTACAGGAAGGTTAGAGTTCATTGGCTTTATTATTTACGGAGTTATCGACCAGAGCCTAAGGTCCCATACAAAGCCTTATATACAGCTCGATAACAAGCCTCTCATAGATACCTTGGGCTACCTGTGCTGGTATCATCGTGAAAAGTTTTTCTAGTCTTCACTCGTCTTCGCTCTCGTTCGAGTAATTCGACTCACTTCAATCAGATTTTCCGAACGAATCCGAGTCAACCCGAAAATTTGGACACTTACTTACACACTTACGGACTTACACACTCGATGGCATAGTAGCTACGCCTTCCCAGAAGGCAGTAGCTACAAAAAGATAGACTTCGTTCCATTTAGATTATAAACAAATAACTGATCAGGGGTCGGGTATACTGGGTAACCTTCTTATTGTGTGGGAAGTGGTGTAATGTATTTTAAAGGGGACTTCGTGTCCTATTGTACAGCACCTGCCTTATGGGCGAATCTTGAAAATAAAAAAAATAAAAAAAATAAAAAATGATGCATCTGATATATAAAGATGAGATATACATGTAGTCAGATTGTAAAATAATAAATTTTCGATTCGATTCCAAATGTGTTTATAGGACAACAAATTTTAATATTCAGTCGCTTTCTCATGAATACAAAAAAAAAACTGAATCTCGTAAAATGAAATTATTCCCTTTAATTTATAGTTCAAAGATTGCATGAACAAAAGGCATGACAACTGATCGAACTGACACTGTATCGCTAATTTTCAAAATAACCACAATAATTCATAGAGATATGGATTCATCAATCCAGTACTAGTACTGCAAAGGGTTTTAATAGAGATCTTTAGAAGTTAGAACAAAGTGATTGATACACGCAGTGAAGAGAAAAAAGCAGTTTAAAATTACGTCAGTTGTGAGGTTTTTACACCGAACAAAAATATGCTCACCTTCTAAAGTTTCAATTTCTTTGTCATTGTTTCCTGTCATATAATTAATTTTATACAAAAGATGTCCTTTAATAAGTAATTATAAACAAGATGCAAACGGATTATCATAACAATTAGTAATACATGTAATTTAATTTGTACGTACTGTTAAATAATTCTTCAAGACAGCCTAGTAAAGTCCCCGGGCTGTATTGGGCATATCAAACTTATGTTATACAAAAGGTCATTGTTTCACATATGCAGATGAGGCGAGTCTTGTTTAGGCGAAAAACAGCATGATTTTGATACATTTTTGCTTTTTACTGCATTGTTAAAATACAAATCAAAAACCTACCAACGGAATATAAAAGACGAATATGTAAGGAATGAATAAGCTGGCAATTCAAGCACAAATAAAGAGGTTTGAAGGTGGCATTTTCCGTTTCTTCAAAGTCAATCGAACTGAAATCTCTGAAGAGATATAGGAGAGCGTGACATACGCTGCACACAAAATCCCTCTGAATTCTTTGGCCGGATTCTAATGCTCTGTAATTTTACGCGCATTTTGATATAAAATACATGTATATTAAACTTAATTAAGCGGTGGCAAAATGAAATCTAAAACTCTTTGTTTGGTAATTGTGAACATCATATTGGTGCTCTGTATCGCGGTCTGTATGTAGAAGCTACATAGGCCGGCGAATTCGCAAATAAATTATGGCTCGGAAAGGACGTTTTTTGAAGGCAATTTCCAATATTTACACGCACGAGATCAATAAGTTAGTTCGAATTTGTGATATATTTTCCCGTTGAGGAAACATATGCAGCTTTTCCATCCTCTCTTATATTTTAGCTACCTGATTTACACATTGTCAAAGGAAAAATATGAATTCAGAAATGATAAACCAGTCACGTACGAATCTGCTTTATTTAGCGGTCATATACAGTCAATGTCATTAAGGTTGTCGACCTTGGAAAAGCACATTTGCACATTTACACATTGGTACATTTACACATTTGCACTTTTACACATTCACAAAATTACGTGTCTCATTATATATTCGTTTTGCCACGTGGAACCCAGAGTCAATACGATTACCGACATGGCAGCCGGACAAGTGCAAATACTTCCTTCTCTAGAAGTGCGCGAATGTGTAAATGTGCAAATGTGTAAATGTGTAAATGTGCAAATGTGTAAATGCGCGAATGTGCAAATGTGCAAATGTGCAAATGTGTAAATGTGCAAATGTGCAAATGTGCTTTTCCGAGGTGGACAACCTTAATGACATTGACTGTATATAGTGAACAAATTGCTGGATCAATCGGGCCTCAAACGTGCATTAGTAAACAAAGCATTAACAAAAAACGTCCGCGTGATACTGGATCCCAACAGGAGCAAATGTTCAATGATGCAGGACATAAGTTTGATATGGGAAATGTGGAGGAAATGGAGGGACTTTGCTGGAGATTCTTGCCCCGGTACTGGGGGAAATGTGGTAGATAAGTTTATGGTCTCTCAATCCCCCGGAAAAATTAGGGGACTTTGTAAAAGGGTGTTTTCCATATAGAGTTTTGTTTTGTAGACGTAAGATTAGAAGGAAACAATAAAATTTTAAATTTACAAAAATACAAACCGTGATATCCAAGGGGGGGGGGGCATGGGGGGCCGGTGCCTCCCCCCCCCCCTCCCTTTGAGTTGGGCCCGATACATATTCGTCCACGTTTCCCCACCATTTGATGCCCAGAATGGATGGAAATTGCATTTTCGAGCTTCTAGATTTCAAAATGTTCTGGGGGGGCATGCCCCACACACCCCTAGAAGAAGGGGCCCCTTAGTGGTGCACCCCCCTTTCAAAATCTCTAGATCCGCCCCTGCTTGGGGAGTATGTAAAGAACAGAGATGATAGTAAACAGATTGATATGAAGTACCTGGCAAAGACATGTCTTCTCTCAGTAGAAGATGCTACACTTTGTGCTGAGTATGAATATGCGAAACATGAAAAGAAAAGAGCTGCTAAGAAAAGAAGAGAGGAAAAAAAGCAAAAAGATCTTGAAAGGAACCTGCAAAAGAATTGTGAAGAAGAAGTATACTGTATTTGTGGCAAAGGAGAGGATGGGTTTATGATTCAGTGCAATATATGTGTGATGAGTGATTCCATGGTGTTTGTATCTGATGTTACTGTTGAGATGGCTGACCAGATGGATGAATATTTCTGTGCCATGTGTTTGTATTAAAAGCTTAAATTGTTTTGTCGAGAATAAATTTCTGTCTGTGTTTTTCTTCTTCCGATGTTTTAATTTTTTGAGATTTTCTAGGAAAACGTTCCCCATATATGGGGAAATACACTAATTTTGCAACGCATTCAAAGCAAAGTCCCCACATTTTTCCGGGGTCCCCCCCCCCCCCCCCTCGTGGAAGCCGATGACAAGTGCATAATGTAATTATGAACTATCTCGTATAAATATAACCCAACAGTATGAGCAGAGTTAGTCTAGTCTAGAGTTGTAAAGTTGTCAGCTCGGTCTACGAAATAAAGTTCCAATTGTCAGTCACTGCAGACTAGTGTCAGGGTAGCAAAGGGGGGGTTGTGATTACGCTTCACGTGCCATTGATCGTAAATCGTCACGACTAAAAAGAATCATTTCACGCACGTCTTTCTTGCAAATTCACGGATCACGGTTTTTTCTATTGTTTATGAAGTGTTTTTCACGATTCACGCACCATTTTTGGGCCAAATCACGCGTCACGTGTAACCCCTTTGCTACCCTGTACTGTAGCGTATTTGCTTCTTTACCCGAATCTTGGTCCGTTACAAACTGATCAAGTGTCAGATACAACATGGCGCCGACCGAGAAGAAAGCAAAGAAATTATCGAAAGCTCAATGGAAACGAATTAGAAGAGAGAGAGGGACAAAATCAGAAGTCTTCAAAGGCAGCCTCTTTCGTAACTTCGTTCGCCATCTTTCTTACAGGAACACGGGAGAAGGAAGGCACGCCTCCTTGGTGGAAACCGCTGGTTTGACGCATATTGAGCCTTACCGGTAACCGACCCAGTCCCTTTCGCAGTTTTCGGAGTTGACTTCCGGTAAAAACGCCAAAATTTGGATCGCGATAGAAAATTAACGACATTTGAAACAGAAAGCAAAATATATTTTTTGGATATTAGATAGGATATGCAATCAATAGGTTGTTGTTCAAACTTGATCAAAAATGGCCATGGTTACCGATTTAAAAATAATACTGTACCAAACAGTTCGCCATATCATATTTTGGATACTCTTTCACAAACGTTCGCTTACAAATCACAAGTTTTTAGTCTATGTTAGATTCCTTTAGAATGTAAAGTTTGCAAATTACTTATAGAAGTTTTTGTGAAAGAGTTTTGGACAGAATGAGTCAGCGTGGTCGTGGACATATTGCTCCAATTGCAATGCGGAATATTTCAACCGCTCATAACCGAAATTCTGTGCGGTAGTGACTATAACATGGAACCACCCAAACCACCCAAATCCACCTATAAAACTGAGATGGAATTTTTAAAATGCGATTACCAGTGCAATGTTCTACCAACTGAGCTACATGTATCTAAGCCACTGAGAGCAGGCGGGTTCGTATAAGTAGTTTCAGGCTCCACTTGGATTCATATATTTATACTGCATTAGCTACTGATGGACATTTATCTCAGTAATATTTACATGAACTATAATAGTTTGATGTTTGCCGGGCTAACAAATATATTGTGGCGACTTTACATGATCGAGTTATAACTGATCATGATCTATTCAAAGTTATTTGACCAGTCATATAAATTGACTGTAGACTGACTGGCCATAAGAAAGAATAACTTATGCATGTATACTTCTGATTTACATTTGTAAAAAGCTTTCAATTATCAATAAATATTTTTTGATACTGCATGTGTTGCAGGAACCACAATGGGGAACAACAGAGGTTAGTGTCGAGTGAAACCCACCATAAATGAACTTGCTTGCTCGCTTGCTCGCTTGCTCGCTTGCTCGCTTGCTCGCTTGCTCGCTTGCTCGCTTGCTCGCTTGCTCGCTTGCTCGCTTGCTTGCTTGCTCGCTTGCTTGCTTGCTTGCTTGCTTGCTCGCTTGCTCGCTTGCTTGCTTGCTCGCTCGCTCGCTCGCTCGCTTGCTTGCTTGCTTGCTCGCTTGCTTGCTTGCTTGCTTGCTTGCTTGCTTGCTTGCTTGCTTGCTTGCTTGCTCGCTCGCTTGCTCGCTCGCTTGCTTGCTTGCTCGCTCGCTTGCTTGCTTGCTCGCTTGCTTGCTCGCTTGCTTGCTCGCTTGCTTGCTTGCTCGCTTGCTTGCTTGCTTGCTCGCTTGCTTGCTCGCTTGTTCGCTTGCTTGCTCGCTCGCTCGCTCGCTTGCTTGCTTGCTTGCTTGCTTGCTTGCTTGCTTGCTTGCTTGCTTGCTTGCTTGCTTGCTTGCTTGCTTGCTTGCTTGCTTGCTTGCTTGCTTGTTTGACGGACGCATGGACGCATCTTTCAAAGTTTAATATTTTTGTCCGCTGACCTCGATTGCTGGCGCACTGGTTAATTACGGGAAGGTATTAAACAGTGCAGGCTAATAGCGGGAAGACTGGAGCTGTCATTTGACTTTTCTAGGTCGTAGATTATAGTCGAGATCCTGAACAGAAACGTCGCGCAACCCAAGACACTGGGGCCGAGGCTCCCAAGAAAAAAGTGAAAGTAATCGACATACGACACGAACCCAATGAACCATCGATAGACTCGAAACGAACAGGTCAGTGTCTTCCCATGTGGGAGATCAGTAAGATATTTTAAAATGATGTGGAACATGCGCAGATTAGTCATTTTCTCGGACTGTGACTGACATGGTGTATACTCTTTCTTCAGGTCCTCAGACGACAGACTCGAGACGAACAGAACAAGGCTTGGCATGGAAACTTTGACATCGTTAAAGCAAGAACCAGAGAATGATAAAAACACTATAGAAAACGATGACGATGACTCGTCACCAGATACCATTGTAGAAACTAACGACGACCTAGAAGATCTGACGGAAGCTAATAACGAACCAGGCACCGAACAAACATAGAAGAATCCTATGCATATCAAACTTATGTCCTGCATCATTGAACATTTGCTCCTGTTGGGACACAGTATCACGCGTACAACGTTTTTGAATGCGCTTGTGCAAGATGAAATTATTGAATTACAAATGTGCTTTGTTTACTATTAAAAGCACGTTTGAGGCCCGATTAATCGAGCAATTTGTTCTTTGGCCGCTAAATAAAGCATTTCTCAATTGATCTTTTCCCGCCTTTGACAATGTGTAAATTAGAAGTATAAAAGAGGATGCTATAGAGCTGCATATGTTTCCTCAACAGGGAAAAATATATCACAAATTCGAACTTCAGACCTATTGATCTTGTGTGTAAATATTAGAAATTGCCTTCAAAAACGTCCTTTCCGAGCCATAATTTATTTGTCTATGTAGCTTCTACATACAGACCGGGATACGGGAGCACCAATATGATGTTCACGATTACCAAACAAAGAGTTTTATATTTCATTTTGCCACCGCTTAATTATATCCAATATACATGTATTTTATATCAAAACGCGCGTATCATTACAGAGCATTTGAATCTGGCGGTAGGTTTTTGATTGACACAATTCCCAAAGAATTCAAAGGGTTTTTTGTGTGTAGCGTATCTAACGCTCTCCCATATCTCTTTAGAGATTTCAGTTCGATCAATTTTGAAGAAACGGAAAATGCCACCTTCAAACCTCTTTATTTGTGCTTGAATTGCCAGCTTATTCATTCCTTACATATTCGTCTTTTATATTCCGTTGGTAGGTTTTTGATTTGTATTTTAACAATGCAGTAAAAAGCAAAAATGTATCAAAATCATGCTGTTTTTCGCCTAAACAAGACTCGCCTCATCTGCATATGTGAAACAATGACCTTTTGTATAACATAAGTTTGATATGTCACGTGACCATTGTAGAAACTAACGACGACCTAGAAGATCTGACGGAAGCTAATAACGAACCAGGCACCGAACAAACATAGAAGAATCCTATGGTCACGTGACCATTGTAGAAACTAACGACGACCTGGAAGATCTGACGGAAGCTAATAACGAACCAGGCACCGAACAAACATAGAAGAATCCTATGGTCACGTGACCATTGTAGAAACTAACGACGACCTACGAACAAACATAGAAGAATCCTATGGTCACGTGACCATTGTAGAAACTAACGACGACCTAGAAGATCTGACGGAAACTAATAACGAACCAGGCACCGAACAAACATAGAAGAATCCTATGGTCACGTGACCATTGTAGAAACTAACGACGACCTAGAAGATCTGACGGAAGCTAATAACGAACCAGGCACCGAACAAACATAGAAGAATCCTATGGTCACGTGACCATTGTAGAAACTAACGACGACCTGAAAGATCTGACGGAAGCTAATAAAGAACCATGCACCGAACAAACATAGAAGAATCCTATGGTCACGTGACCATTGTAGAAACTAACGACGACCTAGAAGATCTGACGGAAGCTAATAACGAACCATGCACCGAACAAACAGAGAAGAATCCTATGGTCACGTGACCATTGTAGAAACTAACGATGACCTGGCACCGAACAAACATAGAAGAATCCTATGGTCACGTGACCATTGTAGAAACTAACGACGACCTAGAAGATCTGACGGAAGCTAATAACGAACCAGGCACCACAGGCTCACCAGCCTCTGTTTGTGTATTGGAGTTATTGGGCTTCCTGTGTCTTATTTGGGGGCTGTTTGTGTATTGGGCTTCCTGTGTCTTATTTGATCGGCCGGCCGTTGAAATAAATTAAATGAAGAATAACCAATACGACGTAGAATATTTCGGATTTAATTATCCACTGTACAGGCTGTAGAAATATTCGGCTTCACTGCTGTAGAAGTTCTTCGCGCGCGGCTCAAATGTTGATTGAGAGTTTGTCAGTATTGCCACGTTTATGAAAGTGATGTTTGTTCGGTTTCGAGAAAAAAGATACACGACAGAAACTACATCACGTGACATTACCGTGAGTCCAAAGCCTCGTTTTCACTGGCGATTTGTAGCGCACGGAATTATTGAATGAGTAAATCAGTTTTGGGAACAGAATATGTTAATGTTAGTCAATGTTAAACCACAGGCTAACCACAGTGATAAAGTGACATTTTCTCTAAAAAATACCGAATGAAACGTGTTTTAATACATTTTAGCCTGAGTAAATGCACCATTGTTCCCCACCCTCCCCCATGCACTGAGTAGAAACAAATCTGCTAAAATACATGTATATACCAAATCTTGTGAAAACTCATCCCTAAATCCGTCCAGTTACTAAAATACCTTCAATCTATCATGACAGCTCAATTATTTGGTTGTACTTTGAAGAAAATGTACCACAAATCTGAAGACACGGGTGTATAGTAAATACCACCATCCCCTCCCCGGACATTTACAACTCTTACTAACGAACATGGAATGTGAAACTGTTCGTGGGGAATCATTCTATTTCATATCTTTCAGTTTTGATGATTTTTTCTCATGTTTTCGCTTTAGAACTTCTTACCGTCCAATCAAAGAAACAACTCACCCGTCACAACCCAATAAAGGACGCCCAGTCTTATTAAGCATGCATCTCAGTTCCTCGTTGAGGTAACCACGGCTGTTTGCTGTATCACTCTGAGATATGTTTTATTTGAATGACTAAAATATCATTGCATAGTGTTTCCTATAGTCTGGGACGAAGGTAAGTTTACATGTACTAAAGCAAATCATTCTACAATACATTCTGTTCGGTCAGGAAACTGCGATAGAATAAGCCACTTCACGCTTTCGTCCGCCATTTTGAATTGGGGCAAACGCGCGGAAATTTATAAAAAACTGGATCACTTTGGCTTCCCATAACTCCGCTCGATTTTGATGCATTTTCAAAATTCAAACTTCGATAATCAGCAGGCATGCATGCCAGTTGTTGGAGTGAAAATAAGACCAATGTAGGTGTTTTAACTACCTTTTACGAGTCAATCTTCTTTTCACCAATGTATCTTAAAAATTCGAGCTAATTTGCATGTTCACGTGCCGAACGTTTTATTTTGAAAACAAAAAAAAAATGTTCTCGATTTGTAACCTTCCAATACCCATCATATTATAGGTTATATAAATAAGTAACAAAGAAACCATCTTGTCTAAAATGGTACGTTTGTGAAAATCCAACGAAATCCAGCGGAGTTACAGCAAGCCAAAGTGATCCAGATTTCTATGAATTTCCGCGCGTTTGCCCCAATTCAAAATGGCTGACGAAAGCGTGAAGTGGCTTATTGCGCCGACCGAGCTGCGTTTTACTCAGACGAAGGCATAATTTTTTTATTTTTTTATTTAGTTATATATATATGAGAACTGTTGTTACCTGTCAATTATATTTCTCTGGTGCAGCGCTGATTCAGGAAGGAACCTGTGTTGTCATAAAAAAGCGTACAACAAGACCGTTTTGAGAACACAGACTTCACATACACATGATACACTTACAGTATAAAAATAACTTAACATTTTTCAATTATTTTACGTTATTTTACATTATTAAAATATTCATTTTCGGGAGTATAACGATGTTCTTACAAAAACAAACAGTCAAAAAGAAAAAGAAGAAAAAAATTGGTACAGCGAGGAATCGAACTTGGGCCTTGCATGGCCTTGTGCTTCTAACGCGCTGTGTTTCAGTGCGAGCCACGGGACCATAGTAATTTGCACAACAATATACCCGTGGTCTAAACTGAGTATCTGCCTTGAAAAAGGAAAGGGGAGGTGGTTATCTTTCCTCTCCCCCGCCGCCAAAAAAGTCTGGTCCGATCCCCAGGCTATGACAAACTCTCAATTGCAATCAACATTTGAGCCGCGCGCGAAGAACTTCTACAGCTGTGAAGCCGAATATTTCTACAGCCTGTACAGTGGATAATTATGTGCAGTTTTCTTTTCTGTCTCCACAGAAACAAAGAAACTCAAATAGCAGATCCAGTCCGCGCCTTATTGACAAAGATGGACGTTCATAAGCTTCACGTCTTCATAGTGTTTGCCATAACCGCCGCCGTGTTCGGTCTTCTACACCTCACCAACGAGCAGCTCATCTGCTTGTGTGAAGAGTGTTTAGTGTTAGTCGATGCGTATTTAAATAACATTACTGCTGAAGCTAAAGTGTATTTATTCCTTGGTGAATTGAACTTCAACGAGAAACACTTAGAAAGATCCTTAGAATGCTATAAACAATATCTCATACGCACCAAGATCATGTCTGCAAAGCAGGCAGAGAGTAACGCATACAAGTATCTAGGGTGTGTCTATTCCGCTTTAAACAAACATCAAGAGGCCATTCACCATTTTGAATGTTGTCTAAGCATTGCGGTAGCCATTGGCGACAAGAACAATGAACTCTATGCTCTTCATAAGCTAATAGAAGCCAGTCATATATTAGGTAGAAATAACGAAGCATTCAAATACTCTGAAGACAGCCTGAAACTAGCAAAACAGATGGACGACAAACAATGGGAAATGAAGGCCTATGATTGGTTAGGCTTCATGTGTAATGCATTATCAAGATATCATGATGCAATAGCATATTGTGAAAAAGGTTTGTCCCTCGCTATCGAGATAAAAGACAGGAATGCCGAACGACAAATGTATCAAAACCTAGGGACTGCATTGCAGAGGTTAGGACATTATCACGACTCCATCAAGTATGGCAAGAAGGGGTTAAAAATCGCCATTGATTCAGATGATGCGAATGCCCAACAACAAACTCATCTACTTTTGGGAAACGCCTACAAATCATTAGGAAACTACCAAGAATCCATAACATCTTATGAGAAATGTTTAAAGATTACCAAGAAACTTGGTAGCAAACGTGCGCAAGGAGTGGCTTATGGAAACATTGGGGTCGTGTTCAAAGCACAGGGAAAGTACCACGAAGCCATCGAGTGTCACACGAAACTTCTGCACATCGCTGTAGAGACGGGAGACCGACAGAACGAGGCAAATGCTTACAATAACTTAGGCATTGCTGATCGATTACTGGGTAAATATTACCAGGCAATTCAATATCATGAGAAAACTATAGCTATCTTCAGAGAAATAGGGGACAAGAAAGGAGAAGGATTTGCACTCGGGAACATAGGAAATGCTTTCAAGGCATTAGGTAAACATCGTGAAGCCATGGGTTACTACCAACGGGGTTTGAGCATCGCGAAAGAACTAAAATCCAAAGACAGCGAGGAAATTGCGTTGGGACAGTTGGGGAATGCCTATGAGCGTTTAGGAGAATACCACAAAGCAATTGAATGCCATCAACAATGTCTAAAGATCGCCATAGAGATTGGAGACAAAAGTGGACAAGGAATGGCATATGAAAACTTAGGATCATGCTATCAAAATCTTGGAAACTATAAGAAAGCGATTGAATATCACCTGAAGAACTTTGCCATTGCTACACAAATTGGTGATAGACATGGAGAGATGGTGTGTAGCTGTAATCTAGGAATTGCCTATGTTCTTTTAGGGATGTGTCTAAAGGCTATCGTTTCTATCAATCATAGTCTTGTATTAGCAAAGGAGATGGACGATAGAAATGGGCAGGCGGCTGCCTTTTATCAGTTTGGTTTCTGTTACTATTTGCTAAGCTACGAACAAAAGGACAAAGGAGAAGATTGTCTCGCTTTGAGTGAGCAATACCTCAAGGACAGTCTTGAATGCTATGAATGGATCTTTGATCATTTACAGCAACAAGATCACTTCAAGATATCAATCTTTGACACATTTGTACACGCATACAAACTATTAACTACAGTTTACATAGAGAGCCAGCAAAACAGAGAAGCACTTATGACGAGTGAGCGCGGCCGAGCTCGTGCATTGGGAGATCTCTTGATATCTAAATACAACATGGACACAGCACCAAGGAGAGGAGTACGTCTAGAATATGGTGATATTGAGAGGATCTTGTCGACTCCCAGTTCCTGCATCTTGTTTTTTGCAATCACCTTGCACACAGAATGCAATCATTTGATTGGACGTGTAATAAGTTGGCTTATGACGTCAGACAACCCACTATGTCTCACTCTTCACAGTGAAATAAAAGACATCGAGTTTCCGTCGCCCAAGCAACCTGCAGACGAACGCGTCAACAAACTTGTGAACCAAGCCTTTGACGAATTGAATGTCAGAGAAGCTGGGGAGAGCGAGGATCGATCGCTGGAAATGTCAGACACTGACCACGACGTGAGGTGCATAGCCGAAGAGTACGATGACAGTCCTTTAGAAATGCTGTATGACATGTTGTTGTCTCCAGTACAAGACAAGCTTACACCTGACGAGATCGTCATCATTCCTGATGGACCGTTGTTCACCGTGCCATATGCTGCTCTGAGAAATCCACAAAACAACTCATACTTCTCAGAGCATAAACGCATTAGACTCGCACCCTCATTGATGACGTTGAAGTTATTAAAAGAACCCTCAGCGGACTACCACCACACGACAGGCGCACTCATCGTTGGAGATCCTGAAGTGGGAAAAGTAATGTTTCGAAATCGAGTGAAACATTTTTGTCGACTGCCAGGGGCTAAGCGCGAAGCTGAGTTGATTAGTGAAATGCTTGGTGTGACTGCAATAACAGGACAACAAGCAACCAAACAATCCATCATGCAACGACTACGAGAAGGCGTGGCGGTGATCCACTTTGCAGCACATGGTAGCACAGAAGGCGAGATTGCACTGGCCTCAGACACGTCTACAGATGACGGTAGCATTCCACAAGAAGATGACTATTTGTTGACAATAAAAGAAGTACAAGACATCGGTATCAGGCCACAGCTCGTCGTTTTAAGCTGTTGTCACAGTGGTCGTGGTGAGATCAAGGCGGAGGGCGTGGTTGGGATGAGTCGAGCTTTTCTTGCTGCAGGAGCCCGTGCTGTGATTGGATCATTGTGGGCCATTGCTGATCAAGCTACTATGGTATTCATGGCGAGCTTTTACACACATCTCAAGCAAGGAGAAAGTGCTGGTACAAGTCTGCATAGAGCAATGCAAGACATGAGAGATGGACATCAGTATAACGAACCAAGATACTGGGCTTCTTTCTTCTTGATTGGCGACGATGTGACGATTAATTTGTAAATGAAAACAAGTACAAACGTTGGTTTTACATTCAGTACGAATGGCGTACAATTCTTTGAGGACGACTCCGCGAGGACTTTCACATCGACATAGAGGTCTCTTGTACTTGTGTTGAACCCACATGAATTGCATGTTAATTAAGGTCACATTACAATGCTCCTTCACGGTATGTCCTCATGAATTATTAATGAGAGAGTGACATTACAATAAAATAGGTTTATTTTCTCGTCCTTTGATCAACCTAAACCATTGTTAGATAGCAGACCAGGTTGTTGTTAGATAGCGGGACCAAGTCGTTGTTAGATAGCGGACCAGGTTGTTGTTAGATAGCAGGACCAGGTTGTTGTTAGATAGCGGACCAGGTTGTTGTTAGATAGCGGACCAGGTTGTTGTTAGATAGCGGACCAGGTTGTTGTTAGATAGCGGACCAGGTTGTTGTTAGATAGCGGACCAGGTTGTTGTTAGATAGCGGACCAGGTTGTTGTTAGATAGCGGACCAGGTTGTTGTTAGATAGCGGACCAGGTTGTTGTTAGATAGCGGACCAGGTTGTTGTTAGATAGCGGACCAGGTTGTTGTTAGATAGCGGACCAGGTTGTTGTTAGATAGCGGACCAGGTTGTTGTTAGATAGCGGACCAGGTGTTGTTAGATAGCGGACCAGGTTGTTGTTAGATAGCGGACCCAGATAGCGGACCAGGTTGTTGTTAGATAGCGGACCAGGTTGTTGTTAGATAGCGGACCAGGTTGTTGTTAGATAGCGGACCAGGTTGTTGTTAGATAGCGGACCAGTTGTTGTTAGATAGCGGACCAGGTTGTTGTTAGATAGCGGACCAGGTTGTTGTTAGATAGCGGACCAGGTTGTTGTTAGATAGCGGACCAGGTTGTTGTTAGATAGCGGACCAGGTTGATGTGTTAGATAGCGGACCAGACATAGTTTATGTTGTTAGATAGCGGACCAGGTTGTTGTTAGATAGCGAGTGACCAGGTTTGGATGTTAATAGGGTTTACCTCGATTGTTAGATAGTCGGAAAACCAAGGTTGTTGTTAGATAGCGTTTGTGAAACTCAGCAATACTGAAATTGCAAGGAAAGCAACGACGAGCAACCAAACATGTTCCAACGCACTACAAGATACCTATATTTATAGTTCAAAAGACCAGTTGTTAAACATTTGAAGTGTTAGATAGCCCGACAGGTTGTCACGCTAGCGGAGAACGTGTTACCGCCGGACCAGGTGTATAGATAGCGGACATCGTTATTGTAGAGCTGAAGGTTGTCGTTAGATAGCGGAACACCAAGATGGTCCGGTTGTTGTTCAAATAGCGGACCAGGTTGGTGTTAGAACGAACCTAGATAGTCCGCTATGTATCTACACCAACTGAAGTGGTCCGCTAGATCTAACACCAACCTGGTCCGCTATCTAACAACAACCTGGTCCGCTATCTAACACCAACCTGGTCCGCTATCTGAACTATAAACAACAACCTGGTCCGCTATCTAACAATTTCAACTGCGGTCACAAACGATACCGCTATCTAACAACAGAACCTGGTCCGCTATCTAACAACAACCTGGTCCGCTATCTAACAACAACCTGGTCCGCTATCTAACACCAACCTGGTCACCGCTATCTAACAACAACCTGGTCCGTATTATCTAACAACAACCTGGTCCGCTATCTAACAACAACCTGGTCCGCTATCTAACAACAACCTGGTCCGCTATCTAACAACAACCTGGTCCGCTATCTAACAACAACCTGGTCCGCTATCTAACACAACCTGGTCCGCTATCTAACAACAACCTGGTCCGCTATCTAACAACAACCTGGTCCGCTATCTAACTAACAACCTGGTCCGCTATCTAACAACAACCTGGTCCGCTATCTAACAACAACCTGGTCCGCTATCTAACAACAACCTGGTCCGCTATCTAACAACAACCTGGTCCGCTATCTAACAACAACCTGGTCCGCTATCTAACAACAACCTGGTCCGCTATCTAACAACAACCTGGTCCGCTATCTAACAACAACCTGGTCCGCTATCTAACAACAACCTGGTCCGCTATCTAACAACAACCTGGTCCGCTATCTAACAACAACCTGGTCCGCTATCTAACAACAACCTGGTCCGCTATCTAACAACAACCTGGTCCGCTATCTAACAACAACCTGGTCCGCTATCTAACAACAACCTGGTCCGCTATCTAATAACAACCTGATCCGCTATCTAACACAACCTGGTCCGCTATCTAACAACAACCTGGTCCGCTATCTAACAACAACCTGGTCCGCTATCTAACAACAACCTGGTCCGCTATCTAACAACAACCTGGTCCGCTATCTAACAACAACCTGGTCCGCTATCTAACAACAACCTGGTCCCTGACTATCTAACAACAACCTGGTCCGCTATCTAACAACGACTTGGTCCGCTTTCTAACAACAACCTGGTCTGCTATCTAACAATGGTTTAGGTTGATCAAAGGACGAGAAAATAAACCTATTTTATTGTAATGTCACTCTCTCATTAATAATTCATGAGGACATACCGTGAAGGAGCATTGTAATGTGACCTTAATTAACATGCAATTCATGTGGGTTCAACACAAGTACAAGAGACCTCTATGTCGATGTGAAAGTCCTCGCGGAGTCGTCCTCAAAGAATTGTACGCCATTCGTACTGAATGTAAAACCAACGTTTGTACTTGTTTTCATTTACAAATTAATCGTCACATCGTCGCCAATCAAGAAGAAAGAAGCCCAGTATCTTGGTTCGTTATACTGATGTCCATCTCTCATGTCTTGCATTGCTCTATGCAGACTTGTACCAGCACTTTCTCCTTGCTTGAGATGTGTGTAAAAGCTCGCCATGAATACCATAGTAGCTTGATCAGCAATGGCCCACAATGATCCAATCACAGCACGGGCTCCTGCAGCAAGAAAAGCTCGACTCATCCCAACCACGCCCTCCGCCTTGATCTCACCACGACCACTGTGACAACAGCTTAAAACGACGAGCTGTGGCCTGATACCGATGTCTTGTACTTCTTTTATTGTCAACAAATAGTCATCTTCTTGTGGAATGCTACCGTCATCTGTAGACGTGTCTGAGGCCAGTGCAATCTCGCCTTCTGTGCTACCATGTGCTGCAAAGTGGATCACCGCCACGCCTTCTCGTAGTCGTTGCATGATGGATTGTTTGGTTGCTTGTTGTCCTGTTATTGCAGTCACACCAAGCATTTCACTAATCAACTCAGCTTCGCGCTTAGCCCCTGGCAGTCGACAAAAATGTTTCACTCGATTTCGAAACATTACTTTTCCCACTTCAGGATCTCCAACGATGAGTGCGCCTGTCGTGTGGTGGTAGTCCGCTGAGGGTTCTTTTAATAACTTCAACGTCATCAATGAGGGTGCGAGTCTAATGCGTTTATGCTCTGAGAAGTATGAGTTGTTTTGTGGATTTCTCAGAGCAGCATATGGCACGGTGAACAACGGTCCATCAGGAATGATGACGATCTCGTCAGGTGTAAGCTTGTCTTGTACTGGAGACAACAACATGTCATACAGCATTTCTAAAGGACTGTCATCGTACTCTTCGGCTATGCACCTCACGTCGTGGTCAGTGTCTGACATTTCCAGCGATCGATCCTCGCTCTCCCCAGCTTCTCTGACATTCAATTCGTCAAAGGCTTGGTTCACAAGTTTGTTGACGCGTTCGTCTGCAGGTTGCTTGGGCGACGGAAACTCGATGTCTTTTATTTCACTGTGAAGAGTGAGACATAGTGGGTTGTCTGACGTCATAAGCCAACTTTATTACACGTCCAATCAAATGATTGCATTCTGTGTGCAAGGTGATTGCAAAAAAAAACAAGATGCAGGAACTGGGAGTCGACAAGATCCTCTCAATATCACCATATTCTAGACGTACTCCTCTCCTTGGTGCTGTGTCCATGTTGTATTTAGATATCAAGAGATCTCCCAATGCACGAGCTCGGCCGCGCTCACTCGTCATAAGTGCTTCTCTGTTTTGCTGGCTCTCTATGTAAACTGTAGTTAATAGTTTGTATGCGTGTACAAATGTGTCAAAGATTGATATCTTGAAGTGATCTTGTTGCTGTAAATGATCAAAGATCCATTCATAGCATTCAAGACTGTCCTTGAGGTATTGCTCACTCAAAGCGAGACAATCTTCTCCTTTGTCCTTTTGTTCGTAGCTTAGCAAATAGTAACAGAAACCAAACTGATAAAAGGCAGCCGCCTGCCCATTTCTATCGTCCATCTCCTTTGCTAATACAAGACTATGATTGATAGAAACGATAGCCTTTAGACACATCCCTAAAAGAACATAGGCAATTCCTAGATTACAGCTACACACCATCTCTCCATGTCTATCACCAATTTGTGTAGCAATGGCAAAGTTCTTCAGGTGATATTCAATCGCTTTCTTATAGTTTCCAAGATTTTGATAGCATGATCCTAAGTTTTCATATGCCATTCCTTGTCCACTTTTGTCTCCAATCTCTATGGCGATCTTTAGACATTGTTGATGGCATTCAATTGCTTTGTGGTATTCTCCTAAACGCTCATAGGCATTCCCCAACTGTCCCAACGCAATTTCCTCGCTGTCTTTGGATTTTAGTTCTTTCGCGATGCTCAAACCCCGTTGGTAGTAACCCATGGCTTCACGATGTTTACCTAATGCCTTGAAAGCATTTCCTATGTTCCCGAGTGCAATCCTTCTCCTTTCTTGTCCCCTATTTCTCTGAAGATAGCTATAGTTTTCTCATGATATTGAATTGCCTGGTAATATTTACCCAGTAATCGATCAGCAATGCCTAAGTTATTGTAAGCATTTGCCTCGTTCTGTCGGTCTCCCGTCTCTACAGCGATGTGCAGAAGTTTCGTGTGACACTCGATGGCTTCGTGGTACTTTCCCTGTGCTTTGAACACGACCCCAATGTTTCCATAAGCCACTCCTTGCGCACGTTTGCTACCAAGTTTCTTGGTAATCTTTAAACATTTCTCATAAGATGTTATGGATTCTTGGTAGTTTCCTAATGATTTGTAGGCGTTTCCCAAAAGTAGATGAGTTTGTTGTTGGGCATTCGCATCATCTGAATCAATGGCGATTTTTAACCCCTTCTTGCCATACTTGATGGAGTCGTGATAATGTCCTAACCTCTGCAATGCAGTCCCTAGGTTTTGATACATTTGTCGTTCGGCATTCCTGTCTTTTATCTCGATAGCGAGGGACAAACCTTTTTTCACAATATGCTATTGCATCATGATATCTTGATAATGCATTACACATGAAGCCTAACCAATCATAGGCCTTCATTTCCCATTGTTTGTCGTCCATCTGTTTTGCTAGTTTCAGGCTGTCTTCAGAGTATTTGAATGCTTCGTTATTTCTACCTAATATATGACTGGCTTCTATTAGCTTATGAAGAGCATAGAGTTCATTGTTCTTGTCGCCAATGGCTACCGCAATGCTTAGACAACATTCAAAATGGTGAATGGCCTCTTGATGTTTGTTTAAAGCGGAATAGACACACCCTAGATACTTGTATGCGTTACTCTCTGCCTGCTTTGCAGACATGATCTTGGTGCGTATGAGATATTGTTTATAGCATTCTAAGGATCTTTCTAAGTGTTTCTCGTTGAAGTTCAATTCACCAAGGAATAAATACACTTTAGCTTCAGCAGTAATGTTATTTAAATACGCATCGACTAACACTAAACACTCTTCACACAAGCAGATGAGCTGCTCGTTGGTGAGGTGTAGAAGACCGAACACGGCGGCGGTTATGGCAAACACTATGAAGACGTGAAGCTTATGAACGTCCATCTTTGTCAATAAGGCGCGGACTGGATCTGCTATTTGAGTTTCTTTGTTTCTGTGGAGACAGAAAAGAAAACTGCACATAATTATCCACTGTACAGGCTGTAGAAATATTCGGCTTCACAGCTGTAGAAGTTCTTCGCGCGCGGCTCAAATGTTGATTGCAATTGAGAGTTTGTCATAGCCTGGGGATCGGACCAGACTTTTTTGGCGGCGGGGGAGAGGAAAGATAACCACCTCCCCTTTCCTTTTTCAAGGCAGATACTCAGTTTAGACCACGGGTATATTGTTGTGCAAATTACTATGGTCCCGTGGCTCGCACTGAAAAACACAGCGCGTTAGAAGCACAAGGCCATGCAAGGCCCAAGTTCGATTCCTCGCTGTACCAATTTTTTTCTTCTTTTTCTTTTTGACTGTTTGTTTTTGTAAGAAGAACATCGTTATACTCCCGAAAATGAATATTTTAATAATGTAAAATAACGTAAAATAATTGAAAAATGTTAAGTTATTTTTATACTGTAAGTGTATCATGTGTATGTGAAGTCTGTGTTCTCAAAACGGTCTTGTTGTACGCTTTTTTATGACAACACAGGTTCCTTCCTGAATCAGCGCTGCACCAGAGAAATATAATTGACAGGTAACAACAGTTCTCATATATATATAACTAAATAAAAAAAAAAAAAAATTATGCCTTCGTCTGAGTAAAACGCAGCTCGGTCGGCGCAATAAGCCACTTCACGCTTTCGTCAGCCATTTTGAATTGGGGCAAACGCGCGGAAATTCATAGAAATCTGGATCACTTTGGCTTGCTGTAACTCCGCTGGATTTCGTTGGATTTTCACAAACGTACCATTTTAGACAAGATGGTTTCTTTGTTACTTATTTATATAACCTATAATATGATGGGTATTGGAAGGTTACAAATCGAGAACATTTTTTTTTTGTTTTCAAAATAAAACGTTCGGCACGTGAACATGCAAATTAGCTCGAATTTTTAAGATACATTGGTGAAAAGAAGATTGACTCGTAAAAGGTAGTTAAAACACCTACATTGGTCTTATTTTCACTCCAACAACTGGCATGCATGCCTGCTGATTATCGAAGTTTGAATTTTGAAAATGCATCAAAATCGAGCGGAGTTATGGGAAGCCAAAGTGATCCAGTTTTTTATAAATTTCCGCGCGTTTGCCCCAATTCAAAATGGCGGACGAAAGCGTGAAGTGGCTTATTCTATCGCAGTTTCCTGACCGAACAGAATGTATTGTAGAATGATTTGCTTTAGTACATGTAAACTTACCTTCGTCCCAGACTATAGGAAACACTATGCAATGATATTTTAGTCATTCAAATAAAACATATCTCAGAGTGATACAGCAAACAGCCGTGGTTACCTCAACGAGGAACTGAGATGCATGCTTAATAAGACTGGGCGTCCTTTATTGGGTTGTGACGGGTGAGTTGTTTCTTTGATTGGACGGTAAGAAGTTCTAGAAAGCGAAAACATGAGAAAAAATCATCAAAACTGAAAGATATGAAATAGAATGATTCCCCACGAACAGTTTCACATTCCATGTTCGTTAGTAAGAGTTGTAAATGTCCGGGGAGGGGATGGTGGTATTTACTATACACCCGTG